>JAVLUZ010000143.1:1326752-1674885 GCA_036768485.1 Mermis nigrescens | reverse complement strand
CACGGTTCGAATATCGATCGATTTACCTCGCAACCAAAAGACATTTTTACGCATTAGCCCCGAGGCGACGTTGAGGGAAATTTTGTTGAAGGTTTGTCAACAACAACAAATTTGTCAGTCGTCGTCTTCCCAATCCAACGAGCAATTGATCTTATCATTGTATACACTGCGTCCGAGCAAACACCGCGATAGCGTTTGATTTAAATAGCGCATTACGCGACGTCGGATTGGTCGATTTTATTTTGATTCCGACCAAGAGTAAACAAATTGAATAAATAATCCGTATGGATGGCGTTAGCTTTAGATACCAGCTACAGTAACCGCCGAATTTTTAAATACGCGGCGTTTGGCAGTATTGAATTTTGGCAGTAGGCAATATTTCGACTAATTGTTTTTTAAAATTTTTCTCTTGCCAGTTATAATATTTTAATAAAGTTCTTTAACCCAAGTATTTTGTCTCGCCTGGCTCAGGGGCGGATGATAGGGGCGGCTGCCCCCCATTGGCTCAAAACAAAACAGTGCGCAAAATTAAGGATTTTTGAGCGATTTTTAGCGATTTTCGGGTAAAAACGGCTAATTTTTCCGCCCAAGTCAGGGTTCCGCCCCCCCCCCTTAGGGGTACCGCCCCCCTCCCTTAAAAAAATCCTGGATCCGCCACTGGTTTGGCTTTGTCTTATTCGCGTCCAACCAAGGGCGGTTTGAGGGGAAAGCGGCGGCCGTCTCCTCCCTCCCTTCGCTCGTCAGAAAAATATTCGTCCAAGATTTGTGTGTATTTTTTGGATGATTTTAGCCATTTCTATCATGACTTTTACAATTTTTCCGGCGCGGGATAGTAATCATTAGTGATATTTAGTATTTACTTATCTTTTAGTTCTAACCAGTGGCGGATCTAGGATTTTCCTAAGGGGAGGGGGCGGAACCCCTCCGACTTGGGCGGGAAAACTGGCCGTTTTAACCCAAAAATCGCTAAAAATCGCCTCAAAAAATGCTTAATTTTTTGTGCACTATTTGGGCCAATGTAGGTGGGGGGGGCGCCGCCCCCCTAAATCCGCCCCTGGTTCTTACTATGATATCTCGTGTGTTTTTAGGAGCTTTATGTTGGTTTTTTAAATCAATTTTGCGGAGTTTCTTGTAAAAAACTTTTGAAAATTTCGAAGATATAATTTTTTTTAGCAACAAAAATGATTTTGTTTATCAACAGAAATAATTTTGTTTATCAAAAGATGGCGAAAAACTGATACTTTAAGTAAAATATACGAACTTTTCGGACAATTTTGACACTAAGTGGGAAATTTTGAGTACCGACCCCTGCCAGAAAATTCTGTCCAGTATGCTTATTTTTCCAGCAAGCTCACTCCATAAGTCTGCAGTAATAAACATACATGCACAGCATGGGAATTCTGGGAGGGGGGGGTGGAAAACCTAAAGTGCCTTTTGGGCCCAAAAATGGCCGGTACGCGTTAAAAAACATCGTTTTTTGGCGTTTCTGACGATACTCTATCCTTCTAGAGCATAAAATCATGAAAAAAATTTCGAAAAAGTCGAATAATTTGACCAATATATCGCTTAAAACATGAATATATGGCGCGAAGCGCCGAAAATTTGGCGATTTTGAGCAAATAGAATAGCCAAAAACCCTTGAAAAGACACTTTTTCTGCCAATTTTCAGGTAAGTTTAGGAAACTTTTGAAAAATCGCCAATTCTGGGGGGGGGTGAAAAATTTTTGCGGTGGGTGAAAACCCCCCAAGATCATGTATGGCAACAAATCGTTCACATGGTTCAAAGCGTAGCATGGTAGATGTATATAATTTGCGCAATATTTACGATAGGAAGTTTTTGTTGTACAAAAAGGTAGTCTATGCAGTAATTCGAACCGTTTTATTCGATTAATATCGATTTTACAAAAATCAATCTGTAGACAATGCTTTTGTAGCAGCTTTATCTTTCCCCGAAAGTAATTTAGTGCGAATAACGCGATTTAGTGTTGAGGTATTCTTGGCTATTTTATAGGTATGGTTTAAGATTTGGTCGGCAGTGACCAGCATACAGTGAACCTGTAAGAAAGTTGGGATGTTCTCAGCCCCCCTTCCCCCACCAGAAAAGTTTTCAACCCCGTAGCATTTGCGATTTTCCGAAAAACTCCAAAAAGTTCAAAGGAAAAGTGCTGTTATTAGCGTTTTTATTCCATCTGCTCTCTCAAAGTGTCATAAAATTACACATTTTTTGACTACATCTGTTTCAATTTATTCAATTTTTTTATTTTTTAAAAATTTTTCAAATTTATTCCAAATGTTTTTATGCTCTAGAAGCATACAGCATTGTCAGGAACACCGAAAAGTGATGTTTTTAACGCGTACCTGCCATTTTGGGCCCAAAAAATGTGAGTTTAAGTTCCACCTCCCTTTCCCTAGAATTCTCATGCTGTGCATGTCTGTTTACCAGACGTGCACATGGGAGGCTGGGGAGTCTGGAGACTACTCAATGGAAAAATGGGAAATTTTGTGGTGAAAAGTTACAAAGTGAATGCGAAATTGTTTTTCAAAGTGCTTGAAATTGACCAGAAACTGCGAAAATAACGAAGTTTTTCACGCTATTTTAGAATTTATATTAGTTTTGGAAGTTGTTCAGCGTAAAAAGCTCCCGACTTAACTTCCCTAGATCAGGCACGTAGCTGGCCGTCCTATTTTGGGGGACCAACACCAATTTGGGGGTGGGACTAAGCCCAAAAACGCCGAAAATCAGCACAACAATAACGTTTAAGAAGTCCCGTTTTTCCGATTTTCCTGAATTTGGTGGGGGGGGGGTGGTCCGAACTCTCATTTTCCCAGAGACTGTGCACCTGCCCTAACTCGGGCTTGACGCGCACCTTTGGTAGCAATCGTGCTTCTTTGGCCAACAAATTCTTTTCAGGACGGAAGATAAAACTCTGAGTTCTAACAGAAAATCTTCGGATATTACTTTCTGTGTGCTATGAATCATTCCTCCGCGATTAAGATCCTACAAACTGCGAACGAAGTACATTCATACTTGGGCGTGGAAGTCTGGGGTATATACCCCCGCAGAAGCTGAAACCCGCAGATTACTGTAGACCCTAGAATTCTATTTTTAGGAACATTTTTGGCAGTTTTTGGCGACTTCACCCCCCCCCCTCGAGTTTTCTCGCTGCCCATGCTCCAGTACAATGAGGTGCGGGCTTCAGCTTGAATCTCGTATTCACACGTTTCGCCCCTTCTACCATAAAATAACTTCATCCGTTGAAAAAATCGCGAATAATCTCTAAAAATGTGACATTGGATAAGTCTGAAATATAGGCAGGCGTGCACAACATAGGAACCCAGTATGGGGGGCATGGTTGAAATTTTCGAAGTGTTTCTTTCGGCCTCAAAAATCGTGGATGTGGGTCAAAAACATCCATTTTCGGCTGGCATTGCTGACGATGCTCTATCCTTCTATAGCATAAAAACGAGAAAAAAATTTTGCTAGAAAATATAACATTCTAATACATTGAACGAAACATGGTCAATAAATGAGTGTATTGGCGCGAAGCGTTGAAAATTTGACGCTTTTGAGCAAATAGGATGTCTAAAAAACCTAAAACAGAACCTTTACTATGAATCTTTCGGAAACTCTTGAAAAATCGCGAATTTCATTTGGGGGGGGGGGGGGTGAGAAAATTTTTTGCTACTCCGTCTTCCCCCCTAAGATCACATACGAATATTGGTCTATTCATGTGAAAATGGTGAATATTTATTTATCTGCACATCATATTGTATATTTCCGTGCATTCTGTTTTTTATAAATTTTATTTTCACTGTACGCGCGGCCTGACGTCCGTATTTTACTCGTATTAGCTTCAGCGTTGAAATTCGAATTTTTCTGCTGCCGGGAGTTTCGACTTAAAAAATGGTTAGAATGAAATGTCCCGTGAAAATGACTTTGTAAACATAATGGCGTCGGTTCCTGGTACCTGGCCGTGTTTTTTTCGCGTACAATGCCGATATGTTGGCTTGGCCCACATTTTTTGTTTAAAGTTTTCAAATTTTCAGATTTCTGTCATTGTTCGAAATTGTGTGAAAAGAAAAAGCCTTTGACAAATATAAACTCGCCGAGTCAAATGGCGCCATGTATTGTTTAATTTGTTTACTTTACACTGCGTAGGCCGCCGATTTTGTAGCTTACGATTTAGGTGTTTAATGAACCAGTTTGCATTATACGTACAGTTTTAGCGAGGCTCGTTTAATATTTTCTCTGTATTTTAGACGCCCTCTATGTTTTTACTATGCGTCTCTGATACATATTATCCACATCCGTCAGCAGTGGCGGATCCAGGATTTTCCCAAGGGGGGGGGCGGAACCCTGTCTTGGACGGAAAAATTGGCCGTTTTAACCCGAAAATCGCTAAAAATCGTTCAAAAATGCTCAATTTTGCGCACTATTCCGGGGCAAAGGGGGGGGGGCGGCCGTCCACCCGCCCCCTCTAAATCCGCCCCTGTCCGTCAGTTTCTTTGGCTCGTTTCCAAGCAAGGTTTCACTTTTGATGAGGAGATGTCCCAAGGCTTGCCCGCGGCCGAGGCCAAACATTTTTAATCGCGAATAAAAAATCGCAGTTTCTCTTCTAAAAAACTAATGTAGACAATTGTAAGGATGCGCTCAAATCGTGTATTCAATAATCAGATGAATTCAAATAATAAAATTTGATAGTTGGACTGTCTCGTTAGCAAAACTATATACTCTGATGTTTTTCTAACTTGGGTGATTACGTCCAGCGTGTTTGACTTTTTTTGTTATGGGAGAGAAAGAAAATCAAAATTTAGCTGCTGAGTAGGTATGTTTATTGATTTCGACATTAACATACGAGTACTTGCGAGATAATCATTCTGTACATAGTTCAACTTCAGGATAAGTAATCTAGCATAAATTTTTATTTCATTCTGCTAGGTATTTTAAATGAAATTCACACGATCTGTTTACCTTGGCCGGATATGATGCAGTAAAATCGATTACGTGATCAGCTTTGTAAGAACGTGAGATTCAGTGCAATGATTGCAATTATTGGTGTCCTGACCTATGTAAAACAATCTATAGTGCTTCTGTTTTGCGTCAAGTGATAAATTTTTGGTCGCAATCTTAATTTTACGGAATTTTTTGGAAATCAAGTTCGCGCTGTCTTGAATGCTTATCGCAACAGCACGCTATTTCGATCTGGAAATGATGCTCCGAACTCGCAAATTAATGATTTTTTTTAACGTAGTAGGGCAGAAAAAGACATGAATAATAGCAGATTATAAGTGCGAAAATTGGCCAGAGGATGTTAAGTTCAATAACTGATGTAATAAATTGTGAATTTCCATTACTTTATCGCTGGAAACTTAAGAATTCATCATGGCCTTTCTTCAGCTTTTAAAGTAAAAGCTGGAATGAAAATTCGGGTTAAACTTAAAAATGCATATTATCGAGTAAAATGCTTGTTTTCAGTTGATTTTTACCACAAAATAATGAGCGCGTCGCATAGCGCTAAACAAAAATTTATGTTTAGAAAAAGGATTTCGTTTATTGAGAACTTGGATAATTTAAACTGCTTTGGATATTCTACTATGAATTTACAAATTTCTGTAGGATTTTCAGCCTCTCCGAAAATCGCTCCAAACGCACGAAGTTTTGAAAATCCGAGGATAACTTGCCCGTTTAACATTTTGCGCAATGAAATGTATTATTTAAATGTGCATACCTTTTTTTATTCCTACAGTTTTTAATTCAAAGCCTTCATAAGATTAGAGCTCTTTAATCAACCCCTTCTTTGTATTAATAAGCGTCACTGCAGGAAATATCATTAATTTTAAATGTTTTTAATTCAAACGTGTACAATTATAGCCAGGGGCGGATTTAGGTGGGGGGGGGGCGAGGGGGGTTGCGGCCGCCCCCCATTGGCCCAAAATAGTGCGCAAAATTTAGGATTTCGAGCGATTTTCGGGTTAAAACGGCTAATTTTTCCGCCCAAGCCAGGGTTCCGCTCCCGCCCTTAGGGTTACCGCGCCCCCCTTAGGTAAATCCTGGATCCGCCACTGCCCATAGGCTTGGCATATACTAGTGCATATAACATCTTGCTCCGGCCCCAGCCCCGGCACCGACCCCGACTAATGCAAAAATTGGCACGTTTTAACTAAATCACCAAAAATGCATTTTCTAGGATTTGATAGAAATGTTTTTGCAGGTAATGGCTGAAATCGCCCGAATCATGTGTGGTCCTTACATGATGGACATTTACTGAAAAATTCTATGCGCTTCCTTGCATAAGACGGTCGTTTGTTATGTTTGATTTCAGCTGATGTTTGCAAATCTCGCTCAGACGTCATCAGTCTATATTCAAATATGGCTTTTGAAGAAAAACAGAAAGTTAATAAGAGCCGCGGCTTATTCGGATTATTTCGCAGAAAATCTAAGAAGGAGGTCAGTGACGAGAATATACGCGTTGGATGCCGACGTGCGTTGCATGGGAATTCTGGGGAGTGGTAGAATGAAGAATTTTTCTAAAGTGGTGCCTTTTGGGCTCAAAAACGATGGGTTTTCGTCGAAAACGTCTTTTTTTAAAATAAACGGTTAAAAATTATAAAAAAGTATACAAAATTGAGTAAATCGAACAAAATGCAATCAAAAAAGAGAATATGGCGCGAAGCAACGAAAACTTACACTTTGGGGTCAAAAGATCGATAAAATCGCTTAACTCAGCACCTTTTTACGAATTTTATCGAAAAATCGTGAATTTTAATGAAGGATAATTTATGGAGGTTGTAGACCCCTCTCCAGACCCCAATATCATGTATGGTTGGATGGGTGCGTTGTGTGCAGGGTTCTGGAGGTCCCCGTTTTGAATTGGTCCGACGTCATCAGGTTCAAAAATCGACTTTATTGCCTTTGCTATATTTTTTGCATTTTAGATTATTCAACTGAATCTCTTTCTTTGTTTTGTTTCATTCGGTTAGTAACACGGAAGATTTCAATTATTTTTTCGATTTAAATCAAGTGCGTCAAACCTAATTGAATGGTAAAAAAATAATATCAAAAAATATATATATACAATAATAAACAGAATAGAAAATATGTAAAAATACCTTCCTAAATAAATATAATAAAATGCGAAATAAATAAGAATACCTTCAAAATTTTTGGCTGGAGTCTAAGATTTGTGAGCTACGGTAAACTCCACGAAATGGCTACTTTTTCTAATCTTTGACATTGCGGCCTAGTCATGATCATACCTTGGCGTAAGGGGTTTCGGGGTATGCACCCCCGAAACCAGAATACCCCCCAGAAACCAAAATACCCCCAGAATTCAATTTTTTTAAATTTTTTTGTTTTTTCGCAATTTTTTGATGCCAAGGGATAAAATTCGATGAGGAACGTTGAAAAATGAACATTTTGGAGGCACTATGGGCAGGCACGTAGCTGTGGGGGAATGGGGTCCTGACCCCCCAAAATTCAGGAAAACCGGAAAAAAAGGACTTTTCACATCGTTATTTTGTGCTATTTTTGGCTTGGACCCTCCAAAATTGGTGTCGCCTCCCCTAAATAGGAGGGCCAGCTACGCGCCTGCACATGGACATACTTAGGCTCTGCAGCCAACTTCTTGGGGTTCTAGATGTTGTAAATGTGGCAAACATTTCAATAAATATGCCGAAACTTTGATTCTGGGGTCTACTGGATTATTGGGGGTATTACCCTAACTGGCCCCACGCCATCGTGAGCGCGTGGGCTGGAAATGGGGTGGTCGGACCCCAGAATTCAAAACATTCTCCTCGGCTTCCAGCTCCACAAAATAGAATTTATGTCTTTTTTTAATTTTTGCGATCTTTGCCCCGACAGACTCCTGAATTCGGATACTGTGTACCTGTGGTTTTGACCCTACCTAGAGCGGCTGTGTAGCCTGTTTTTGATCACATACCGTTCGATTTCGAAAAAAATTTTCGAATACCTTCTATATATGAGAAATAAAGATATATAGCCAGGGGCGGATTTAGAAGGGGCGGGGCTGCCGCCGCCCCATTGGCCCGATATTGTGCGGTAAATTCAGGATTTTTGAGCAATTCCTAGCGATTTTTGGGTTAAAACAGCAAATTTTTCCGCCCAAGTCAGGGTTCCGCCCCCATAGGGGTACCGCCCCCCTTAGGAAAGTCCAGGATCCGCCACTGTATATAGCGTATAAATGTCACAAAGTGTGTTTTCGATACGTACCACTTATAAGCCCGAAAATGCGAATTAAAAATGTTTTGGCTGGATTTGTGTCCAGAACGCGATCAGTGGGACACGTGCAATCATATTGGAACACCAATGCCCCAAAATTTCTCACAAGAGTCAGAAATAAGCCCGAAACATTATGTATACGTAAAACAACGTAATTCCTTCATTTGCCACTGTCTGGCTTTAGATTCAGTCATTGTTTTTGTGCATACAGATCACGACTTTCTAGAAGTCATCTTGCGAGAAAAGTTTAAACAAAACATCATATAAAAATTCCATATTGAAATGAAATAAATCAATATAAAAATCCTTATAAACGACCATTTGGGGTTTAGGGGTAAAAATGACAAAATACAATATGTAATACCCACATTTGGGCGTGGGGGTTTGGGGGGTATGCACCCCCAGAAATCAAAATAACCCTCCAGAATTCAATTTTTGAAAATGTTTTTCGCTTTTTTCTCGCAATTTTTCGATGTCGAATGGATAGTGCTTAATGAGAAACGTCGAAACATGGTGTTTTTTACGCCATACCACCATTTTTAAGGCCATTTTTTGACCTTTAGAAAAATCTTGCACTCCCCCAGAATTTTCTTGCTGCCCACGTATGGTAATACCGCCTGAAAACACGTGTTTTTGCTCAAAAGTCGGGGTAGATGGTGAGAAAAGTATTCGCTTTCGGAAGCGACTACCGACTTTATTTACGTATTTTCCCATATCTATCGCTGCTCTTTGGGTTTGAAAGCTATAGCTAGTACGAGACTAAGAACGAAAGGCCCGGAAAATTTGAGCTAAGACAGATTCTTGCATTTTGGCCTTTGACCAAATTATAAATTTATTTGAGTTTTCATTCCGGCAGAAGTCTATAGAATTTTCGCTACAAAAAGATCAGATGAACGCTATTGAAATCTTTATTCGATAAAATAAATAAATGAATAAATAAATTAATTAAGCTAAAAATATATAAGTGAATAATCATCATATTCCATGGTGCATTTTTGAAATAACTAACACTGAAAAAACTGATAAGAGAGTAAATTATGCTTAAAAATACCCAGAATCATTTCAGAGTTAATGTCGATTGTTTTGTTTTCGTTATTTTTAAGTATTTACGATGAGTCTTATGCTAAGAATCTGTACAATTAGTTACGTATGTCGAAACTTGTGCAAATTAGGTACAAAGTCCACGTCCGGGTCGATAATGAACTTGAGTCAATCGTCGACGCTGAGTAACGTCGACGATTATCCGCTGCACGCCGATAAACTATACTACAACGAATACGCGCAATCGATTGCCAGCGCTTGCCAAGCGAAGTTTATATCCAAATCCAAATCGATCGACGAAAATTCGTTCTCGCGGCAATCGATCGCGAGCAGCGTTCAGTCGATTGCCGCCTCAAAACCGCCGCTGCCTCCGGCGGCTTCGACTAAAAAACGGGCTGCGCCCAAACCGCCAAGCGATTGTCAAACGATTGACAATCGGCCGCAAGCGTCAATTGCGGCCAACGGCGGCGTCGTTCTTCGGTCGAAGCCGACGACGCCGCTGAGCTATTACGCCAAGGACGACGCCAACGGCAGCGGTATAGAATTTAGAATTGAAAAAGCTGAAAATTATTAAAGAATAAAAAAGGAATAAAAATAATAGCTCTAATTTCGTCGAATTAAAGAAAACGAATAACAGGAAAAGCCGTATAAAAATTTCAATACATAAAATAAATATCAGAATAAAAATAATAGAGGAATAAATACAACTTAATGATAAAAAATAAATAACAAATATAAAAGAAAAATTAATATAATAAAAATGAACAAATGTAAGGTATTCAAAAATAAAAATTGATACGCATATTGTTGAGCGAGTGAAATCGATGAGTTCAGCTGCGGGGGGGGGGAGAAGGGGACAGTCAGAGAGATTTTCTCAGCCAAAAAATGGTATCAAAAACTAGTTTAGAAGTTTTTTATTTTTCTGTGATTTTTTTTATTTATATCTCGTTTTGGCTTTATTTATCTTTTTATTATAGCTTGCCTCAGGGTGGTCACCACACATGGGCGTGGTTTGGGGGTATGCACCCCCAGAAGTTGAAATACCCCCCAGAAATCAAAGTACCCCCAGAAAAATTTTTTTTGCTTTTTAGTAACTTTTGATGCCATTGGATAGAGCTTGATGAGAAACGTCGAAAAATGGTGTTTTTTCGCCATACCACCATTTTTAAGGCCATTTTTGACCTTTAAAAATTTTTTCACCCCCCCCAGAAATTTTTTAACCCCCCCCCCCCCCCCCGCAGAATTTTGGTGCTGCCCACCTATGGTGGTCACTCACCCGGGAATCCGGGAAAAGCCCGGGAATTTTTTGGCACCCAGGAAAACCGGGAAAAACCCGGGATTTTCTCCAAGAGATTTAGTTTGAACTCAGGTTTTGGAGGCCAAAAATATTGAATCAATAATACAATGTTACATTTTTTATCGCTTTTAGTATCATACTAGTTTACGTGTTTTTATATTTTATCATATGGCATTTATTTCCGTTTTTCTTCTCGCCCATTGTCACATCGTTGATTGCTCTTTGTGTATTCTCTTTGTATGATATAGCTAGTAGCTATTTGCACTATTGTTCGCTAAGACGTTTTTGCAACAGTGTTTTCTTTGTACTCGGCAAACATTTTTCCCAATGTACAAAGACTTTTCGGGACCGTCTTTGTACATGCACAAAGATTTTTGGGAAGACTAAAATTGCAAAAAAGGGCGAAATTCCCAAAAATTTTCGGCGCCTAGCGCCGAAATGAATAATTGTGTGTTCTATATATCTTTATAATGGCAGAGATTGCATTTCAAAGGGAAAAATGTCAATGTTTTAGGCGCAAAAATCACTAAGAATCGTTTTAGAGACGATTCTCAGTGATTTTTGCCCCTAGAGACTCAGAAATTAGCTGAAATACCCTATCAAAAGTCGAACAAATCCGTTTTTGATAAGATTTTCGGGAAGACAAAAACTGTAAAAAGATGTAAAATTCCCAAAAATTTTCGGCGCTTGCGCCGATATGTAATTGTTTGTCCTATGCAGGGGCGGATTTAAGTGGGGGCGGTGGGGTGCGGTCGCCTCCCCCTCCCATTGGCCAAAAATATTTGGCGAGATAAAGAATGGATAAGCAGTTGGCAATGATTTTTGGCCGTCAGTGACCATAATTTCTCAAATTTTTCCGGCGCTACGCGCCGGATGATATCTATTAATGACATTTATTCACTTTCTTGTCGACATGGAAGCACGTTTTTTTTGTATCCGGGAAAAAAGACTTTTCCCTACGCACGAAGACTTGTCGGGAAGACAGAAACCGCAAAAAAGGTCTGAAATTCGCAAAAATTTTGGCGCTTCGCGCCGTAATGAGGAATTGTGTGTCCTATATATCTTCATAATAGCAGAAATCTCATTTCGAAAGGAAAAATATCGGATTTTTCGGCGTCTTAAGACGATTCTTAATGATTTTTGCCCTCATGAAACCAGAAATTAGCCAAAATACACTATACCAAAGGTCGAACAACTCTGTTTTTACCAAAGTCGCTACCGTAATATATTACAGTATCCAAAAATTTGTGTGTACAAAATGTGCAAAGACTTTTAGGAACCATCTTTGTATATGTACAAACGGACTTTGTACAAAAAAAACACTACCTGGAAGCCATTATCTGCTCATGCAGGTTTCAAAACAATTTTAACATCTATTTTTGCATAGTTTTCTTCTATTTTTAATTACAAATTTCGATGTTTCGCGTCAAATGCTATAAATACAGGAAATCAAGCAGTAAATCATGCTTCTAGACGTCTATCCGCCTCGATTTTACAAATTTTTCGCGCTTCGCGCTAGATTTTTGTTAAAGTCAACGAAATTTAATGATTTTTTCGCACAAAATTGTCTAACATTTTAAAATTTTTAGAAAAAATATTGCGTCAGGTGATTTTATGTAAAAGTATACAATGTAAAACACCGAAACAAACGCCATTTCGCGCATTAAGAGCAAATTTTCGGACCTATTTTTGACTTTTTCTGGAAAAGTTTGGATACCGCCCCCTCTTAAGGAAATTCTAGATCCACCACTGATCCTGTATATCTTTAACATGGCAGAATTATGCATTTAGAATGGAAAAATGCCAAATTTTTCGGCGCTTCGCGCCGTTTTGAGTCAATTTTTAGTAATTCTTGGCGGGAGAAACCCAGGAATTAGCTGGAATACATTACCAAAGATCGAAAACCCTGTTTTGCCACACTAAGATCGCTACTGTACTATATTATAGGCTGTGAGAACTGCTATCGACAACTCGTTAGCATCATTGAAAAAGAAATTATGATTGTTCCAAAACGTTTCGTGTAGTATTTGCATTTGTTTGATTAAAAGTTGCTCGTGCCTTATCCTTTTTCACATTCTTATCATTACACTTCTTGGTATATAGTGTGCGTTTAAAGCATGATTTAAAACCGGGAAATTGTCCATATAAATCACTCGGGAAACCCGGGAAAACCCGGGAATTTTATTCTGGGAAACCAGTGGCCACCCTGTTGCCTGTCACCTTTGATTGGAATACTTGGCTCTACGATGGGGTTCGAAAGAAATTTCTAAATATGCGGGTTTTTTGTAAAAATTCACCCATAATTTTTCTACTAAATTAGTTTTTTTTGTCAGATTTTTATACGTCGGCTAAGTATACATTCAGGCACTAAGTTTTTTTACTATTGGAAACTAATAATCATATGCCAAAATGAATTTTCACATTTTCCAACTCATTATAATTATTTTCTTTTTTAATTCCTTCATAAATTGAATAATTTGAATTTTAATTTCGAAAGTCTAGCGTGTATATTTAAAATCTCGTTCTAATGATATCATAAAATACAGCGACAATAATAATTATTATTATAATCATAATAATAATTTGGATAATAATATTAATTCGAAAAAGTTATAATCATAATAATATCTGCAGTACGACCTACAGTAACGCAACATGATTCGGGCGGGTGTGGTGGCGCTTCCAACGACCCATCGGCGAATCATCGCCGCTCATTGATCAACGGCGCGTTGTCGCCGGCGAACAGTAACGGCAGCGTCGCGTCTTTGACGTCAGAGCGGCGTGGTACATATATAGTATTCTTTCCTTTTATCTTTTTTATCCGATTTTTTTATTCTAATTGATTTCGTCGTTTTGTTTCGTTAATTTGAATTATAGTTTTTTGGCTTATGTACTGTTATCAAAAATGATCCGCATTGATAAACAAATAAGCAAACGATAACGTTTTCGTGGTAGTTTTAATATTATTGCATAAGTCAAATAATAATAATAATAATAATAATAATAATAATTATAATAATAATAATAATGATAATAATAATGATAATGATAATAATAATAATAATAATCATAATAATAATAATAATAATAATAATAATAATAATAATAATAATAATAATAATAATAATAATAATAATAATAATAATAATAATAATGATGATAATAATGATAATAATAATAATAATAATCTTGAAAAGTGTGTATAACTTTTAATTTTCGCTCAATTTTTTTAATATGCTTCTGAAGTAACGTCTGGACTGGGACGAACTTCCGAATAATGTGTCAAAATTATGAAAAATTTGTCGAATTAGCTGGCAACTTTTTAAAACTTGACAATTCTGCCTGAATGGGGGTGAAATTTTTTTTGCGCACGGCTAAAAAACCCAAACGCCATAAGAATGTGTATGATATCGTTCTTATTCGATTTGAGCAGACAATAGCAGGCACGTAGCTGGCCCTCCTATTTTGGGGGGACCAACACCAATTTTGGGGGGTCCAAGCCAAAAATAGCACAAAATAACGTATAAAAAGTCCTATTTTTCCGGTTTTTTTCTGAATTTTGGGGGGGGTCCGGCCGGACCCCCCAGTCCCCGCCCCCTTCCCCCACAGCTACGTGCCTGGACAATAGACATGCACTCGTACGTGGCGGGGACTTCGGATGGTTTTAGACCCCGCAGAATGGGAAAATGTGAAATGTATTCGGGAGAATAAGGAAAAGCGAAAGTAAAAAATTAAATAAAAAAACATGATTTCTGCAAAGGCACTTGGGAGTGATAAGAAAATGTTGACGATTTTTATGGTATTAGCTTTGCACAAGCTTTTATGGGGTTATATCGGTTCAAAATGTTCTCTAGTTCACCCCAGACCTGTTGAACCCCAGAAATCCATGCCTGCCCTGTAAATAAAAGTACTGTTTTTATCACCTAATTCGTTAACTGCCTTATATAAGTGTGAATTCATTACGTTTAAACTATTTTCATTGTTTTCGAACGTTTTGTGTAAACTGCAAGTTTACACTCGTGATTTTCAGGTTGTTTTTATCAAGCAGTGCTCTCCTCACTTTACACGCGTTTCTGTGCGCGTTGCTGAGGAAAATTATTGCATCTAGCATAGGCGCTTAGCGCCTTTAATTATCATACACTTGTTATATAACTGTACTTTGAACTGCAGAATATGCATTTTACACTATTCTTTAAGCGATGCTCTATAATTAACGACGATTATTTTTCTTATTATTCAATGGCAATACGGATTATAACGATGTGTATAAAAAGTGTATGACCGTATTTTTGGGTTAACTGAACTAATAATCAACGAATTTTTGAATTTTATTTATATATAAATTGAATTTAAAAAATTAAATTCAAATGTATACACCTTAAGCATATCATTTAGTTGAAAATTCGAATTAAATTACGTATTACGATCACATTGTGTATGTAAAAGCTAAAATCGCCGGGCAATGGGCCAGGCGCAAAAAGAGTAGTTTTGAAACCTTTAAAAAGCAAGCAAAAGATGTAAAACACGGATAATTCAAGCGAATTTCCGTATTCTTCGTGCAGTTTTGTTGATCGACGTCAGAAATGACATGCGAATCGCGAAAAATAGCCTTAGTGCAGAAATGCAGGCATGCAGCTGTGGGGGGAGTCCCCCCTTAATATTTTAAAAATATTTTTTGCCAAAAAAAATTAGAAAATCCTCGGAGCCAGGGGTGGATTAAGGGGGGCGGCCGCCCCCCCTCCCATTGGCCCAGAATAGTGCGCAAAATTAAGGATTTTTGAGCGATTTTTAGCGATTTTCTGGTTAAAACGGCTAATTTTTCCGCCCAAGTAAGGGTTCGGCCCCCTTTAAAGTTACCGCCCCCCCTTAGGAAAATCCTGGATCCGCCACTGCTCGGAGCATATTTGAAAGATTGTCGGAATAAATGTTATCATACTTTTCAGTTAATACTAATAGGTCAAAAAGTATCGGGCTTTAGCGCCTAATTTTTTGTTTTTGCACTACTTTTGTTATCCTACCAGATCAAGCTTGTGCTGACATGTTGAATGTGTCACAATTTTCCGATGCCTCCCGCATAATCATTTAGTTTCCATATTGCTTTTGCTTTTCCTTGCAGTGTACCTACCATGATTGAGTATAAAACTAATTTAACAAGTTTTTCGAATGGTCGAACTTGGACATGAATGCTGAGAAATCATTTTTAAGGCTATTTTATACCTCACTTTATAGAAACAATTGAAATCGGAATAAATGTTTTAATCATGTAAAACTGTTTTTCTTTAATATGTTAAGCTCGCTTAGAAACGCTAAAACATCATACCATTATGTTTGCCTGACCGTGACTAATTGTTGAGATATCTGACTTCTAAATTTTAGTCCCCCCAATTCAGAAGGCCAGCTGCATGCCAGTGGCGAATCCAGGATTTTCCTAAGGGGGGGTGGTACCCCTAAGGGGGGGGGGCAGAAGCCTGACTTGGGCAGAAAAATTAGCCGTTTTAACCCGAAAATCGCTAAAGCTCAAAAATCCTCAATTTTGCGCACTATTTTGGGCCAATGGGGTGGCGGCCGCCCCTCCGCTTCTCCCTAAATCCGCCCCTGCTGCATGCCTGCAGAAATGGTATAGAGCGAAGTGTCCTAAAATGAATTAATTTTTAGAAGTATTTTGAAAAATATATATACCGTGAACGCAATAACAAAATTCGATCGCTTTTTTCTTGGTGTCGTATGAGATGAGATTCGATCCGGGCGGTCAGGGATGTGGGGGGGGGTCTGAACCCGGAATCGAAAAAAAAACAAATGTTTTTTCATTATTATGTGTGAACTAGACATCCTCGTGAGGGGTATGGGGTCCAGACCCCCTGAATGGGCAAATGATAAATTATCTGGAAGAAATGAGACAAAACCATGGCCGAGAATGCATGGATGTCGAACATGTTCTTCGAAATTGCTTGAAATTAACCATAAACTGAGGAATAGTTTTGACGCTGTTTTAGCATATATGCCAGTTCTTTAGGTCATTTTGCCCCAAAAAGCCCAATTTTTGAGCCCCATAGATCGGCTGCCCCTGAGTTCTGATTATGCTGTGCATCTACGGACTGGACCCCTAGGATTCAGAAGACCTTTCTGAATTCGGAAGACCCCCCCCGATTATACTTACAAAACTTATCGCGATTTTTCGATGTCAACTAATAGTGATCGTTCGAGAACGTCGACGAGCACACCTGGGCGTAGGGTTTGGGGGGTATGCACCCAGAAACCAAAATACTCCGCCCCCAGAAATCAAAATAGCCCCCTAGGATTCAATTTTTTAAATTTTTTTTCGTTTTTTCGCAATTTTTTGATGCCAATGGATAGTGCTTGATGAGAAACGTCGAAAAATGGTGTTTCTATCGCCATACCACCATTTTTAAGGCAATTTTTTGACCTTCAAAAATATTGCACCCCCAGAATTTTCTTGCTGCCCACGTATGTCGACGAGTAGTCTTTTTTGCTTCTACTATCGTTATTCGGCATTTTTTTTAGTTTTAGATTTTTTTGGAACCCTTAAGCACTCCAAAACTTATCCGATGCCCAGTAATGCATCCGGCATAGAAATAGGATTTTTAAATAGTAAGAAGTGACAAATTTTTTAATGTCAAATATCACGAAAGCGCTAATTCATAATAATATTTTTGGGCGCTTTTCGTCGAGATTGGCGACAAAATTTGAAAACAATCGAGGCATCTTCCTATCTTATTTAAAACTAGGATACAAAAATCTATCGTTTAAAATACCGTATGATTAATCATAGGTAGCTAGCGCGATGTCGTTACCTATAATATACATGGCGACGTTTTTTCTTATATGTTTATCACAGCGAGTGCGAATTTTGTGAGCCGCTATACAGATACAAACAAGACACATTTGGGAGGTGCGGTTTTTTTAAAGAAGAATAATGCGAAAATTCGCTACCGACGTTTTTTGTTTTTCTTTACACTCAACAGACTGTGTAAAGAAGGTGTAACAGTTTAGGCGTGACATTAGAACATATAGCGAATTTTTTCACTTTTTTGAATCTTATAGACAACTCAGTATATATGACTCACACAATTTAATGGCATATACTTGTAGAGGGAGGGATTCTCTAGATGACGCTCTTTGCTCTTTGAATTTCGCATTAGTTCTTGAGAGGAAGTGTACAGAGTGTAATAATCAGCGGGCGTAAAAACAGATTTTGGTTTTGTCTTTGCCTTCTTTATGTTTAAATAGATATTTAATGTAAATTCTTATCAAAATTCGAATTCAAATTTAATGTAAAAAAATTTAAAAAAATCGCTGCCGCTGATTGGTTTTTGAAATTGCGTAGATTTTTTGGAGGATTCGTCCAAAAAAATTGTCGAATTAAAAAACGACATTGTAAACCGAGTCGGACTACATTGAGTTTACAATGCCCTCTTCGGTTTATCTTTAAGATTCGCTTGTCGCTTTACTAATTCGCATAAACTATTTTTTGTCTTAATTTTGATACAAATTCAATTATGTTATTGATTTTTTTTTTAATTTTCTATTTATTATCGTTTGATTTTTATTCTCACACGGTTTCAGTCACGCTGCCAGACGTTCTTTCTAATTCGACCGCCAGTACAAGTTGCTCAAATAAACGAAAGTCGAGAGCGCCTCCCCCACCTCCAGTTAGGCAAGATTGTTTGCCTTCTGGTGAGTAGTCGAAAAAAATCTGCAAAACAACTGAAGGTTCTCGAATTTAAAATGGCAAGCATCCCAAAATTTTAGTTACAGTACACCTAACCCTTTTAGACTTACAGTATACCTTCATAGAAGCATACATGCACATGGTCTAAAAGTCTGGGAGGGGTAAATCAAGTTCACCGAGGGGGATAATAAGTAACTTTTTGTTTAACGCCAGATTTTCGTAGTAGCGATTGGGCTTGTCTTTTATTGATTGTTCTGATATTTTCCCTATTTCTTTCCCACCACCGTCAAAACTATTTTCGGGTGACTTTTCATTGTGGATTTTTAATTTATGGTCTGCAAGGCGTACATATAGCAGTTGGGATGCGGATCTTACCGTACATAAAACAGTGGGATTGGTGAGCTGAGCCACCATAGTTGATCGTTTTTACCACCCATTCTAAAGTCAGAAAATTTAGACCCCCATTTTTGGCGAATCATGCATTTTTTGGCCATATTTCTGTATTTTTTGCCATTTTGGGCAAAAAATGGAGGTTATATACCCCTCTCAAATGGCCAACTACGCCCCCCTCATTAAATTCCGAGCCGTTGCTTGTTTCGCTGAGTGGGTTATGCTTTTTAAGAGTCATAGCAGGGAGTATGCACTAGGTGTGCATGGTTGACCCGTGAAGGTACATGTCGGGAGGCAGGGCCGTGTTTAAGGGGGCGGCGGAGATTCCCCTCCATTTGGCTGGTAAAAAACCTTTTTGAAAAAGTGGAATGAAGAATTTTGATAGATTAGATGATGCTTGGGAAGATGAAAAAGTGCACATTTTTTCGTAAAATCTTCAAATTTTCAGCACTACGCGACAGTTGTGCCCATACGTGGGCAGCAAGAGAAAATTCTGGGGGGGTGCAAGATTTTTTGAAGGTCAAAAAATGGCCTTAAAAATGGTGGTATGGCGATAAAAACACCATTTTTCGACGTTTCTCATCAAGCACTATCCATTGGCATCAAAAAATTGCGTAAGAAACGAAAAAAGTTTTCAAAAATTGAATTCTGGGGGGTATTTTGGTTTCTGGGGGGTGCATACCCCCCAAACCCCCCACGCCCAGGTGTGGTTGTGCCGTATATTCGATCAAAAAATGGCACTTCTTATAGTTTTTTAGTGGGAATTTTTTTTCGAATTTCATGATTTTAATGGATAGAGCGTATCAAAAACCTTAAAAACACGGTTTTTCGGGCATTGTGACAAATTTTCCGTGATTGTTCTGCCTACGTTTTTTAGCACCATGCTAATGAAAGTAGCCCCGTGCTAACGAAAACTTGTGGTCGATATACGAAGACGTTTTTTTGGCAAAAGCTTAGTAATTTTAACGCTGTTTAACGTATATTTTAGAAAAAATTCCAAAAAATTTTCGGCGTTTCGCGCCGATTGTCGTACTGACTGTTTATGTAAAGTCTGCGTCACAAAACTTTGTGCATGAAAATCAATTTTCAGCGGATTAGCGAGCAGCTACAAAAGCGGTTTCTAAGCAGCTTATTGTAATAAACTTTTGCTTAGTGAAGCTTCAGGCACTTATCAATTGCTATGCACAGTATCGTGATTGTTGCTTCACTTTAAATTGCTTTTGTAACCGATTTACACCGACTCAATAACTGCGACCTATGCACAAGTAATAGCTGACCGATCTTTTTTTTGGGGGGGGGACCAACGCCAATTTTTTGGAGAGGACTAAGCCGAAAAAGGCCAAAAATAGCACAAAATGACGTTTAAAAAGTCCTATTTTTCCGATTTTTCTGACTTTTAAGGCGGTCCGAACCCCCTCCCCCCGCCCCCGCTTCCCCCGGAGACACGTGCCTGTCAACCTACGTGCAATGAACGATTTAGCTCCCATCTCGCCTATTCACCGATTTCTAGCACATAATAATTACTTTGTACTAACTTTGCACTGTTTTCAGTTGTTTAAAGGCAAAATTAGCTTTTTGTGTATTTATCATTCAATTTATAAGCGCAGCTACGTTTGTTATTATATCAAATTCTGATGTTTTTGAGTATCAGTAAGTCAATAATCGTGAGTTAGTAAGAATTTCTAGATTTATTTAGATTTAGAAAAAAACATTGATCAGGAAAAAACAGTGATCTTCAGAATGTCATGGCATTCTCAAACAGCCAAATTATAAAACAAAAGGTCGTGCATTACTGACACTATGTAGGTATTATAGAGGTAAAAAACCGGCGTGCTAGTGTAACCTATCCCGTGCTAATGGAAATAAATTTTCATTAGCACTGTTGTTCATGGGGGTCGTGCTAACAAATGTTGGGTCCTCAACTCCCTTTGGCCGAATCCTAGATACGGGCCGGTCGGGAGGACGTGTTAAAGCAGAAAATGCGGAAGAGAGTGCTACGAATAGTATAAATTAGAATCTTATAAAATTATGCTTTTAGCGAGCGCCAAATTTCTGTGTCATAGGGGAAGAGGTTTGGGTGAGTTAAAACGTTTCAAGGGTCCAAGAGGGTCATAAAATTAATAATAGGGCCAAAATCATTATTTTTCGACACCTCTCATTACGTTGTATTCGTTGACGCAAAATAATCGCGAAAACCGATAAAATGCTTAAGAATTGAATTCGGGCCTTCTGCGGGGGGAAGGCTTGGATTCTTGGGGTCCCGATTACGAATCCCGCTGCGGTTGTATACGAGCCGTCTTAAGGCAGTTTATTACAGTATTTTTAGGCGTTTAATACAGCATTGATGTTTATTTATCAATAGAATAAAAAAATCCGGGAAAATTGCAATGCTTCGCGCATTAGCTGGGTGTAGTAAATTTAAACCCTCATAGGTGCTTATTTTTCCGTTATTTTGTAGATTGAATGGCTTTTAAAGAACGTACTCAATGAATGCTATATTGAAATTTGGGGAATCAACTAATCTTAGTTTCAGAATCGGTCGAACAGAGTCGATGTTCTAAGGTGGATGCAGTTAGTGTACATTTGAGTGTATCGTCCGAAGGGGGGTCAAATGCGCCACTGACTGCCCCGTCGCCATCTGATTCGACGAATGCCGGTGAAATTCTACCTAATAGTCATAATGGTACATCGTTAATACGAAATTAACATAAGAATAGAAACAGATTATTTTTACAGCACTAGTACACATAATCGTAAAGGATTGTTTTGGAAATCTATAAAACACTGTTAAAAATACACGCATTCCCAAAAAATGAGCAGTTCGCCCCTAGTCGAACCGATATCCTTGGTGTACGAGAGTTTTTGCTCGAGGGTTGGGTGCAAACGTGGATGTGGTGGACCCATGAGAATCTGAATGACCCTCCATAAAATGAATGACCCAAGAAATGGAATTTTTAGTGCTATTAAGCTCATCAGTATATTGACCTCGTTCGCTGTGGCTGTCTATATATATATATATATATATATATATATATATATATATATATATATATATATATATATATATATATATATATATATATATATATATATATATATATATATATATATATATATATATATATATATATATATATATATATATATATATATATATATATATATATATATATATATATATATATATAAATGGTGCGATGGGGATAGATTTTAAGTCCATGTAAAAGCACTTGAGATTTTTATAAGAAACTGAAAAGTTTTAGCCCTGCAATCTTAGGTAAGGAAAAATTGCAAGGTCTGAGAAGAATGACAAATGACAAGATACGAAACCAGATGCGTGCTATTTTAATTTTTGCCTCATTGTTCAACTGCAGGGCTTTTACGAGAAAACATTTATTTTAGCCTGATCAAATTCATATCTTGATTGACATAATAGATGCTTGGAGTTACAGCATGGCCGGTCTGGTGAAGATCAAGTATTTACCTTTTTAGGCCAAAATTACGTAAGAACCTTTATAAATGCTAAAATAGCGTTAGAACGATGCTAATCTACAGTTTCTGGTCAATCTCAAGCATTTTTTGAAGAAAACTTCATTTTTATCGGTTTCTAGCCTTTATTTTGCCTCTTTTTTCGTAAGGAAATTTCCCTCTTTTTCCCATAAAGGGAGTATAAACCCCTTCGAACTTTCCACGCGCATGTCGCGTTGTAGCTACTCGCTTATGAAATAATTCAAGCCATTCTTAAGCCAGAATTTAATTATTATGTGATATCATTCAATTCAAATTGGATTGTGTTGAATCACTTAGGAGAAACATGTACACGCATACAATAGCCGATAGTATAGTGCATTTGGAAAGCCTGTCCATCTAAAATCTTTAGACTAAAATGATTCCTCAATATTTCTCAACAAGTTGTATGAAGCAGCATAAAAAAATTACGAAAAAAAAACGAAATTCTAAATCCCCCATCTAAGTCAGTCGTCCCTCACCCGCTCTTCCCAAAAGTTTTTAAAGCGCTTCTGGGGCAAATGTTAATCGCTATCCTTCTTTCAGCCCTCATTTTTCCTTTCACCAAAAAATTCCGTCCACTATTGCATCTACACCACAAGCGCGTATCGCCTCTTCTTCTTTACAGAATTATGAATCCACTCCTACTATAGTATAGCTTGAAAATTTCGATGGTCATCTGTTCCTAACCAAATTGACAGACAAACAAGCAAACAAACAAACAATAAACAACAAACGTACTACGCTTTTGTAAAATTTCAACTGCTAATTTTGAGTTTACGCTAAAATGTATCCTGCACAGTTTGACATGTTTTTTAGAAGATTCATCAAGTGCTTAAGTTTGCATACTTCTGTAGTTTTGTTTGAATGAGTCTACGCAGCATTCTTCTAGGGCCCTGCCAGCAGCCATATTGACCCCCCTGAATCCTTAACTTCAAGAAAACTTGTTTGTCGGCCATTGAAAAGTCAATAATCTCTTTTCAGCATCAGGTAACGAAAAGGTATGCTGTAAGGATCAACCTTTTTACAATAGCTCGGACTCGAAGGAGGAAGACGGTCCAAATGAGCCTACGTCTCCGGGTTTGTCACTCAATTCGATTAGCGTTGAGGGACAAAGTGAGAAAATTTAAAGCTTAAAGATTTTCAAAATAGAATCATGGTCATTTATACGTCGAGTGAATAAATTAGTTAATCGTTCTCTGAATACTTTATGGGGACAGTATATACGACGTAAAGAATCGAATCGTTTTGAACCATTGGATGTGAGCCAAACGATTGTTCAATCACCCTACTCTTTCTGCGATTTTAATTTTTGTTTGGCCCTTCAAAAGAAATGTGAATTACATAGGCTGATATTGTTAATGTTCCTGTGCTCGATTCTATCAAGTGTTTTACTCAAACGGCTCTGATCACACCTGGGCGTAGGGGGCTTGGGGTATGCACCCCCTGAGAAACCAAAATACCCCTTCCCCCAGAAATCAAAATATCCCCCCTGAATTCAGTTTTTAAACATTTATTTCGCTTTTTACCGCAATTTTTTGATGCCAATTAATAGTGCTCGATGAGAAACTTCGAAAAATGGTGTTTTTCCGCCATACCACCATTTTTAAAGCCATTTTTTGACCTTTGAAAAATCTTGCACCCCCCCCCTCAGAATTTTCTTGCCGCCCACGCATGGCTGTGGTGATGCATTTTCTAATGATTTTCGATATGCCTCTCACTGCTTCGGGCTTAAATGGATAATTCACGATTTTTTGTGTTTTAAAAAGTAGGTGATAATAAAACGTATCACAAATTAAGTTATTTTTACTTCTTTAAACATTCAAAGAGCATCATTTGCATCGAAGCATCGGCGTTCGTCCGACTGGTCGCTCGCTTGATCGCCTAAATTCGTAAATTGTATTCCTTCTGCGGCGGCATTACACCCGGGCGACTTTTTAATTTTTGAATAGTATAAAAATTTCACAGGTCAAAAAGTGGCTTCATATGATTTTTCATCCTACATACTTGTTTATTGACTTAACGTAAAACATGCGTTATTGTCAGCGTGCGTTGGAGGATTTCGCTGCTCGGATCATGACACTGAAACCTCAAATTTAAATTTATCGGCTGTGCTTCCAATGCCGAAGACCGACGAAAGATTACGCAATGGCCATCGTGGTATTAAATTAAGCTGCCTCGGTATAATTATAGAATGATCGACCTGTAAATACAGTGCTCGTCACGAATGTTTACGTTGTAATATGCTCCATAGGATGATAGGGCATGTTAAGGCATATATGTTTAACACGCTGGTCGTGCGTGGGCGGAAATAGGACCGCGTGTTAAAGACATAACCCTAACAAGCTCTACAAGCTTGATTAAAGCGTAAACATTCGTGGCGAGTGGTGTATAACTTAAAACGGCACTAATATTCTCAAAAACTGGTGGCACTTTTTTTGGTCAGTAAAAGTTTAAAAAAATAAAATTCGGCATTTAGTAAATCCATGAATGATACTACGTAAAATTTTACGATTCTGTATAGATATGTTAACCAAACATCGACATCCGTGGAAGCCATTCATTGTTGCTTAGAATTAAATCATTTTAATCAGCATGTGTAAAGGCAATTCAACCCGTCACTGTATAAGCTGCATTGGTTTTTAGCATCGGTCGAAAGTCACTGCTTCAATGAGAACACAATTAGCATAGATTCGAATTTGTTGCAAGACAATGGTCCCACTGCTGTGTCAGTACCTGCTGCATTGCCGTCCGATTTGACTGTCAAAGAAAAACCATGTAATATTCTGAGTAAACTTGCTTGAGCCTAATAAAACAACATGGATATAACGGGGGGGGGCGAAGTAATCCCCCTCCCAAAATTCAGAATTCTCTAAACCCTCTCCCAATTTTTAGCTTAACGTGCTTTTTTCGTTGGTTTTGGCGTTTTTTTGTCGATTTCGGCCAAAATTTGAATAGCATTCACCTCCCCCCCGTAAAAATTCCTGGCTTCCCATTCCAAAATTTTGACCCGGTACTGATGTCTGTGAATTGCAATAAGTTACGCCTTTTTACTCATTGAATATACTTATAAACGGGCTAAACAGAATACGCCTTTGATATAAATTGGAAAGATTGCATGATTGCACTGGGCACTCAAACATTAATTTCGTGAGGCTTATTTCTGGCATACTGTATTGTCAGAGAATTCGAGATATCCGTTACCAGGCACTCAGCTGGTCTTTTTAACTTGGGCTGACCGGCGAGGGGCGGACTAGGGGGGAGGGCGGGGGGGTAGCCCGCCATTGGCCCAAATGTATAGTGCGCAAAATTAAGCATTTTTGAGCGATTTTTAGCGATTTTTTGGTTAAAACGGCCAGATTTTTCCGCCCTATTCAGGGTTCCCCCCTTAGGGGTACCGCCCTACTTAGGAAAATCCTAGATCCGCCACTGCTGACCGGGCCCTAGTATGATATTACACTTAATCCCGTATCTTGGATTTTATATTCCGCATTTTATTAATTCTCGATTTTTTATATATTTTCTTTTTTTAATTTTCTCTGGAATTCACGAAACAACTGCTGACCGGTGGGATTCAATTTTGGCTGTTTTTTCGTTTTTGCGATTTCAACGCATTGGCTGAACCTGGATTAGTAATGTAGACAAATGGTGTTGTTCTTTTCGCCCAACTGTCAATTTTTGCCAATTTTTTAGCCCCTATAAATCTTTGACCCCCAGATCCCTATTATTTAGATTTCTAAGTGTTATTAATGAACAATGATCCAGGAACTAATAATCAATCGTTATCATTATTCGACGAATATATTAATTAATCAATTATTACCAATATTTCAGGACATTTTAGCCCTTAAGCAGCGATGTATCCTCGATTTTTGAGCATAAAAATTTCCCTTAAGTGTCCAAAATTGTCTAAAAATTTGTATATTATGCTTAAGGTACTTGTTTCTCGCTGTGTTTTGACAGGCAGAATCATTTCTGATGCAAAAAAGGTAAAAAAATTTTCGGAATTTTGCCAAAGTTTCCTATAGAAAGCCTACAAGATTAATGCCAAAATCGACAAAAATTGCCGAAAAAACACTATTTTGAGAGAGAGCTACAAAATCTTTGTTTCTACAAAAACTACTCTATTGACGTAAGTTTAAGTTTTTTTGGAATGCCAAGGGAGTCAGTAAATATCATCAATGAGTACGGGAAAAATTTAAAAAATCGTGATAAACATCGCTAAAATCATCAAAAAATACAAGTCTATTCTTCATTGCGCCCAAATATTTTTTGACGACAGAGGCGGCCGCCCCACTGCGCCCTCTTAATCCGCCAGGGCTCATAACTTTTATCTTTGCAGCAACAGTCGATGAATTTCGAAGTGCTATGGAGCATAGTATCAACATAGATTCGGATTCATCGCTTGAAGCGAATCCAAGTACTGCGTTGCCTCCGCCATTACCGTCTGATTTGATTGCCAATGGAAAACTACGTAATATTCATAGAAAAATTCCAATAATAAATTAAAAAATATAAATAATAAGATAAATGTGTAGAGATAATTGACCCATAAAAGTGATTCGAGTCATGGAATAAGTAATCACGCAATCGATTTAGTCTTTGAATTAGGTTTCTAAATTATATTTAGGTTTTAAAATTAGCTTGTTTTCTTCCGGTTTTTGTACGCAATCTTTAGTTTTAAACTGATTTATTCTAATACACTACTCTTTGTAATGTTGAGACTTAAACCGTTTGAGCTTGTTTTCAGTGTAATTTTGGAGTTATTAAATTTGTCGGTCCTTCTGAACCATTTTTGCGCGGCGATTATTGTAAAATCCGTATAACATATGTTCTTTCCGATTCCTATGTGTTTTCGAGTTGGTGTAAAGTGTTCAGTAAAAGTGGAATATTTCGGACCATATACCATTTTTGGCATCGATGATCCTAAAATCGTTAGGTATAAAACGTGTCTGACCCCACGGTTTTTTTTGTGTGTTTGGGAAAGGTATTTCCCGATGTACAAAAACTTTTTTGGATCGTCTTTGTACATGTACAAAGATTTTCGGGAAGACAGAAATTGCAAAAAGGTCTAAAATTCGCAAAAATTTTCGGCTCCACGCGCCGAAATGAGTAATTGTGTGTTCTATTTATCTCTATAATGGCAGAAATTACAATTCAGATGGACAAATAACAAATTTTTCGGCTGCTTCGCGCCGTTTTAAGACGAATCTTGAAGATTTCTGCCGTCAGCGACCCAAAATTAGCTCAAATACGCTGCCAAAAGTCGAACAATTCTGGTTTCACCTCACTAAAATCGCTACTGTACCATATTACAGTACCCAAATATTTGTCGTGTACAAAATGTACAAAGACTTTTGGGACTATCTTTGTACATATACAAACGAACCTTGTACAAAAAAAAACGCTGGCCCCACCTGGCTTTTCCCGTTAGGTGTCAGCCGATCTATGTGCATCGATGGTCCTAAAAATCTATAAATGTTGATCGATTTTCTAACTGTGGTAAAATCGCATTTTGAAACCTTTTACCCCCATTTTGACAGCATTCTATCACTTTTAACATTGAAAAATGCGAAAATGTATCAATTTTGGGCGCTTTTTGAGTAAAAAGTACTTAAAAATACTAGTCTGGCGCTGAGCGCCGGAAAAATTTTGGCGGTTTTACAGCTTTTGACCTCAA
The DNA here is from genome assembly GCA_036768485.1 of Mermis nigrescens. Classification (NCBI taxonomy): domain Eukaryota; kingdom Metazoa; phylum Nematoda; class Enoplea; order Mermithida; family Mermithidae; genus Mermis; species Mermis nigrescens. Next base: position 1,647,041 of record JAVLUZ010000143.1, on the reverse strand, counting down.
AAATGATGCAAAAACGTTCCATCAGCTCAAAATCGCCAAGCAGTACCTGTCCGGCTGACCCTTCCGGGGGATGACACCCCCTCCCCCTATGTGCATGTATGCCGGTTTGGTGTAAACTGAACGTCGTATAGTGGTTAATCGGTCGCTTTGGGCTTTTGTACGCAGGCACGTGAATCGGAAAAATATGACTTTTTAAAACGTTTTGTGCTATTTTTGGCCTTTTTGGGCCTAGTCCCCCAAATATGGCGTTGGTCCTCCCAAAATAGGACGGTCAGCTACGTGCCCGTTTGTATGCCTTTGCAGAATCAGTCGACAAAGTCCGGTGCTTGAAGGAGGAGGCAGTTGTCGCAGATTCGATTTTAACGCGCAAACGGGAACCAAATGCGCCAATACCTCCCCCGTTGACAAATAATTTAAATGCCGGTGAAAGAGCGCTCAATGTTACTTTGAGAGATATTAACTCGAACTTTGACCCACGTAGCAAATACGTCGGTAAACATTCCCGTTCGATGCCTGACGCAAAAGCGGTCGTTGACGGGAACGCGGGTGAAGACGATTTAATGAGCGCCATACGGAATTTCGGTGGTACCGGTGGACTTAAGAAGGTGCGTTGCCGTTTGTCCTGCTCTAATACTGTTGGAACCACCAGACAAGAAGAGCTGAGAAACCTGGGAGTGTTAGCAATTTTAAAGTGCCTTTTTTGGACCCAAACATTGTGAATACGTACGCGTCGAAAAAATATTTTTATCCACCGTTTCTGACAATGCTCAGTCTTTCTTAAGCATAGAAACATAAAAATGGGGGAAAAACAAAAAAGTTCGATAAGTGCTAAAATAGTGTGAAAAATGCTAATCTACGGTTTGTGGTAAATTTCGGGCGGTGTTTAAAGAAAATTTTTGATTTTATTTATTTTTGGACTCCATTTTGCCTCACTTTCCGGCAGAACAGTTTGCATTCTTTCCATTCCGCGGTCCTAGAACCCCAATCTACCCCGTGAAAACCTCAGAGTTTAGCTGCCGCCCACTTGTATTCGTGACCATGACGATACGTGGGCAAAAACGAATGGAGGAGCGAAAATCTGAGCGCCTGTCATCTCCCAACCCCCTAAAAATGGCCGGAACCACCCCTACGATACCTGGGCGTGGGGGTTGGGGTATGCACACCTCCAGAAACCAAAATACCCCCCAGAATTCAAGTGTTGATTTTTTTTTTGTTTTTTTTCGCAGTTTTATGATGTCCAATAGCGCTCGATGAGAAACATTGAACTGTGGTGTTTTTTCGCCATACCACTATTTTCTTGGCGCTATTTTTTTTAACCTTGGATAAAATGTTTGACCTCCTCCCGTAGAAGTTTGGCGCCGCCCTCCCTATGACCCCTATTCCTAATTTCGAGGCGTGACATGTATGAGGGCGGAACCTCAAGTCTTACGAATAATGTCCAAAATTGTCGGAAAAAATCTGTTCAATTATGCTTAATATATCGGTTTTTCGTATTCAATTTCAGAGCTTTTTACGAAAAACGCTTCCGAAATTATTGAAAAAACAGGCACGAAGCACCGAAAAGATACTGAAGAAATCATTATGATACTAATACACCGTTGTTCTGTACAAATATTCTGCTGACATAAAAAAGTTTTAGAACTCCAAGAAAGTCAATAAATGTCATTCATGAGCAACGGAAAAATTTTCAAAAATCGTAATATAAAATAGCCAAATCATCAAAAATTTGCATTATTTCCCATTTCGCCCAACTATATTATTGACGACAAGGGGTGTGGCGGATCACCCTGCCCGCCCCCCTCTAAATCCCGCGTGCTTGGAACGGCTTCAATGAATTTAACTAAAAATTAATTATATGTCAATTTAAATAATTTATAAAAAAAATAATGGATTAAAGGAAAAATTTTGAAAATTTATCGATTGTGTTTAAAGCGGTGATTATATTGGAATGGTTCGGAGTGTAGTTGAAGAGACTATATTTCATTATTACTAACGAAAATTGGAGGAATAGGTCTGTTTTGGCTCCAATGAAATACATTGACTGGATAAATAAAAATTAGGCACACGGAATTGAGGCAAAATTCATTACATTAATTTTTGCTGAATTGCAAAAAATCGTTTAAAATCTCAAATCGATCCGTTCAAAAATTATTGCACAGTTTTTAATTATTTTTAGCCACTGCGCTCAAATAAATTTGTGAACAGACGGCACGAATTCAATTTTTTATCTTCTATTAATTTTATGAAAAAATAGTTTGATTTTGTTTTGTGAGAAAGTTTGACGATTTAATTCTGATGCGTCCAAGCAATTTCTGGTTTTAATTAAAAATGACTAGAGTCAGAAAAAGGGTAGTTGAAAATCCTAATCATTTATTTATCTTTCTCTGCATATCAAAGGTCATAGGCTACTGTAAATGTCCTTGCTTACAATCGAAAAGGTAATGAGACGTTAGAAGGCTCGGACAGGTTCGACTCATCCAAACGCAGGCAGTGGCGGATCTAGGACATTCTGACCGAGCAGGCCCTGTCTTAGGCATTTGGGGGCCCAGTGCGAGGTACATTTTTGGGGGCTCTGTGCCAGGCACCTTTTTGGTACTTATTGGAAACATTTGTATAGTGCATGTGCGGGGCCCCGTGGCCCTGTGCGGGGCCACGGGGCCCCGCATATGCACTATAACACTCCGCAAATGCCTAAGACCGGGCCTGTGACCGAGGGTGGGGAGGGCGGGACTTGATATTTTCCAAAAAAATATCAAGCATTGTCCAAAATTCGTATAGTAAGCTCGAGGTACCGGTTTTTCGCTGTATTTTAATAAGCAGGATTATTTTTGATGCAAAAGGTAAACAATTTTCGAAATTCTGCAAAACAACTTTTCTTTTAGAAAACTCGCAAAATTAATGCTAAAATCGACACAAGTCGCCAAAAAAAAATCACTCGAGAAATCATTGTAAGGACCTATAAAATCTTTGTTCTGCCCAAAAACTACTCTTTTGACCAAAATTTTAGTTTTCTAGAGCGCCAAGAAAGTCAGTAAATGTCATTAATGAGTACTACCCCGGCGCGAAGCGCCGGGAAAATTGGAAATATCATGATAAAAATAGCTAAATCGTCAAAGACATACATACACATTGGGAGGGGTGAGAGGGGGGTATTACCCGCTGATGGAGCCAAAAAGTTAAGTACTGTCGAGTGATTTGAGCTAAAAGTGGTGTATTTTCAAGCTATTTTGACGTAAAAATGACCAAAAACTCAATTTAGTTTCGCAAAAACTCATGATTTTATCACTCACTGTCTTCGAAATCTCGATTTTACCCCCCTTCCCTGACCAACCTCTCATTGTGCATCTATGATCAAAGAATATATATCTATTCTCCATTGCGCCCAAATATTTTTAGACGGCAGGGGCCCCCGCCCCCGTCTAAATCCGCCAGTGAAAGCAGGGCCTCAATTCTTTTACCAAGAATTTTCGAATGTCGAAAAATAGTTCAGAAAAAACACTAAATAATCGATTGAAAAAACGGTAAAAATTTGGAAATTTAATTTTAGAGGGTCTGAGAGAGTCTTTTGGCTCCTGGGCCAGTGGTTTTTTGTATTCGGCAAACATTTTTCCCGATGTACTAAGACTTTTGGGGACCATCTTTGTACATGCACAAAGATTTTTGGGAAGACTAAAACTGCAAAAAAAGGTTTGAAATTCGCAAAAATTTTCGGCGCGTCGCGCCGAAATGAATAATTATGTGCTCTATATATCTTTATAATGGCAGCAATTGCATTTCGAAAGGAAAAATGTCTAATATTTCGGCGCTTCGCGCCGTTTTGGGAACGATTATTAGTGATTTTTGCCCTCAGAAACAGAGAAATTACCTAAATACGCTACCAAAGGTCGAACAACTCAGTTTTTGCCACACTAAAATCGCTACTGTACCATATAATAGTACCCAAAGATTTGTGTGTACAAAATGTACAAAGACTTTGAGGGACTATCTTTGTACAAGTACAAACGGACCTTGTACAAAAAAAAACACTGCTCCTGGAAGTTCCTACTACCTTAAACTCAACTTATATTTTTTAACTTATGTGTTATAATCGAGATGCGATTGATTGAGGGCATAATTTCGAAAGGTCTTGATTAAAATTTGGAAACAATGAATTTATAGATCATTAAACTGTTTAAACGTTTCAGGTTATAATTATTACTTAGTACCTTCTATCACAAAAAGGGGCGCTGCGCGCATTGACTGAGGCTAGATTCGGGGATGTCCAGGGGCGGATTTAGGGGGGAGGCGGCCGCCCCCTCCCCATTGGCCCAAAATAGTGCGCAAAATTAAGGATTTTTGAGCGATTTTCGGGTTTAAACGGCTAATTTTTCCGCCCAAGTCGGGGTTCCGCCTTCCCTTAGGGGTACCGCCCCCCCCCTCAGGAAAATCCTGGATCCGCCACAGGGGATGTCCGAGGGTCGATCCAAAATTTTTGTAAGATCATAAAGTGCCGCAAGCTATATGAAATGGGCAAAAACACTATTCTTGGCAATTTCTTATGAAGCTCTACCCTTCGGCATCAGAAATCGCAGAAAAAAACAAATACATTTTAAACTTTGGTGATTTAATTTTGGGAATATATACGGATATTTAATTATATGTGTTTTTTTAATTTTTTAATTAACTTTAGGGTTTCAATTTTTGGACCTAGTATACAATTCACCCATCCCCCAGCGTTTTTTAGCCGATCCATATAAGCTACAGTAAGTAAACTTTACAAGGAGATAGCTATAAGTCTATTGTACTTATCTGGCAAAATTGATTAACTTACGGTGTAAACTTACTGCTTTACACTCATAGTTTACAACGTACTAACGGCATCTAAAAATTGTAAACGATTCGGTGGGTTTCAAAGAAAGCATTTTTTGTAACTCAATCAACATCCTACATCAAAAAAAGTAAGTTTAAAGTAAGTGTAAAGTAAAGTAAAGTAAGTTTTTTTAAAGCAGTAAGTTTACACCGTAAGTTAATCAATTTTGCCAGATTAGTACAATAGGCTTAGCTATCTCCTTGTAAAGTTGATTATGGCTTTGAATATTAAAAATTTCTTGATTTTACTCAAAATGATATCGAATCACATTCTACATTATTTCGGTTGAAAAAAATATTTTTTAAATATTTCTTAAAGATTTTCTTCATCTTCCTAATACGCATTTTTTCAAAATTGGCAGACGAACGTCCAGAGCGGCCACCAGTTCGTAGTCAGACGTTACTTCGAACCCAGATTGTAGGGCCATACAATAAGCTTCTCAATGCAACATTCAAATAAATCGTTCGTTTTTTCCATTTTTTCAAAAAATTGAGCGTGAATTACGTCACGAGTGCGAAACTATTCAAATTGCCCGAATTCTAACATTCAAAAGTGATTTGCCGCGCATAATTTAGATGCCATTGATTGATTATAGTTCGACGTAGTCATTTGTTCATATAAACCTAGCGTAGTTTTTGTTTTGTAGATAATCAGCACGCGGTAATATTTTTCTTTTACGCGGTTCCTTGTTTTTTTTCAATATTTTGATGCAAGTATATGTGGAGATTTAATCTAAGTTGAAGTAACCCACTCCATAAATTTATTACTTGCAAGCGGCATATTTTTTTATAGGAGCGGCTATCTTCTCCTCCACTTGGTAATGGGAAATAGTCGCCAAAAAAAATTTCGCGGAAAAAATGAAATTTAGAAGAAAAAATATAAAAATAAAATTTCACGTCACAATTTTGCTATTTAAAGCTGCTTATATTGTCAAAATTTTTAATATATATATATATATATATATATATATATATATATATATATATATGTGTGTGTGTGTGTGTGTGTGTTTGTGACCGAAAATTTATCGCAAAGCTTCGCGAAACTTGAGCTAAACAGGCTTGATTCATGCACTTAAAGCAATATGCAAATGTAATCAAAAAATCTATTTTTTGTGGAATTTTACTCAAATGATTCAATTATTATGACGAGATTTTCTGGTGCAAAAATGCTGTCTGAAGCTGTTAAGAACGTTGCCTGAAGCTATTATTTATTTATGTCAAAAATTTATTTTTCTAATTTCGCCTTTTTCGGGCCAATAAGGGTGCAGGCCCCCTCCCTCTCGCCCCAAAATCCTGAGGCGATTTACTTCCGGTTGGAAAATAATATTAATCTTCCTGAAATCGCAGTAAATTACGCTTTAAGCTGGCCTTGCCTTCTCTTTATTTTTGGTGGTCCAAATAATAAGTTTATTAATTAAAAGGTGTCTGTTATAAGAAAGATGGGGATCCTCTTATCCAAAGTTGGTCGTCCCCTTCCAAACCCGCCTAAAGAGTCAGAAAATTTTTGTCTACCCTTAATTTAGGCAAAATGTTGCGTTTTTCGGCCACTTTTAGATGTTTTTCGCCATTTTCGGCCTTAATTTGGAGTCTTTTACCCCTCCCCTAAAAATTGCCAGGGGGCCCCCACCAGACATGCACGTGGGGGAGGTTTCGGAGGTCCTGCCTGACCCACCTCCCCTAGAATGGAATAATGGAAAGTTTGGCGGAAAAAAGGGGCAAAATGAAGGCAAAAACGGATGGAAATTGAAGATTTTCTTCAGAAGCGCTTCAAATTGACCAGAAAGAGAGTAATAAACGTAGTTTTAACGCTATTTTAGCGCTTATACTATTTTTGAGGTCATTTTGGCCCGAAAAAGCTCGGTTTTAGACCCCCTAGACCGGCTGACCGCCCCCAGATCGGCCATGCTGTGCATCTATGGCCCCCACTCGATATTTCAAGACGTCGCACGTACGTGTGGTATTCTGCGTGTTGATTCACAATGAACCGTCTGATGAGGATTTGCACGCATGCAAATTTTCCAATCCGTATTTGTTAGTACTCGTTCGTCATGGATTATTACTAAATGATATATTGCCGAATTCTCTTGCTCATTTTATTTGTACATTAGGTATTTCCATTCCAATAAATTTTCCGTTCTGCTCACTTTACACTGTGCGGCTAAGAAATTGTACCGCACTAAAAATGGGATACTATAGCGTAAAATTTTATGATATGATAAGGAATACTGCTAAATCCGGAGCTTTTCTCCTGAATCTATGTGGTTCAAGTAAAGGCGCGAAAAACCTTGAAGCCATTTGTCAAAATGCTGGTATCTGGCAACTCGTATAAAATATGCTTGGCTGCCCCCTTTGAAATTGTTTGTCGAATCTGATAGCTACCTACATAACTGACAAAAATATTGAAATAGCTCAGAAACAATCCACAATCCCGGGCCAAATTTGAGCAGTAACTTTTGGAAATGTTTACGATCCATTTTCGGTTTTCATTTGCCTCCTCAATTTCACATTTTTGCGCTGAAAACTGTAAATCGACAAAATTTTAATGCTGTATTAAGTTTTTGATGCCGTTTCAGTCTAAAAGAGTTTAATATTTGACTTCACAGACCGACTGACTCTGCAGCTAGACCGGCCGTCCTGTGCATTTACATACATACATATGATCTCCACCAGACATGCACCCCCAGAATGGAAAAATGATACAAAATAAAGGCAAAAAACATAAATTTTCTTTGAAAATGCTTTGAATTGACTGGAAACTGTGTTTAAACAGCTAATTCAGTGCTTATATCAATTTGTGAGGTTACTTTAGCCCAAAAATGTCGAATTTTTGCCCCTCACTTCAGACTGGCTGACCCTACCCCCCCCCCCCGCAGACAAAAACGGATGAAAATAAAATCCCTTTTCAAAGTGCTTCAAATTGACCAGAAACATTGTAATAATGTAGCTTTAAAGTTGAATTTTCGACCGCCCCGGATCGGCTAGCCCCCTTCCACATGCTTCTCGGCGCTTAGCGCCGTTTACACATTTTTGACTATATCTTGTCAATTTGCTCGATTATTTCGAAATTTTTCATACTTTTTCCTATTTTTTATGTTCTAGAAAGAACGAGGATTGTCTGAAACGTAAAAAATCAGTTTTTGATATTGTGCCTAATCGTTTTGTAGCTTAAAGAAGGCATTTTTTAAATGTTTTCTGGTTTGACCCCCAGGATTACCATGCTACAAATATAAGAAGCAACAAGTATTCAATTAGCTTTCTCTATTGGCATTGAAAATCACAAAACATTTTAACGAATTTAATTTTTGGGGCTTTGAGCTTCCGTGAGTTCGAGCAAAATCTCCATGATTGGATTGTGCGCAATCGCGATTGTGTTGGAAGCGAGTTGTGGAGGGGCGAGTTGTGGAAGGGCGGGTTGTTTAGGGCTGAGTTTTGTGGGGGCGAGTTGCATGGGAGTGACTTGTATTTGCAAAGCTGCCTAATGCAACCCATAAGTCCTAATGTATGTTGAAGATAAGGAGCAGAAATATCTTTGCTGAGTTAAGACAGAGAGGTGGGAAGAGCGGGGAAGATAAACAAAACGTATTTGGGGCAACGAGAAGTAGGGAAAACGGTAAATGAACAAAGAGAACAATTGAAAAATATGGACAGAGCTAACGAAGAAGTCCGATAACCAGGAATCAAAATTGTAAAAACGCCAATGAAACATAATGAAAATAAGGACAAACAGAAGTGCAACTTCATTTATAATGAAAAGGTGGGAAATTGTTAGAAAATTAAGACAACATGACGGTTAACATAGCATATTCTGTGTCAATGAAGCAGTTTTCGGTATCTATCGCAATAGAGGGCTATAGAAAATTTTTTAAATTTTTCCTCGAGTCTACGATTATGATTCTGAAAATGGATACTGCTCCTAATCATACAAACTCTCGAATATCCTCTGCCACGTGGCAATGATTAGAATAGACTTGAAGTCATCTTATTGTCACACCTGGGCGTGGGGGTTTTTTGGGGGGATATGCACCCCAGAAACCAAAATACCCCCCCCTCCAGAAATCAAAATACCCCCTCCCAGAATTCAATTTTTGAAACTTCTTTCGTTTTTTCGCAATTTTTTGATGCCAATGGATAGTGCTTGATGAGAAACGTCGAAAAATGGTGTTTTTATCGCCATACCACCATTTTTAAGGCCATTTTTCGACCTTCAAAAAAATCTTGCACCCCCCCCAGAATTTTCTTGCTGCCCACGTATGCTTATTGTCCGAAAGACGTACACGCGCTGGATTAATACATAATGAGGTGACCCCATTGTGACTAAGGCTGTATACATAACAAGTGGTGGGAAAGGAAGAAAAGCGAAAGGTTAATTAAGTAGAAATCAATAACCTATTTGTGTAAGGGCACTAAGTTGATCTTAATTTTTGCTTAATGTGTAAAATATTTTTTATCCAAAATAATTTAGGCTAAAGCTACTTGTTGACCAATGTGAAGCTGATAACTAAAGCATTCTTAATAAGTTTGAGATCAGCAGTTGCTTACTGTTTGAAGGGCTGACCAGAATATCAAGTATTTATGTTGAATAATGTCTTGATAATATTGAGAAATTTCCGCTAATTACTTTGAGAATTGATTAAGAATGGTTTTAAAGCTTATTAAAAAATTGTGACGGTCAATATCGATAGCTATATGTCATAAAATCTAAAATAATTAATGTATTAACGTGAAGAACTACTTGTAATGACAAATGAATTTAGCCTTACTACAACAGGCTAAGGAAAAATATTCGACAATGAGCAAGGCACGTTTTTGTCAAAACGAGACGTTGAAAATCAGACGACGAGATGCTTCGACGAACAAATTAAACGGGCTACCATCATAGGTGGGCAGCACTGAACTTCTGGGGGTGCATGATTTTTCAAAAGTCAAAAAATGGTCTTAAAATGGTGGTATTTCGAAAAAAAACACCATTTTTCAGCGTTTCTCATCGAGTACTATCCATTGTCATCAAAACCTTGCGATAGAACAAAATATTCCAATAATATAATTCTGAGATGGTATTTGAACTTCTGGGGAGTACATACCCTCCATGCTCACATATGGCTACCATCATCGACGCGAACTATTAATAAATGAACAGGAGAAAAGAGAAACTACTACTCGTAAAACTTGAAATAACTTCACAGTTTATCAAAAGCTAGCAGTAAAAGTAGCGCAGATGTGCAACGAATTGATGTTCGACTGCCACAAATACATATTCGCTATCCGGATATTCGCATGTTAAGCATCGTTTATCAATCCAGTCCAATAGCTTAGGTATGAACTGTAAAATGCTAGTTCTGTACGGTTTCTCGTCTTCGGAACCAACGGCGACAGCTATAAATGTGTAACGCCCACTGGATTTGTAACAAAATACAGCACTGGCAGAGTCATGCTAAAAAGATCTTAATTACACTATTAATTTGATTGTCTGATTATTGTATAGATGGACATGTACATAATAACACGCGCGGGCGTGGGGGAGGGGTCTGAACCATAAATGGGCGTGGGTAGGGGGTCTGGGTGTTTAGACACCCGCAGAAGTTGAAAAATCCCTCGCAAATTACTGTAGACCCCTACAATTCTATTTTTAGCAACATTTTTGGCAATCTTTGGCGATCTCACCCAACCGGACCCCGATTAAAATTTTCTTGCCGTCCATGTATGGTCTGGACCCTAAAAATCCGGTGGACCACCCCAATGGTGACTGTAGGAATTTCTTGTGGTATTTCCAGTTTTTCCTAAAGGATTCAAAAATAGGCCCGAAAATTTGCCCTTCACGTGCGAAATAGCATTTTCTCAGCGTTTTACGTTGTCTTCTTTTATTTAAAATCAATTTTGACGCAACGTTTTCTCGATAAAATTTTGAAACTTTCTATAATTTTGTGCGATAAATTCGTTAAATTTATTTGATGTTAGCGAAAATCCGGTGCGACAGCGCCTGAAAAATTTGTGAAAACTGGGCGAAAACACGTTCAGAAGCTTGATTTACTGCTCGATTACCTGTATTTGCAGCATTTGACGCTAACGTCGGAAATTTTAAACAGTCATGCTTGAAAATAGAATAACTCTATGGTGAAATAGCTGCTTCTGCACTTGAATTTGTTTTAAAATATAGTCCATGAGCAAAAAATGGCGTCTAGGTCGCCAAGAAAGTCAATATATGTCATTAGTGGGAATCATCCGGCGCGAAACGCCCGGAAAATCTGAGAAATTGTAATGACTGACGGCCGAAAATCATTGCTAATCACATATCCATTATTTAAGTCGCAAACTATTTTTAGCCAATGGGGGGGCGGCTGCCCCTTTAAACCCACCCTGAACCTCCCGAAAATCGATAAGCCTCCAAAATTTATTTTGTTGCTATTTTTAGCAATTTCGTCCTATCGGAATCCCCAGCCCCAGAATTTAATTGCTGCCCATATCGTATATGCGTACGATAACAACCTCTGCACTTGTTGCTGCAATAAATCATTGAAATTTGACTAAATTGTGACAGACGCATCTCGCAATGCTTGCTTCGCAATAGGGATGCAACGGGTAATGAATTTTAGTGTATTCGGCTTCTGGGTTCGGGTAGTTCGCTTAAGTTTATTCAGGTTCGGGTAGTCCAGTTCAGTTTATTCGGGTTCGGATATTCAAATCAATACCCGATCGGGTTCGGGTAGTACCTACAGTAAACATATAAGCATAAAAAACTACGTATGTACAATAGAATGGTGTATTTCTTTAACATGATAAAACTTCGATGTTACAATGCCAATATGGATCTTACATAGTTTTTCAGTGCCTATTAAACACATGTATGGGGGCTGGGGTCCTTTTTCACCATCAGGAAGATGAGGACAAGAAGCTCAAAATAGGGCAAAAATGGTTTAAAAAGTGTCCTTGAGAAGTGAAAAGGTATTTTTGTGCTCTAATATTTACTTAAACTTTTGAGGCCATTGAAGGTGGATAAAGCCTAAAATTCTAGGTCTTTCATTCCCATATCTGACCTCAGGCCTTATCGAGGCTAATGCCATCAAACTTGGAATGGAAAGACGGTTCAGTTTGATAATGATTACGAAAATACCCATTTACATGGTGTAAAATTAAAATTATTTGAATTATTTTTTCGTTTTAAACTGTTTTTATCTACGTTGTTGATTAAAATTGTTGTTGATGTCTGCGAGACAGAAAGGAAGTGTCAAACAGTACGATAAGTATTCATGAGTGACAAAATGCAAATTTTCTTCAGCTCTGCTCCAGACCCCTCTGTAGGGCTGTTATATTAGTCCCGCCACCCCAGACACCCCAATCCACATGAACTCGGGCGCTTTGCGCCCTCCTTTTTAGCAATACAAATTGCTGCACAAAAAATATTTCTATCTGGATCTGGATCTGTATCTAGATCTTTTTACTAGATCTGCTTATTTTCTGATCTGGTTATGTGATCTGGTTCTTGATCTACCCGAAAATCTTAACTCGATCTTTATCTGGATCTGGGTAAATATCTGAATCTTTCACATCACTAGTCCAAACTGACGGGACCGGGGACCCTTGTAAAGGTAAACGTGCAAACCCCGTTTCCGCCTAAATTTTACTTAAATTTCTCCTACTGAAGGGGAGGTTTTGGAGCTTGGAATGGGGTACAACATTTATACATCTAAAGCAGACCCCGCTTCTGTCGGTGGTTTTTATGCCCTAGGGGTGGTGTAAACTGTCTAAACTGGGGTACCTCCGGTAGGGCCTACCAAGTGAACGCGCCAACCCCATTTCCGGCAAAGCTTTACACGCTGAAGAAGGGTATTCCGGATCAGAAACGAAGTACACCGTTATTTATATGTCATACTTACCCTGGTTCCATTATGAGTTTCTGCGCACTGGCAGTGGTGAACCGGGGCTGGTAGGACCCTTCAGATTAAACACCCACGACCCTACTTTAGTTGATATTTTTTTACTGAAGAGGTATTAGGGTCTAGGGAATGGGGTACTCCATTTATACATGTGAAACTGACCATGGTTCCATTCAGAGCCCTGCGCGGGCCGAAATTTTTGACCCGCTCCGCCCCGCCAAGAAAGAAATAAAGCCCGCTCCGCCCCACCCCGCCCCGCAGCTCCTTAGACCTGACCACGCCCCGGCAGTAATGTTACAAAAATTAGGCCCACCCCGCCCCACCCCGCAAAATTTTTTCATGTACTTCTATGTATCCATTTCTGGTCGAAATGGAGCCAGAATGCAAGAAGATAAAGTAACCGGACAATGAGTGATACAAAATCTTAAATGTAAATGAGTGCAATGCAATTTTGTAAATTGAATAAGAGCTAATGTCTTACAGCAATAAACTTTATTGGAACAACAATGATGTTACTGTGATAGGTGTAGTTAGGTATGTAGGTAAGCTGCAAAGGGCATAATCTTGCACTGCTGATTGCTCAATTTCTGAGGGGTCTGATGGGGCGAAATCGCCAAAACTAGCACAACAAAATCAATTTTGGGGGTCTGCTGGATCCCAGGGGACAACCCAGATCCCAATGCTCGCCATTATCAAATCCTATAGGTGATAGTCTACCTTATGTAAGGACGTAGTGTGTACCTACATATATGTAGGCATTGGTGGGCAGCACCGAAATTCTGGAGGGGGATGAGAAAATTTCTGGGGGGGTGAAAAAATTTTTAAAGGTCAAAAAATGGTCCTAAAAGTGGTCGTATGGCAGAAAACACCATTTCTCGACGTTTCTCATCAAGCACTATCCAATGGCATCAAAAAATTGCTGGAAAAGCAAAAAAAAATTTCTGGGGGGTATTTTGATTTCTGGGGGGCACACCTGGGCGTGGGGGGGTTTGGGGGGGGGGGTATGCACCCCCCCCAGAAACCAAAATACCCCCCCAGAAATCAAAATACCCCCCCCCCAGAATTCAATTTTTGAAAATTTTTTTCGTTTTTTTCGCAATTTTTTGATGCCAATGGATAGTGCTTGATGAGAAACGTCGAAAAATGGTGTTTTTATCGCCATACCACCATTTTTAAGGCCATTTTTCGACCTTCAAAAAAATCTTGCACCCCCCCAGAATTTTCTTGCTGCCCACGTATGCTGGGGGAGGTTTCAACTTCTGGGGGGTGCATGCCCCCCAAACCCCCCTCCCCACCACGCCCACGTGTGTATGTAGGTACCTGCCTACCTATATATAAAGGGTGTTTCAAAAGAAAAAACGAAATCCATATCAGACCTTGTAACTCCAAAATGAATTGCTCAATTCGAATGCAACTTGCTTTGATCAATAGATAAAAGCCTCCATAATGATCTTGCAGAGTTTCGTTTTCGCAGCTTTATTTATCCTTGTACAAGGCGTATTTAGTGAAAGTCGTTTTTTTCATTAAATACAATGTGTCGTAAGAAATGAATATGTGTTTGCGACGTTGTAGCTTTAGATCGAGTGAATATTTTAGAATACCGTTTGCTTCAATCAAAAGCTTATTTATCTAGCTAGTTGCCTCTGAATTTTACTTTTATTTTGTTCGATGGTTCAAGAGATATTGAGCTTTTGCCTAAGGTAACTCCCTCGGCGATTGAGCCAGCAATGACAAAATAAGCAGCGAGTTGCTTGCGCTTGTGAATGACCTAAGGAATGACATTTGGCGAAAGCTCAATAACTCTCGAACCAAGTAGCGTAATAGTATGAAAATCTAAGACTAACAGCTAGACAAACAGGCTTTTGAATAGAGCAGACCGTATTCTAAAATGTTTACTCGATTAAAAGCTACAACGTTGCAAACACATGATTTATTTCTAAACACGCAGTGTATTCAATGAAAAAAACGACTTTTACACAATTGCGCGTTGCACAAGAAGAGAGCAAGCTACGAATACGAACCTTTGCAAGTTTCTTACGAAGGTCTTTGTCTACCGTTTAAAACAATTTGCATTGAAATTGAGCGGGCCGTTGGGAAGTTATGAGGTCAAATATGGGTTTCGTTTTTTTTAAACACTGTATATATGTAAGCTTATGCATGGTAAAGCTGGATTACTTTCAATTTGTATTATTTTAACAGCCCCCATGTAATCTATTTCATTAAGTATTTATTCAAAGGATGAGCAGCAGAGCATTACTTAGAACTATAGTCTATTTCACGAAACCTTGTGCATGGAAATCAATTTCGCGCACATATCCTTTTGCACAACAAAAATTTAAAAAAGAAAGGCCCGCCCGCCCCGCCAAAATTTTTAGAAAATAAAGCCCGCCCCGCCCCGCCAGCCGTGTGACCCGCCCCGCAAAAAGCCCGCGCGGGCCGCGCGGGCCTGCGGGGCGGGGTGGGCCGACCCGACCCTGCGCAGGGCTCTGGTTCCATTATGAGTTTCTCTACCCTAGGGCTGTCTAAAGTGGCGCAAACGGGGTTTCCAGACTAGTACTGAGATGTTTTTACCGCAGACTCATTTGGCACTTGTACTGGGATGCCATATAACATTGTGCATGACTTAGTTTATTTCTTTGGGCTTAGTTTACATCATAGGCTCATTACACTTAGGCTTGCTTTACACATGGGCTTAGTTTAGACCTTTAGTTAACTTTACACTTATACGTCGTTTATACTTCTCTGTCCTGGGGCTGTCTAAATTGGCGCAACTGGGGTTTCCAGACTTCTACTGAGATGTGTTTACCACAGACTTATTTGGCACTTGTACTGGGATATCATATATCATTGGGCATGACTTAGATCATTTCTTTGGGCTTTGTATACACCATAGGCTCAATAACACCTTGAATTATCTCTACACAATGAGACCCTTAAACTTAAACTTAGTTCGGGTTATGTACCAGTTTACACCCAGTCACTAATTTAACAGAGTGGCAGGGGTAGAGAGAGCGGACCCCTGCTACTTTGTAGGGAATATGTTGGGGGTAGGTGAGCCTCCTTCTCCTTTAGGAAGCTAACGTAGCCATAGTTCATCTATGAATAATTGCATACAATAGTACATTGCACTTGTTCAGCTTTAATCTTAGTTTACACTTAGGCTTACTCTACACTTAGGCTTAGTTTAGACTTTTAATTAGCTTAACACTTATATTTAGTTTACACTTAGGCTTAGTTTACACCAAAGCCCAGGCTTGGCATCCTGCCCATTTTGACCCTTCCACTCCTCAACTATGTCATCCTACGCTACAACATTGCTTATCCTTAACCATTGCTCCCTGACCCCTACCTCAGGGAGCAGACTCCGCCATCCTCGCCTATGTTATAGCACAGCACCTTCCCAGAGGACCACATATAACTACTCAACCATTAGCTATGACTTCCTGGCCCTTGCTCAGACACATTATGCAACTAAACTTAACCACAACAGGGTAGACTATATATAAATATGACTTCCTGGCCCTTTGACAATTCCTGACACATTACATGACTTCCTGGCACTTGCTTATACAAGCCTAGATTTGTTCCAGCACTGCATGCCCTATATATATGTCTTCCTGGCCCTTGCTTAGGCAGCAGGAAACGGTACTATTATGTAGAAAAGATGGGTCTAATTTAAAATGTCTATAAGTAAGCATGATGCAGCATACTATCAGGCTATTATATGCGTTAGCTATTTGTCATAACCAAGCGTATTTTTAAAAGTGTATTAAACAGTAAAAAGCCCTAAAGGTTGTGCCATCATGTGCTTATGCATAGCAGCAGTGTTTGACAATGTTTTGTGTGTGACATGCCTCCAAAACACGCACGCCACCCCTCTATACTACTGTTGAATTCGGTATATTCCTGCAGTATAAATTGAACGTTTTATGACATTCGAATCACCAAACCGTTTCTTTAAAATTGAAATCGCATCTCAACTATTTGTATTTGACATTGATATTCCTTCAATCGATTTATAGGTGTTTCCTTTTAAAACACTTAGTAATTAATTAAATTTTGTACATCAGAATATTTTGTCAATGTACTAAAGAGTAAAAGAAGTCCTAAAATTTAAGCCATTTCAGGGGATCTTTGTGATAAATGGGTGATTGTAACTTAGGCAAGTGAATCTTTACAAGAGGTGCACATGATATGTAAGAAATTCGGTTCATTGCTGAAGGCCTTAAATGCTTTGCCATGTCATGCATTTTGATGTGTTTTACTACTAGCGTATTTGACGCATCTAAAGCCATCGTTTTAGTTTCTACAAAGCTCTTGTCATTATTGAAGAAATTTTCATACATTTCAACCTCAAATCCCAATTAATCTATGGGAAATTGTGATTATAGAAGCGGGGTTAGCTTCACATGTATAAATTATTGTATCAAGAGCTATGTTTAGCATTTGTATAAGACTAGTAATTAAATATCCAATACTTGCGAAATGTAGATTTTTTTGTGAAGGTTTTCAATATCAGTAACCTCATTGAAGCTCAGATCATTTGTGTCTTTCAAATAAATTTCAAATCTGTGTTGTGTCATCGTGAGGTACCTGATCTCGAAAATAAATTTTCTGTTCATTTCTCAATTCACATTGATATTTTATCAAAATATAGTACTTTAAATTCTTAGAGTGTGCACATATTTGTCTTAATTATTTAAATAATTAATGTGCACCTTTGTAGATTGCTAACAAAATAATATTGATGCTAATGTTCGTATTAGACCGCTCTGTTTTTTACCGACTGATATTTTTATTCGTTAAGCCAAGCTTATTAAAACAATATGTTATTAATACTGTCATTGCGTTGATAAGTTACATTACAACGTACATAGTAAGTACCTGCATGTTTAAAACAAGAAATGAATAATAAGCACAGATTATTGCGAAAATGAGACGTTTAGAGCGAGAAAATATTGTATGTTGAAAGGGAATGCTAAAGTGAATAAGGAAGCAGTTCTTGAACTTCGTGAATAAGACAATTTGAATAATTTTTAACAAAATTATTTACATTACACACTTTCTTTCGCGAAATTTGGCAACACTTCCCCCTCCCAATCGGCCATTCTGTGCATCTGGTTTACAGACCCTTTCCATGGAACCTTCATGTATGCTACCCACAAACCCAAAAAGAAATGATAGTATTAACGGGTTGAGCGGAAAAATTGAATGCTTGCATAAAAGCTTGTCATTCAAGCATGTGGTCAAAAACGCATTTTTATGAATTATATAATAATTTTCATATCGAACAGAATTATTCTCCTTTTCTGATGACAATTTAGCTAGCGAGAGCAGAACGCCGCACTGTTTTCCATTATGAAAAGCATCTTCCGCCTTCAAGTCAGGATTTTGACCACTACTGGGTGGATAATAACCGTTTGCTAAGAAGTCAGTGCTATAAATTCAGAGCATTGTATCAAACCAAATATACCGATAGATAGGAAATTTGGAACGGAAATCACTGATGCTAAATTAATAATCCGAATGCTAATCCTTTGGGCGTGAAATAGTCTTTAAATGATCTGGATATGAAGAAAAATTAAGAAACAGTTTGCGTTTATGTTTGAGACTTATGCAAATGCTTTCAACGTTTCTGTAGAAAATTTTATATGACTATCGACCAGTCAGATTTGGACAAGTATTTGAGCTTTGACTTTATATAAAAATGGTTCCAATGTTTTGGCGACATTTGAATTAAGTAAATTTTCGAATTAAATTCAATTGCCCCGAAATTTGATGCCTGATTTCTTATAGAGTTGTTGTGTTGCATTAGTTCGCATGCAAAGCGCCTTGTAAACAAAAAACAGCCTCACCATCGATCAAAACATTTTCCGGGCCCAAATTTGGACCGGTTCCATATTTGTATAAAATTGCACAAAAACATGATAAACATGTTGATAAGTCCCAAAAACCTATGTTTCGTTATGTATTGTCTTCATACCCCGTTACTTGTACATCCACAATTTAAGTCAGGGACAAATTTTCATTGAATCAGAACGACATCCACTAGCCTATAGGCAAATTTATAGCTTTTTTTGCGTTTTTCACGAATATAAAAATGTTGGGCTTTATTGCTACTTATTATTCAAGGCTGAATTATTCTGAAGATTTTTCTGAGATGTTCTAAAATCTCTTTGGTACAGCGCCGCCATTCAGAAAAATTTTAGTGTCTACTTGAATCCATTTTGTTCCATCGGAACATTTTTACCTGCTAATCTGATATAATATCGTACTATGTCAGCTTGCTGTCAATAAAACATCTTAAAATTTGAGCTCAAATTTATATGAAACAGTCTAACTATATTTATCGAGAATAAAAGAAGTAGCCAACATCACTAAAGTCAAATAATGAACAGAGCAGGTAGGTACTCAATGTCATTAGTAAATATATACGACGCGAAGCGCATAATATTTCAAAGATCGCGATAGAAAAATGATTAAAATCACAAAAAGACACATTACTCTCTGTTGCACACAATTATTTTCCGACGACAAGGGGAGCGGCCTCCCTCGCCTCTTCTGAATCCACGCATAAGCAAAAATGCCTTGTGGAAAGCCAAGAATGCTAGATTTTAGATCGATAATTGCAAGCCTTTTTAAACTTTTTTAATCTTTAGCTGTCATTGATAATGAGATGCGCAATTTTTGCATTTAAAATCTGTCTCTGACTTCCATATTTTGAAAATTCAATTGGTCTAAAATTCATTTAGAAGTGTTAAATTTTCATGGTATCATTTTTTTACTGAAGGAGACGTGTGAATGCTAAAGTTTTAATAATCATAGTGCAACAAATTAGGAGAGAAAGTAACTAAGGTTGATTATTGAATAAGCCGGATATAAGAGTGTAAACTTTATGAGCATTTTTATCTGTATAAGGTCAATTTAGAATTTTATTTGCTGCATCAGAATTACGACTGTGGAAACAAATACAAATGCGTGCATACAAATTTTTACAGAGGAGGTAATGCAAAAATAAGAGATAACCTGCATGATATACTAGGAACCTGCTTAATCTTGCTTTTTATAACATCATTCAGTTGTCGAATATACACACGAAATAATGGGACACGCGAAGAAATAATTGTGCATTTGTTTGGATATTTGTATGTTACGCATTGTCTGATTAATCCAGTTCAATCGCGTTGGAACAAACTCATACTGGCAAGTTCTAACTCGTTCCTCATCCGAACCAACGACTACAGCTATCAGTATATAGCGACCATCAGGTTCTCGACAAAATACCGCACTGCCAGAATCACCCTAAACAGATAGCATACTTTTGCTCTCAAGTTAATACACATGTCTACTTAACGACCCATCATAATTTTGACTGTCATTTTTGAGATTTGTAAAAAATTTTGGACATCTGTCGGCTTTCTATGTATTGCAGCCACTTCATTACACCCCATTTGGACGTTGTTTAAGGCAGAATTCCTGCATTGCATGATATTACAAACTTTGTACATATATGTAACTATGGGTAGCCCAGGTATCTTCAGTCGGAAAAGTTGTTTGCAGACCAGGCATTTCTGCAAGATATCGTCAAAAGGTTGTGCGAATAAGGACTGAATCAAACAAGGTTTCAGCGTCCGAACTAGATTAGGGTACCATATAAAGAAGCCGTCATATCTCAGACTACTAGCAGCCGGCTGAAAGCATTTACATGATATGACATTTTATCAATAATGCGAGTGCTCTCGTTCATATTAGTTTAATTATTATGTTTGACAATGAGCGCAATCCTTTCCAAACCACCCTGATATACATAATTGCATCTCTGAGGAAATAAGAGACCATACATGGGCCTAGGAGGTCTGCGGGGAGGGTATATATACATCTCCTGCATAATTTTGAAAACCCCTGCAGATTACTGTAGACCCCCTTTTAGTACTATCTTTATCAATTTTTGGGATTTTACGCTAATTCTCAGTATTTTCTTGCTGCCCATGAATGTAAAAGTCTAGGCCTAGAAAATCTTTAAAATATTCTTTACCTAAAAAAGATAGGTATTAAGAAGGATTCAAATACTAAATTGTGCTCTAGTGAATGGTTTTATGCTCATAAGTTTCTATGCAAAATATATCACGCTCAGTTGTTACGTGTTAAATAAGGTATGTAATAGCTCTATATTTTTGGGATGTGCTAGTCAGCCTTGTTTTCGGTAAGGAATATAAAAAATGAACTTCAATTTTTAATAATAGTGTCGCAAATATCTCAATGTGGCTCAAAAGGCCTATGCATTTGCTAGAAATGGATGGGGTAAAAAATATTAAGCTTTGATGGGACAATCGACTTCAAATAGAGCTGGAATCCCCGATTCCCAGATTGCGTGGTTCAAACTGATGTTGCAATTCATATATATCCACTGAAAATTTCAAGGTACATATGACGTTTTTAAGAAAAAGGCTGAATGATGTGATTTACGATTGTAATAAACATTGTTTTTCGTGGCTAATCAGAATCAAACAGGGACGAAATCAGAGACGTATAAACAGGAGGGGCACCTAAATAAGCAGCAACATAGTTCTGCAAGGCTGATAGGACAAAATCGCGAAAAAGTATCAAAGGTTAAGTTACATTGTCTACCGGACTATGCATGCTTTCTTCGTATTCTGGCGATGCAGTCACACCTGAGCATGAGGGATTGGGGGAGGTTATGCACCCCCAAGAAACCAGAATACTCCCCCAAAATCAAAATACCCCCCCCCCGGAATTCAATTTTTGAATTTTTTTCCTTTTTTTCGTAATTTTTTTATGCTAATGAATAGTGCTCAATGAGAAACGTCAAAATATGGTGTTTTTTCCACCGTACTATTATTTTCAAGGTCATTTTTTGACCTTTAAAAAATCTTGCACCCCCGACCCAGAATTTTCTTGCTGCCCATATATGAATGCAGTCCCTTAAGCCTATGTGTGCCAGCAACTCCTTTCTTGGCTATTTTCTAAGGAAAGATACAAATTGAAGTTGCGTTTTATAAAGCGTCACATCTTTGGTGATTTTCAAATCTTTTCAAGTGACTTGCTTCTCACAATAGTTTTCATTATTCACATTCACTGAAAGCAGATCTGGTGGCTCTTTCAGCCTTTTATCTTGAAAAAATATAAATTTGATCAGATATTTCCATAAATAGCATTGCATTTCATTAACTGTTTTTTGCCGAATAGTGAATGGATTAAAGGTAATGATTTCAGAAAATATGGGCCCAGTTGCAATAAACGTACTTAAGTTCGAGCTGGTGCTTAAGTTACAGTTTAAGCAACAGACTGTTGCTCAGACAGTTGCAATAAAATTGGAGCTGCTGCTTATCTTAAGCACGTGCTTTTAAGGACGTACTTAAGCTTATGCTTAATTTTGGACTGTTGCAATAAAGTAAGCATATGCTTATCTTGGTACGAGCTGATGCCTAACTTTATGAGTGGTCGAAGGCACTCATAAGTACCAGCTTGGCCGCGTTGGCTAATATTTTCCATGAATTCGCACATACATTCATTAGATATTTTTGCTGAAAAACCATTCAAAATATGCGAGAAAAAGTTAATCTCGGTGATCATACTTGTGCATATACAGAACGGAAATTCCCGGAGTTTGACCTCAAAATTTTTTATGAGTGCCTTTTTGGCTCACGACAGATACGTGTCAAAAACGTTTCAATTTTTCATACGATGTTTTTTCTTGCTAGAAAGTGATCAAGAAAAATTTAATACGATTTAATATAATTTAGTCAAAACTGACTACAGAAATCAATACTTTCGGAATAAATAAAAGATCGCTAAAAACGTAAAACAAGTCGTTTCCGACGAGAGTCTGATAACCAACATTCTACGAGGTGAAAAATTTTTGAGGGGGTAGAGGGGGCTAGGCTAACCCAAAGATTGTGTACGGCGGTGTCTTGATTTTGTTCATTAAAAATATACATTTTTTGATAGAGGATTTTTTAGTTTTTAAGTTCATTTTTGAGCTTAATTTAGAAAGTAAATTCGACATTAAGAATATTTTTTCAGAAAGTGTTCAAATGTTACATAGAAAAACGTTCGCTATTTCGTACAAAGTTATTTAATTGGGGATTATTTTTTGATTTAATTGGGAAGCTAGTTCTTGTTTTTCTCGCCAGCATAAGTACTTTACGGGCGGGAAGTAATAAACTAATTATTTGTATATTACGAAAATTTTTGTCAGAAGTTGGTTAAATGCAGTATAAATAGAAAAGCGTTAGTATGCGTTATTTCGTGCAAAATTATTTTATTGGAATTGATTTCGATATAATTGGGGAGGGGCTAGTTCTTGTTCTTCTTACCAGCATCAGTGCGCAATGAACTAATCATTTGCCTTAGAAAAAAACAGCATTTATCATTCAGCTATTATTCCATTATAGAAATTTGGAATATTGCTCTCAAAAATATTCGATGTTACATGGCGGCAAGAGGTAAAGAGATTGAATAATGAGGTTTCAGTACCATAGGTGGGCAGCACCAAAGTTCTGGGGAGGGGTGTGCAAGATTTTTTCAAAGGTCAAAAAATGGCCCTAAAAATGGTGGTATGGCTGAAAACACCACTTTTTAACGTTTATCATCGAGCACTAACCATTGGCATCAAAAAACTCGCGGAAAAAAACAAAAAATTTTAAAAAATCGAATTCTAGGGGGGGTATTTTAGTTTCTGGGAGAGGTGCATACCCCCCAAACGTTCCACGCCCAGGTATGTTCAGTACCAGCTATCTGAGGTCAGTTGATGGGCAAGAAGGATACGAAATTCTTTGCTTTACTAAGCCGCAATAATATGCAAGGTGTAATTTAAGCGAGAGTGTATTGACAATCTTATTTCACTGCTGAAGTGTTCAGCTACGAGAAAACGCGTTTTTGACTGTAAATTTGATTTCCGTTCGGCCCAAGTTTTGCCCTGTTTCTCATAAAAATATTGTTTTTGACATGCTCAATTCATTTCAGTCGAGCCATTAGGGTCATATGCAGTTTCCTTTTTATCAGGAGGAAGGGTCAGCCAGTGTTTTTTGAATTAAAATGCTTTTAAAGATGCTGATCCACAGTTTCTGGTAAATCAAATGTTTTTTGGCAAATAGGTTTTGATTTTTTTCCTTGTCGTTTGCTGGGCTCCATCTTTCACAGAAAATTTTACCATTTTCTCATTCTTGGAGGTCTCAATCCCCAAACTTTAACGTTTACGACTGACGGCATTTTTCTGTTTTAGGGAAAACAATTTGCAAGTCATTATCAAATCCTCAACACACGACCAGAGTGAAAAGGATAATTTTTTATGTTGTGCATGTCAATTTGAAAGCATTCTTTGGGCCTTTATAAAAAAATTGAATAACACATTTGGGCTGAGGTACCAACTTTCTTGAATCCCAAGAGCCAGGCTTACGAGCTTATTGATCGGATAATGCTTAATTTTTCGTTGAAACATAATGTCAAAAATTTTCCGTTGTCTTACTAAGAATGATGTTGTATTTTTATCATAAGAAGTGCCAACAAAGTGACTAAAAACCTAAAAATCCTCGGGGAAAAGCTAAAATGGACAAGCATTATTATCGCTTTCTTTTAGCTCAGAGAAAAAACAGAAACTAAATTCACAACGAGGAGTTTTAAAACAAAATATCTGAATTATTGCTTTAATAGAAAGTAAAGAGAATGGATCAGGACAAAATGGGAAGAACAAACGGAAAGACAAAAAATATATAAATAAATAAAATAAGTTATTGATGTAAAAATTGACTTAACAAAAAACAAAAAAGTGTTGATTTAATCTTAAATGAAACCTGTACCAATTGCAGTCGACCATACAGTATTTATGTCTTGCAAAAGACTATATAAATGCTTTAAAATATGAAAAAATTAATACGGAAATCGGGAAACCGATTACGTAAAATGCGAGCATCGTTACAGGCGTGCCCTCGCCTTGTGAAATAATTGAAATAAGGAAACTTATAATGCAAGAGTGATCAATCAATTTACAAAAATACGAGCACATGTACAAGCTGCAAATTAAGACGGATATTAAATTTTAGGACAGTAGGTTGAGGTATCAAAATTAAAGTAAAATTAATAGTCCAAAATTTAGCTATTATTCCATAGAATTATTATAATCTTTCTACCTAACGTTATTTAAAAATATTATCGCAACTGTATAGCGTAATTCCCACGTTTTGTGTGGCTTTGGGACTTTTCCCAGGAAGGAGCGGTATTTTTCTTTGATTTTAATAATATGCATGGCTCGACTGACGGGATTTTTTGACATCAGCCTCATTTGCACATTTTTCAGACAGCGTCTGACAATGGTAAATATACAAACTGTTGCTTAAGTTAAGCACGAACTTAAGCATGTGCTTCGAAGATTTAAGCACATACTTATAAGCACGTGCTAGGTTAAGCACGAGGTCAAAATTTTTATTGCAACCAAATTAAGCAGATGCTTATCCTAGCACGTGCTTAAGCACTTTAAGCATGAACTTAATCAAAGCACGTGCTTACGATATTGCAACTGGGCCCTGGGGTACCTCTATCCCTCGTAAGAAAATTCTGCACTAAGATTAATTAAATCGGCAAACTTTGGAACTTTGATTTAAATCTTATTTAAATTCAGAAATCTATTTTCTTTATTTTTCTAGCATTCATTTGCAATTTCTTTCCTACTTGCATTTCTTTTTTAGCCCATTACACTTTGGAAATTCTGCATTCTAATTTCAGATTTTAGTTCTTGGTCCAGAACCCCAAAAGCACAGGGCATGACTTACCAGTGCATGAAGTTAGGTCATCAAAACGACTGATCTAGGTTTTCTTCAATTTTAAAATAAATGTGAAGTAAAATTAAATTCAGATAGCATGTACACTTGATTTTAAATTCGACCTAAAAAAACTAAAGCTAAAATTATGGTTGCCCGACTTTTTTTGGCTAGGTCTGCTGCGTTATGATTCAATTACACTTTTGAGGGCATGAAGATCATTGTAAAAAAGACAGCACAGCTCAATAAAAAGAGTAAAAGAAGTAAAAACAGAGAACAGAAGGATGAACATAAATACAGACTTAGGATAAAAAAGTAGAAAAAGCAATTTTTATCAATTTTTTGAATAGGTATTTATCAACGACTTGATCATAATCATGTTTCAAAAGTTTTTCATTTATAAACTTGTGCATTCATTATTTCTATTTGCAAATTTTCAACAGCCCTGACGAAAGTTTTCAGCAGCATAATAATAAGAGTTGAGCAGCTCCACATCAGTTACATGCATACGTGGGCAGCAAGAAAATTCTGGTGGGGGACCAAGATTTTTTGGAGGTCAAAAAATGGCCTTAAAAATGGTGGTATGGCGATAAAAACACCATTTTTCGACGTTTCTCATCAAGCACACTATCCATTGGCATCAAAAAATTGCGAAAAAAACGAAAAAATTTTCAAAAATTGAATTCTGGGGGGTATTTTGATTTCTGGGGGTGTATTTTCGTTTCTGGGGGGAGGGGTCCAGACCCCCAGACCCCCCTACGCCCATGTGTGGTTACATGTACTCAAATCCATAACCCCTGGCTTAATTGAAAAACCTTTGGTTAGACCAGTTGTTCTTTCAGCTCACTTAAAGTCCGTTTAACCCAAAAAATTTATTTATGATTCTCCGAAATTTACATTAGTCTAGTTCGGATTTAAACTATGGTAGAATTCGAAGTTAAATTAAAGTAAAAGCTTCACTCACTTAGTTTAATTCTAAGTTTACAACAAAATTTAAAAAAGCTTTAAATTAAACATTAAGCTAATTAACATTTGATTACAGCTTATAAAAAGAAAGTCACGCCTTGTTAAGCGCATAGCTTGTTGCTGAAAACGAAAAAGACTATATCTTTTATTAGAAAAATTGCAAAAAACCAGGAAGTTAGTCTAAGGAAATAAGCCCTAAACCATTGATGCCTATCAAAATATGGTACTTACATGTCCGATTCTGCAGATTTATTCTGAACTTATATTCATTAAACAAATCAAGCTTCTTATTTATCGTAAGAAGGATAAACAAAATTGTGTGTTTTTCTATTTGAACTATTGCTGTAAGTTACAAATAATATAATATAATTTGATTACTCGTGTCAAATAAGTACTTAAATTTAATATAAATTTCTAAAACTCTTTAATTAATTCAATTTCTTCAATTCTACCTTTAAAATTCTTTTTTTGCTATGTAATGATTTAAGTGAATTCGAAATCGTATGAAATGTGCTGCATATTTACTTATATAATACAAGAAATAGCATGCTTTGAAGCAATAAAAATAGACACTAATAAATTGCTACTGATGAATGGAGTATTGAAAACTTTGACTCGCATTCCGAGCATTTATGTTTAAATTTCTATCGATGCATGTAAATAAGTGCTTTTATATAATTTGAATCTATTGATAATCAGTTATTCCTTTTTCAAAACTTTAATATTTCACTTCATGCATGAACTAATGACCTCACTGTACTGACTTTACTAACAAGCTGCATATGTTCTTACAATGCGCATTGAAATAAAAATTAAGAAAACCTATTTGTGCAAACGTTCTTTATTAATTTTTTCGAGTGTTGTCTGTGAAATATCAGTCTTAATTGGTTGCATTAGGTTTCAGAGTTTTGTACATTCTACCATTTGAATTTCTGAAAAAGGAACAATGATGAAAACCTTGACATTGCTGTTCTTAAGTCATACAAAAAATTGTAAAAAATATTGTTTCGCCTATCTATCTATCTACCTACCTACCTATCCTATCCTATCATATCCTATCTCATTGCTTAAATTTAAAAACAATGCGTAAAGAAACGCCTTTCATTGCAGAGTTAAAAATGTAAATGCTTTCTATTAATTTAACTAAGAGGAGCACACTCATTCTTGTACATAAAAATTAGAGCAGTGCTTACATAATTTGTGCCAGAATTCAATCCGGAGGAAAATCCATAGGCTATATTCTTCCTTCTGTGATTCCGGGATTCGTAGTCATCAATAACTTTATTGTGAACTACCCTCGTTTTGATGCAGTAAGCGAAGTTTGGGATTTGTTCAGCTAAGAAGAATGTCAACAGTGTACCTTCATTATATATGGTTAGATACATAGGATAACCATGTTATGCTTAGTGGCGTGTATTATCCGCTTCTTAAATATATGTTGCATAACTTTTTATTTTCTAAATATTCAATGTAATGTTACGATTTTTTTATTTTTTCTTGTAAATTATATGTCTTTATGATTGTTGAACGAAACTATTCCATTTTAAAATTTGACTTTTATTAACGCTTTTCCACAAAGTTTCTTGTTTGAAATCTAAATCCCTAATTACTAACACTGATTAAGCTGTATAGAAAAATTAAGAAATATATGAAATATTGCTTGAAATTATATGCATATTATTTGGAAAAGATCACACATGCAAATATCTGTGCTGGTACAGCTCAACTGTTTTGCGAGCATACATGAGTAACAACCTAATTCAATGGAATTAATGCAACAACATTGTCAAAAATAGCACATAAAGTTCAATTCTGAGGTTCTATCAAATTATGAAAGGGATCCGCCAGATTCTCGGGGTATAAATCATGCCAATATGTGTTTGCAGGTACAATACTGTTCAAAAGCATGGACGAAATTGTAATGAAAAGGACAACATTAATCATAAGCATACTTCGGCAATGATCTACAATCTGGGGTTCTGTGTAGTGCAAATCTGATTAAAGTCTGAAAAAAGTTAAAAGTTTATTGGGACCCAAAAATTTTTTTATGTCCACTGGATTCTAGGATATCTTAACACTCCGATCCCCCACGTCCAAATGTGAACACAAAGCTGAATGACATGCAAAAGTGTGTGCATCAGAAGAGAGAAATCAGAGAAGTACAGGCCAAACACGACGGTTTAAAAGGAAGGGAGCCTGTCTGTACAGATATCTAATTTTACTTCGGAATTTTAGAAAATTTGACTGCGGGCAACTTAAAAAATTATAGCACTTACATAATAATATAACTATAATTAATTTTATGGTCAGATTAAAATGCACACATCATAGTCTGTGATTGTATTTGGTAAAAATTATTAGTATCCTGTCATGACCAAGCATAGTTTGAACATAACAGTGGCTCGTATATTTGTTAGGATAGTATGTATAACAGATTTTTAACGTCAAAGTTAAAGTGATGCACGTAATAATCATGTATATACATATTATAGAAAATCAAATATGACAAGTCAGCGATACAGAGCAATGTGAATTTATAGGTACAATATATGACTTTGACTTTGGAGCATCATAAGTTTAACTCAACAAGTAAAGTTTTCAGACTTTATTGTTTCAGTATTTATTTTCTTCATTCATATTGGGTTCCTATCATAGATACCTAACCATATTGATTTTTCCATTAAAACTTAATAACGTGATGTTTGTCGTAGTAAACTGTGTTATCAAAATCAATATTTATGTCTCCCCACTATAGTAACTACATTTCCTATATCGCTTGCTAAAATTAAATTTCCTTTTGAAAATTCTATTGAGTAAAAACAATACCCATTTTGATTTACCCGATATTTCTCCATAGCCACAAACATGGCATATTCTATCGGTTGATACAGGCGAGTTTTCTAGCATCGGCACAGGGAAACATATTGGAGCGACATATTCATTGAAGACAATATCATCCAAAAACTCCACAAGTACTATATCGTTCCTTCGTCCACAGAACTTTGGATGAGCCGAACAGTTTAGAGACTCTAGTTCTGACAGCATGTGGAGTCAGCAACCGAATATCTGGTAAACCGAACCAAATCTCATAGGCTTCTGACCTTTAAAAATAATGGACAACTCAAAAAAGATGTATTTTCAGAGTAAATGCAGTAACACAAAAGCATTTATAACCGGCTACATATTTGCTGACGGAATTTGATAAAGGCGCTTATAAAATTTAAAAGTAGACGATGTTTTGTACTAGCAATGAAACATTGTCCGATGTAAAAGTTACCTATGCGCGAGTGAAATCTGCTAAAAACCAGGCTTTATCTGAGCAACACAAAAATCGAAGTATATTTTGCAGCCCATAGAAAATGGTTAAGGAAATGATGCACAGCTTGGCCGATCTGGGGCAGCAGTTCAGCCGATCCGAGGTTGGGGTCAGAGTTGAGCTTTTCTGAGACAAAATAACCACAAAAACTGGTTTAAGTACTAAGATAGCGTTTGAATAATTTTATTGTACAGTTTCTGGTCAATTCAAAGCACTTTTGAATTAAATTTTCAATTTTATTTCGTTTTAGACCTTGATTTTGTCTCATTTTTCCCCACAAAATTTTAGATTTACACATTCTTGGGGTCTACACCCCTCCAATCCCCCACGTGCAGGTATATTTGTGGCTCCAATTTGAGAAATAAATAGGACAACACTTTATTCTTTTAAAGAATTAATCGATCTGAATCAAACCGCCTGACAAATCATTTGTTTACCAACCTTAACTGAACATAACATTCCAACGGCCACTTTTGCAATGGTATCTAAAGTGTAGCAAGGCACTAAACATGCACGAACACGTTAGCACAAATGAATTGAGAGCCCATCGCGAGAATAATGAGGCGAAATAACTGTGCAAATAAATACAATGCATAATTATAGACCAAAAACTTCAATAGCTCATATTTGTAGAATGCTGAAGCAGTAAGTGTACCTTTATCATCTTATCATGCTAGCATAACATTTGTAACTTTAGAGCCTTGATAAGAAGCATAATGCGAATGTCATAATTAATCTATTAAGGCTTTTAGGTACATTTTATATTGTCATGCAAATGCGGTAGTGATATCCAACTAAATAAGCTTTTTAGCACAGGTTAAAGCGTCCTCTAAAGCTCTTTACACTAAAAGTGAGAAATGTTCTGCAGACACCTCCTTATTTTAAAGGCCGCAGAAAATGGTTCGATTTTTGTGTTGCTTAGAGAAAATCTGATTTATACCAGATTATTTTAATTTCTTCCGCATATAAACTTACTATTTCTTTGTTCCCTTCTGTTATATCTTTAATAATCCGATATTCCAAGTATATTTGTTCTTTTTCTTACTTCAGAGCCTTTTTCACTGCTAGTACCTAACTTTTAATTAGAATGAGTTAAGTCAATCGATTAATGAACCCGCAAGCAACTTGCCGAAATAAATATGACTCTAGAACAAGACAAAAAACAAGATTGCTCACTCAAATCAACATCTACATTGCAAACAAGTCTTCTTTACTAATTTGTAATCATGATGCTGTTGTGAATAGTCTTTTAAAAAGTTACGTTCACTAACAATCTCAAATTAAAAAACTTTTCAGTTTAAACTTCACACGGCGATTAAGACACGATAAATAAAGTTAAATTCGTAATCCTGATTTTACGGTGAACAGTTTGTAAGAAACTTAGCTTGTACTACTACCTACAACATCTTGGGTCAGAAATAGGCTAAAGTGTAAAGTTCAAACAACTATCAGGTTGAAGAAAAATGCAGTCAAGTATTGTAATCCTGATAGTACGGGAAAAGCCTTATGCTTTAGAGCAAATTTAAAAAGATTTACCTTCGGCAGCGCTCCGTAGCAAGAGTTAATTTTTAGTGTAAACTTTACACAAGTATGAGTGTAAGGAATATCTCAAATTTTATTCATTTTCCTTACGCTCCGAATAACATTTTCAAACAAAAAAATTTAATGCCCAAAACACCAAGAAAGAAAAATAAAGTATTTGTATAAACTGCTTTACACCACTATTTTGTGCGAACTAATTTATTCAGTACAATGTGTGACCCTTAATCGTAAAGCGTCCTCAGCATTGAGATCATGTTACAACTCATAATGGAAAAACCTAAAGTACAAAGCTGGCGCAGAAAAGTGTTTTTTAATTAGAATTTCAACCTAACACCTCCAAAACGAACTTATATTGAGTGTAACGGAGCTCATTAAACTGCGATTTCTAAGCCTTGAGATATTCTTTATTTTTTTACATTAGTCCGGACATACCAATTTATAAGCACAGAACTTAGCAGACGGAAAAAAAAGGCAAAAACGTTTTTTAACGATACAGCTGCATTTCACACCTCTAGAAATAACTCAGTATTTAGTGTAGGGGTTCGCGACCAGGTGCATTTTGTAACCGCCAACACGCGCTTCCTTTCTAGAATAAATTGCACAATATGATTCATAACCGAAGAAGTTGACTGACAATAAATCAGCAAAACGCGTTTTTTGCATCGGTTTAGGTTTATACCCTCACACCTTACTCAGTGCTAAGTTTGAAGATATGCGTCTGAATGCAATGCGTCACCTTCGAGGCATACTTCAATTACTTTAATATAGGTATACCTTGCAAGGTTTACCGGCATATTAGGCAAACTAAAAAATGATTTAAAGAAATCATCTTTTTTGCTCAGCAGGCATAGTGTAAACTTTGAAAATCTGGAGCTGAATCCTCATTGAGTGTAGAGAAATTCGGCTTTAGGCCAGTTTGTAGCTTTTGAATTGTAGTATGTTTGTATGTGAACACGGTTCGTTTTTAGCACTACACCAATGAAAATTGCCCCATGCTAATGAAAATTTTGGCCGTTAGCACAACATACCAACGGATACAAAGACGTTTTTTCTGACAAAATTGTAGTAATTTTAATGCTTTTAATGTATTTTTTGACAAAATTTCAAAGGATTTTCGGCGCTTCGCGCCGAGCGTCATGCTTACTGTTTATTCAGCCCTACGCGCGTGATCTAAACACTCCACCATTAATCTACGTACAACCTAAAAGAATTAGCATTCATCTCGCCTTTTTGTTTGACGATTTCAAGCACATAATAATTACTTTGTGACAAGTTTGCACTATTTTATTTTGTTAGAAGACAAAATTGAATTCCTTATTCTCATTATCATTCACTTCATAAGCGCAGTGACCATATATGGACAGCAACAAATTTCTGTGGTTCAAGATTTTTTAATGGTAAAAAAATGGTCTTAAAAATAGAGGTATAGCAAAAAAACAACGTTTTTCAACGTTTCTCACCGAGAACTATCCATTGGCATCAAAAAATTGCGAAAAAACATAGAAAAAATCCAAAAATTAAATTCTGGGGCAGGGGGGTATCCGGCCTTCTGGAGGAGTGTACACCCCTATGCCCCTCATCAACAATCACGAGTGGCAGTGACATCTGTTTTTATATCATATCGGTGAATGGCTACCGCATTATCATTTTCGATGTTGCAATAAGTACAAAGGTGTCAATTTCTAAGTGTATTGAGCAATGGTAAATACATTGATCTTGAGAATATCATGGCAGTCTTAAATAGCTAAATTGAAAAAAGAAAAAGGACATGCATTACTGACACTAATTGTAGGGATTATACAAGGTAAAAAACCTGGTGTGATAATGTAATCTACCCTGCTGATGGAAAAAAATATTCATCATCACTAGTAATTGGGGTTGTGCTACAAACGCGGTGTGTGAAGAACTTTAGCTCCACATCCGATGTGAGATATTGACCAATCAAAAAAGGAGAGAAAACGTGTTTTTTCGTCTAATGTTACACCCCCAATTTCGAACTTTACACCTCTAGAAATAATACAATATTAACTTTTTTTAATGTGGCTTGCTACGAAGTGTAGCCCTTCTAACATGTTTTATTTTATTTTATTTAACATGTCCCAGCTTATAAGTGACCATGTTAGACAGTTGCAAAAGGTAAAAAAAACTAGCTTATGCATAAAAGTGTCAATGGTATCGATCCTGTCAAGGTTGTGGTTAATTTTAGTAACCGAGTTTTGACAGCTCATGAGAAGCTTGTCTTGTCTTATGGTATGAAGTACTCTATTACACCTAGGAAGATCAGATACAGTGATTATTTGGTGCCTTTTGAGAAACTTATGGGTTTCCTCAATGAACAAACTGCCTTTAAGTGTGATAATGTAAAAATGCAAATGATCAAGAATCAATTGTGTGACATTGCCCTTAGCTCATACTTTAATTATGATAAGAAGCATTGTGATAATCTATCAGAGCGTGACTATGAACTCCTCAGTAATGTGTCAAAAGACAAGAATATCATTGTCCAAAAGGCAGATAAGGGTAACCAAGTTGTAATTTTTTAACAAAGATTACTACATTAAGAAGTTGAATGATGTCCTGAATGATATCTCAAAGTTCAAAGTCACTGACTGTAATCCTTGTCAGTTTATACGCTCAGTTCAGAAACGCATATCAGTCCATATACAGAAGGTACATAAGCAGAATGGACTATCTGCTGATGTGTATAAAAGTATAAATCCTGTAGGATGCAGTTATGGCAGACTATATGAGCTTGCCTAAGACCCATAAGAGAGATGTTCCTCTAAGACCGATCTTGCCAGCCATCAACACTCCAACTTATAAGTTGGCTAAGTATTTTGTGCCAATCCTGCAAGACGTAAGTACAAATGAATACACTTTATGTGACACTGGTAGTTTCCTGACAAGACTTAAGGCTTTAACATTCAAAAGCCATCATTTTATGGCTCAGTCTTGATGTTCAATGCTTGTTCACTAATATTCCACTCAATGAGACTACTGATATATGTATTAGGAAACTATTTGATGATCAAAATGTTATGCTAGTAAATAACATGAATTTTCATCAATTCAAACTGCTTCTAGAACTTGCAATTAAAGAGTGTTACTTTACATGCAATGGTAAAATATATCAACAGATAGATGGTGTTGCTATGGGCAATCCGCTTGGCCCAGTCCTTGCCAAAATTTTCTTGAGCTATCATGAAACAAAGTGGCTCAGAGACTGCAATATAAAGATCAGACCCAAGTTTTATGTACGTTATATTGATGACACATTTGTAGGGTTTTCTGATAGAAATCAGCCTACTAAGTTCTGTGATTACATGAATCAGCAACATCCTAATATGAAGTTCACATTTGAAACTGAATGTGACAAGAAATTAAATTTCCTTGATCTTCCTGTTGAAAGGAAGTCCGATGATATTGTAACATCATCATATCAGAAACCTACATTTTCTGGCCTTTATGCCAAATTGTCTAGCTTCATTCCTTTTGCCTATAAAGTTGGTTTAATAAGGACACTTGTGAGTCACATTTACATGATTTGTAACTCATATCAGACTTTTGTCTCTGATATAGACAAGCTGTAGCAGACTCTACTGCAAAATGAGTATCCCCTTGGCTTGATTGATAAGGTCATATCAGACTTTATGACAAGACAAGCTGTAGCAGACTCTACTGCAAAATGAGTATCCCCTTGGCTTGATTGATAAGGTCATATCAGACTTTATGACAAAGGTGTATAATAAGAGTGATGAAATAGAAGTCGGTTGTGATAAATTATGCTATTCTCTTGTTTTGCCTTACACTGGTGTGCATGGCTACAATGTACGCAGCAGAATTCTAAAGCTTATATCTGCATTTTACCCTCAGATTAGAATAAGGTTTGTTTGCAAACCTGTCATGTGTATAAGCCGGTTTTTCAAGGACAAGGATGCTGTACCTGCTAAGCTACTCTCAAATTTAGTATATAAGTATGCGTGTTCTAGCTGTATGGCTAGTTACATTGGCGAAACTCGCCGACATTTTGGGAGTAGAATTGCAGAGCATACTGGCATCTCATTTGCTACTGGAAAGCCAATTCAGGGTGA
The DNA here is from genome assembly GCA_036768485.1 of Mermis nigrescens. Lineage (NCBI taxonomy): Eukaryota > Metazoa > Nematoda > Enoplea > Mermithida > Mermithidae > Mermis > Mermis nigrescens. The sequence continues at coordinate 1,611,628 of JAVLUZ010000143.1, read as the reverse complement.
TAGCTTATCTGCTATTCACAAACATATCTCAAATAGCAATCATTCAATCACATCAGATTGCTTTAAGGTTATTAGTTGAGCATCCAACTCTTTTGATCTTTTAATCAAGGAATCGTTATACTTAGCACGTGATTGTCCTATTCTCAACAATAATGTTTCATCATATCCTCTGAATTTGTTTTAATTTACTAAAATTCCACCTTATTCATTTTCTTATAGTTTAAAATCTTTTATAATTCTCTTCATAATTTAATGGTATGTTTAAACTTTAAGTTTTTCTCTTGGTTTACAACTCTTGCTTAACAAGTTCACTTTTCAAAACTATTACCTAGATTAGTCTAGTTAGATATCACCATATTAAGTGTAAAAAAGTTTGCTGATAGGCTGAAAGTAGCTCCTGGGTGGTAGTACACTTCTATCAGAGAAATTTATTGGGACTTATAATTGGAGTCATGCTGACGGACATGAAGACGAAAACGCGACTAAAATCTATCTTTAGACCCGCAGATTCTTACATTCCTTACATTCTCACTCAACAACTAATGCGAAGTTTAAAAAAACAAAAAGTGTTTTATTTAGAATTTTATATTTCTACATATCTATGGCATTGAATTATGTGAGTCGTTTGTACTGAATTGTCTACAAGCCTTGGAAAAAACCATTCAAACTTGCTATATGTAATTGCCTTACGCCAAAACACTACACGCTCATTATACACGCGATATTTAGTGTACAGAAAGCAAAAAACACCGGCAGCGGATTTTTTTAATTATTTTTGTTTTAAAAAAACCGCGCCTAGTATCTAGTATCACGTATCTCATGATACCTGTAGGGGTGGTATTCATATGTTAGATGTACCTACCCAAGTATATTATAGGTATGCGCTATTGCCGTACCTATGATTAATGCTGCTTGTGTCCTTATTTGTCTCCAGTTGCAATTCAGTGTATCTTTTGCGTCCACTTATCACCATTGGTGGGCGGCACTAAAGCTCTGGGGGGATGCCAGACTTTTTCAAAGGTCAAAAAATGCGCTTTAAAATAATGGTATGAGTAAATACACAATTTTTCAACCTTTCTCATCGAGCACTATCCATTGGCATCAAAAAATTGCGAAAAAAAGTAAAAAATTTCCAAAAATTCAATTTAAGGAGGGGGTATTTTCGTTTCTGGGGGGGTTGATTTTTGTGGGGGTGCAAACCCCCCCCTTCCCGAACCCCCCACGCCCAGGTATGCTTACTAGCAATATGTTTGATACAAATGACCTGCCTGATCATAGATGAGCATCTGGGGTCAAAGAGGGCTTTTTTGAGCTGGAATTATCCTTAAAATTAGCATAAAGCTTCAAGTAACATAAAAATAGTCTTGTTAAAGTCCGATTAGCTATTTTTGTTAGAAAAAACTAACAGGCTTATCCTCTTTGACCAATCCAATATGAAAACCAATAAACCGTGCCACCATCTGAGCAGTTGTACATAATGGCAAAGATCTACCTGACAATCACACTAGTACGCATACGAGACACGCCTTGTAACACTCGATACAAATTTGAACACAAGTAGTACTAGTACCACTCTCTTTCAGTCATTAAATGCCGAAGCAGTCATTGTGGTAATCAGGATTAAAGACATACCCAAATTGATATCTGGAGGGCTGTTGTTCTGAAACTATATTTAACGTTCCTATTACGTATGTGCAGTAGCGGATCTAGGATTTTCCTAAGGGGCGATTCTCCAACTTTTCCGAAAATAGTCAAAAATAGGTCCTAAAATTTTCCCTTCAAATGCGAAATAGCGTTTTTTGGCGTTTTACGTTGTCTACTTTTATATAAAATTACTTCACGCAGCATCTTTTTGGAAAATTTCGGAATTTTCGACAATTCAGTTGCGAGAAAATATTAAATTTCTTCAACTTCAACAAAACTCCGGCACGAAGCGTCGAAAAATTCGTGACATTATGGCCCGAGGACGTTTAGAAGCTTAATTTGCCACTCAATTTCCTGTATTTGCAGCATTTGAGGCCGAAAGTCGGAAGTTTATTAGAGGTTAGGCTCATGCGTGGGCAGCATCAAAATTCTGGGGAGATGCAAGTTTTTTTAAAGGGTCAAAAAATGGCCATAACAATGGTGGGATGGTGAAAAAACACCATTTTCAAAGGTTTCTCATCGAGCACTATCCATTGGTATCAAAAATTGCGAAAAAAACTGAAAAAAATTTAAAATTGAATCCTGGGGGGGTATTTTAGTTTCTGGAGGGTGCATACCTCCAAACTCCCAAGCCCAGGTGTGGTTATGCTCGAAAATAGAATTAATCTATGCTTAAGTAGCTGTTTCTGCTCTTGAAATTACCTTGGAAGCTATTCCACGAACAAAAAAGGCTTCGCGATCTTAGTTAGAGACGAGTAAACATTCGTGAGCATAGGTGGCACATATAGGCTTGGGAGGCGGGGGGGGGGGTTTGGGGTATGCAACCCCCAGAAGTTAAAATACCCCCCCCCAGAAATCAGAATACACCCCAAAATTCAAATTTTGAAATTTTTTTGTTTTTCTAGCGATTTTTTGATGCCATTGGATAGTGCTCGATGAGAAACGTGGAAAAATGATGTTTTTTTATCGCCATACGACCACTTTTAAGACCATTTTTGGACCTTTGAGAATTTTTTCACACCCTCCCCAGAATTTCGGTGCTGCCCACCTATGATAGGTGGGCGTCACTAAAATTCTGGGGCTAAATGCAGGATTTTTTTCAAAGGTCAAAAAATGGCCTTAAAAATGGAGCTCTATTCATTGGCATTAAAAAATTGCGGAAAAATTAAAAAAATTTCAAAAATTATAGTTTCTGGGGCCAGATACTGTGTAATAACAAAGCTTTAATGCTATTTCAGCGCTTATACCTATTTTTGAGGTTGTTTTGGCCAAACAAAATTAAATTTTTCACCACCCCTTCTAGCCGACCGGTCGGCCTACTACCATCCATGGTCGTAAATATTAGATGCGCAGCATGGCCTATTGAGAAGAACAGGGTCAGCCGTTCCGTCGAAGGTCAAACATGAGGTTTTTTGAGCCAAAATGACCTCGAAAAACTGGTATAAGCTGTAAATAGCGATAACACTGAGTAATTACACATCTGGTCAATTTAAATCACTGCAGAAGAAAATTTTTCCATGAAATTTCCTATTTCTCTCATTAGGAAGAGAGGGAGGTTAGAACGTGAGCATACAAGGGCGGCAGTCACCAAATTCTGGGGGTCCGATAGGGCGAAAGCGTCAAAATTTAAAAGTCCATTAGATTATGGGAGCCCAGATTCCCCTGACCCTCCAAGACCGTTTGTAGTTGCGATAAATAATATTGATGCATTTAGAAATAAGTGAACGAAATCCATCAGCTTACAACGATTGAGAAATCTCAAAGGCATATTCTTCGAAGCAATGTCCTGCGGTGACACCGTAACGAGTTGACCTATCAGCCTCATGAAAGGAAATTAATGTAATACCACACGATGTCTTTTCATGTCTTTTTATGATTCCAGCCCATGGCGTCGAATATGGTGGTGCTTTAAATGATTTTTTTCCTATGATTCTTCTCATCCTTGACAATGACTGATCAAGTGAGTTGTGTACCGGAATACCACAGCCCTGATAGGAACCACTTGGTATAGGTTTCACATTCACGATCGATTCTGCAATAATTGTGCCTAAGGACGTTAACCGATAGAGTGATATAATATTCTAATGTCAGCTACTTATCTTAGCAAGGTTATAAATAAACGAAGCATTGCCAGCAAGAGAAGCTGGTCATTTTAATTCAATAATAAAAAGTGTAACACACAGTGCTTTACAAGGTTCATCAGCATTATTCTTTCCTTTTAAAGGACAAATAGTATATTCAAGATAAGGCCGTTATGACCCTAGATGTGGGGAATGGCCGATCTAGTGGAGGTTAGCTGGTCTGACGATAGAGCGTCAAAAATGGAGCTTTTTGGGCTAAAATGACCGCAAAAACTAGTACAAATGCTAAACAGCGTAAGGGTGAAAAGTTAATGGTTAGCGTAAGAAACAGCATTTTTCGACGTTTCTCATCAGCTCCTTCTATCGCTTTTAAGGAATCTAAAGAAAACAAATAAATTCGTGAAATTTAATTTTAGCTATCTTCTGAATTAGAGCTTTCAGATCCAGTGGGTCCAACTCGAACCCATGTCCAATTCATTTTATGACGCCTCCATGTACCAGAAAAAGCAATGCTGAAGTTTTGGAGACTCTGTGCCGCAAGAGCGAATCATTACTATTAATGCTGGAAAAACTTTCTGAGCTTAAATTGAGAAATATGCATGCATACTTGTATGATCTTTCTTGCTCGCTGACCAATATCTCGGATTAGGGAGTTCTTCAGCATAAAGTTTTTCATCCTTGCAAACAATTTTCGACCTCACCCTCTCATCCAATATTTTATAATCATTTAGGAAAATCGTAGGAGCTCTTTTGAGCATTTTCAGCGACATTTTGGATCAGAAATGATAAATTTATGGCGCTTCGCGCCATATACGCAGCAACTTTTTCACTGCTTTTTGTCAAAATTTATTCAATTTCTATATTTTTATTTTTAAATTTTTTTAAAAATATACAGAAAAACGAGCGTTGTTGAAAATTCTAAAAGATGGCGTTTTTAATAAATACCCATCGATTATAGAGCTTAAAAGCACGTTTAAAATATGTCGCTTCGCCCCAGAAATACCCTTGATATGCGTTTATGTTGTTAGAGTGATAAGTGATAACAGTAACACTGTTTTGTATTTTTGTGTAGGACAAACATTTTGAGGGACTCGTACAAAGATTTTTGGAATTATCTCCGCACATCTTTAAACACAAAGTATAGGAATTTTTTAGCCGATTATCGATTGTACGAAGAAAATCGTTTTTGAACAAAAAAAAACACAAAACAGTGGGTGATAATCATTGAGGAATATGTACTATACGATAATATATGGCCGTTTTTCGTATTCATAAAGAATTTTACCGCCCTCGTAATTCAATAAACTTTACTTGTTTTGCAGCCCAAAAACATGTTATTTGAATTCCAAAATTAAGAACGAGAGCTAAAATTTTTTAAGTCGTGACAAGATAATCTACCGTTCACACACTGAGCGCAAACTTATTGTAATTTATCTTTTGAACATAGATCAAATAAGAATATCTGATTAATATCAACTAGATATACAGCATGCAAAACAGCTTACTTCCTCTACATGAAACGACTACATAGCGGGCCAACTGAATGACGGTTTGATCTAACTGTCTTTCATCAGAAACGACAGTTTCATGCAAGAAACAAGCTTTAGTGTCTTCTATGTAACTGACAGAAGAACATGAACCATGTTTATAACAGAATATGCTGCAATCAAATGAGCTCTTCAAATTGCTGACCCAAGCGATTGCATCAAACGGAGAGAAGCCGCTATGGTACATTGTTTTACAATTTGCTGTTGAATCAGGAAGTAATGCTGCCATGCTGAACAGTCTATCCAACTCGTTTGCGACCTGATTTAGTAAATGGAAACATATTTTTTAATTTGAAGTGATCGTCACTTTTCAACGAAAAAAGCTATTGATCTTTAGACATAAGTGCAGCTTTCTCCAGCAGATTGCGAAATATACTTTGATTATTAGCATTGCTTTCTAGCAGCCATTTACAATTTGCATGAATATGTGATTTTTTTTCAGACTCAAAAGTTTAAGGCCACCCGCTGACTAATTATTCCAAAATCCTTTAGGTTTTCAACTTTTTTAACTGTGAAATTAAGAGGCTCAAATTTCACATCGAAAAAGTCTCTAGATTAGTATTCTCCGCTAATTTCATATGGTTTAGTAGTTTTCGATTTTGTTTACTGCTTGCTGATTTATTACAGATTAATACCGGTCCATTTTGCTGATGTTTTGATCAAAAATCGCGTCTATGTTTAAAAATGTTCAACTATTCCAAAGAGTGATAGCCGGATGTTTCAATATAAGTTAATGTGTACCCAGAATAACGGCTACATTCCCTCTCTCACAGATTATAACTTCGGCTGTATGAACAAACATCATTAGGCCTATTTGCACTCAAAACATAAAACTTTCTTCTTTCAAACCTTTGCAAAAAATTTTAGCCAGATGTCAACGTTTGGGCTCTACGGCAATTTGTTTACACCGAACTTTAATATTTTAAAACCCCAATAGCATCATTGTTCCAGCCATAAAATTGCATCCTCTTTCGATTATATCCTGATATCTTTCGCATTAATTAGGATGTGTACCTTCTCGAAGGGTTCCAAACAATGGGCTAATTACACACATTTGGGAGATGCGGTTTTATTTGGAAAGATAATAATGATTTTCACTGCCAGTTTTGGCATTACGTCATAAGTATAGCAAATTTTGTCACTTTTTTCCAAGGCTTGTAGGCAACTCAATATGAATGATTCACACAATTAAATGGCTAAGAGTTGTAGGAGAAATTCTCGAGATGGCACCATAGGTGGACAGCACCGAAATTCTGTTTGGGGGGGTTGAAAATTTCTGGAGAAGGTGAAAAAATTTTCAAGGGTCAAAAAATGGTCTTAAAGGTGGTCGTATGGCGAAAACAAAACCATTTTCAACCTTTCTCATCAAGCACTATCCAATGGCATCAAAAAATCGCTAAAAAAGCAAAAAAATTTCAAAAATTGAATTCCGGGGGAGGGGTATTTCGATTTCTGGGAAGGGGGGTATTTCAACTTCTGGGGGTGCATACCCCCTACCCCCTACCCACGCCGCACAAAAGGATGGCACCTTATTTGTCTTTCCAATTTTGCATTAGATCAAGATTGGGAATGTGAAGAGTGTAAAAATCTGGAGGGAGGGGTGAAAAAACATGTTTTCTTCTCGACTTGTTTATGTCTGCTAACAACTCCAGTCATGAGTCCCAAGGAAGTTTGCATCTAGTATACAATTTACCCACCAACGTTTTTTGTGTAGTGTGTAATATGTAATGTGTTATGTGTAATGTGTATTGCGTAATGTGTCATGTGTAGTGTGTAATGTGTAATGTGTAAAGTGTTCATATTACACGTTATACATTACACATGACACATTACAATACATTATGGATCGGCTAAAAAACGTTGGTGGGTAAATTGTATACTAGATCCGGAAGTTTTTCTGATAGAAATGTAGTGCAGTTTATGAACTACTTTCTGCTCAGCAGCGAACTTGTTTTACACTCAATACAGAGTTAGATTTAGCGGTTTAAGCTTTAGACACTAGTAAAAGGTGTACAAAACAGATTTTGTCTAAAGTTTCCAGGCCAACTTTTCCGCTGATATCTAAGGGCAAATCAAAAAGAATAAAAATTAGCAAGAAAAAATGCTGCGATGGAACAAAAAAGGTGAATATACTTGGATTTCTTTATTCTTAAGTATGCTAAAGGAGGGGACTAGGAAAAATTTCCCTATACGCGCAAAGCCGTAAGAATGTGCTAAACAGTTAGACTTCCTATAAACGACGAAAAAATTAAAGTATATTATGCGGTTTATGTTTTTATTTCTATAGACTGAATTGAGTTGGCCTGGGGTGTAAAGTTTACTCCAATAATTTTGTTTTCCATTAGAGCATTGTGAAAAGTAAGGTTTCCTTAAATAAATTATAAATCAATTGTTTAACGAACGTGGAAGCTTTTCAATTGTTCTTTGCGAAACAGTGAAAATGTTTTGTGACTGAAAACTTGATTTTTCACAGGCCGCAGAATATACTTCGATTTTAGCGTTGTTTAGAGGAAGCCTAACTGATTAGCACATTCATACGGCTATTGCGCATATAGGAAAATCTTCCCAAGTCCCCTCCTTTCACATCCTTAAGAATAAAGGAATCCAAGTATATTCACCATTTGTTCTCCATCAGAGCATTTTTTCTTGCTAGTATTCACTTTTTCTTAGCATAATTTTGTTCTTAAACAGTGCAAACTCATTACAAAAAAAGCAATATAACTAACCTTAATCAGAGGAATATTTTCTTATTGTATTTTAAACCAGAAATGCTCGAGGAAAGTTAAAATCTAGAGCTTGGATAAGCAAACATTAAAGGCAACAGTTCTTACTTCTCCTCCAACAATTTATAGCTTCAATATCATGTGTGGAAATTGAGAGAAAGATAATGACGGTAGTCAGAGAATTTATCGAATTAAAATTCACACCAATAACGTTACTATTCTAAATAAAGGAAAATCCTTCATAAGCAGAAACAGCAAGCGGAAGACAGGCATGGGCAAGAAACACATCAGTGTGTAGACCAACGCAATGATGTGTCGGCCGCCAAAAATTGCATGCAATTGAAGAATGCACGGGAAAGCAACGAAAATTGGTAGTCGAGCAAGACAACATAAACGATCCCGGCCACAAATCAACAATGGGTCGATGCCTCAGCAAATGCAAACAAGTGAAGAAAATTTATGAGCCGCATACATTCGAAAAATGGACAGACATAAATTTGCTTAAATTTTAACTGAAAATTATATTTGAATCGGTTTGATAAAGACAGTGTATAAGAATTATTATTATTATGAAGTAATTTGCTGGTAGTATTATGAAAAATGTTTCTCATTCCAGTTTACCTTCAAAACAGTGCATGTTTGCTAATAAAAATGATTAAAGATAAGTCAAAAATCTTTGAAATAAAGAACTGATCAAAAAATATGCAACATGAAGTTAAATATTGGCATTAGAAAATATGTGCATAATTCAAACTTTACCTCTTCGCAGCTCAACATCCATCAGCTGAAGAAAAGTTAAAAGGACAGATTCATTTATCTGACATTAAGGGCATCATTTTTTGCAAAAGAATGACATAACCCAATGCTCTCGGCGAAAAAGTGCTTCTCAGTGTAAACTTTACACTTGTAGCAAATGTCGCTACACATAATTAGGGTTAGCGGTTCGATTGCTTTTTACCGCATCGAAAAATATACAAGATTCGCAAAGTTACGAATATTCGTTTCCGAACCGGAAATCCTTATTTCGTTATTGACATAGGACCTGCGGTCCGCCCCTTTGTATTGTTGGAGCTCATAGCCAAGCACGCTCGCATCTATTAGAAGCGTTAGCCTGGGCTTTGCCTGCAGATTCGATCTCCATATCCCCACACACTTTCACATTAAAATCAACAGTACTTGACCGGTAATTTGTCGAGTTTGTGTTGAGATCGGAAAAGCAATATTGCACTTTATCATGTAATTAGCGTGTGTGTCGATGCAGCGGCCAGTAGTGGCTCCAGCTCACCGCTATTTGATTTGGTTAATCTTTTATTGTATCTTTAATTCTGTTAAATACTATTGTCATAGCCATACGTGGGCAACACCAAAACTCTAGGGGGATGCAAGATTTATTCAAAGGTCAAAAAATAGTCTTAAAAATGGTGGTATGGTCAAAAAACACCATTTTTCAACGTTTCTCATCGAGCGCTATCCATTGGCATCAAAAAATTGCGAAAATAACAAAAAATGTTTAAAAATTGAATTCTGTGGGGAAGGGGGTGGGGGGTTGATTTCTGGGGGGATGCTATTTTAATTTCTGGGGAGTGCATACACGCCCAGAAATGGTCGTAGCAATTCTAGTGAGTCTTTACGTTTTGGCTTTTGGCTGTCTAGTGTCATTTTTTCGCTCGCGCTGTATATAGAGGTGGATCTCTCATCTCTCTTGTGCTAGAGCTATTAGTTTTATCATTAGTAAAATTGTTGTCAACATTATTCAGGGGTAATCTATACCGCTGTTAGTGCATCGTCGTGGAGTCACACCTCAAATTGAGTGTCAAACTAGAAAGCTGAATTTTTTAGTATTCTCTTTCCTCAAAATTTATTTACCCATTTTTGTACCTAAAATCATAAAAATTATTACTTTATTTTTATGTAACATGACTGTCCAGCGTAGAGCTCGCTGTTGTTAGAGGAAAGTCCATGAGTGCTATTAGGAACCAAAACATTTCCGGTCATACGCCTAACCGGAAAATAAGCTAATCTATCAACTTGAGATTTTCCAAGGTTTTTTGGGAGAAGGTCAACTGACCTTGCGAGCAATATCCGGGGTTACATAAGTAAGTAAGAGTTAGGTTTCTAGGGCGTAGCTGCTGAGATTTTCCGACAAGAAGCGGTCAGCAATTTAGGACCATACGTGGGCAGCAACAAAACTCTGGGGGTGCAAGATTTTTCAAAGGTCAAAAAAAAGCCTTAAAAAATGTTTCAAAAGTTTAATTCTGGGTAGGGGGTATTTTGATTTCTAGGGGGTATTTTAGTTTCTCGGGGGGTTTCATACCTCCCCCCAACTCCCACGCCCAGGTGTGCTTAGGACCGAGGAGATGGAGGCCGTAGGTTTTAAGGGTCAAAGTTGATTGACACGTGACCTTGAGTTTCTAGCAATCTGACCAGCGCTAAGTGTAGCCTAGGTACTCGGGTAAGCTCCGTAGGTACTCTCCGTCGTTCTTCGTCTTCTTAGGTATTTAGGTACGACGACGGGCGGTCATAACTTACACACTTGCGCTGATAACGAAATTTTTGTTGTATCGAAACAAAATAACTTAGGTTGTGTAAGAGTTAGGTTAGGGCGCATTTTAGGCACAATCAGCATGTTCCACCTAATTAGCGGAGTAGGTAAAGAAATTCATTTTTTCGTCTCGATTCCTTTTCACTGAAGCGAATACAGATCAAGAAATATGGCGTTGAAAAAGAGAAAAATCTTAGGTTTTGACATATCGTGACCCTCTACATCATAAAACCAATTGCACTGCCCTGAAACCAAAATTGACTTTAATAAGCTTCACAGGACATGCACTGAGTAGAAAGCACTTATTCTCTACACTTTTGTGCAATAACCATTGAGTGTAAAGAAATTTCAAGGTCAGATTCTTAATCTACAACTCAAAGGCAGCATTTGAAAAAACTTATCCCTTGGCAAATTATTTGATTTTTCGATTTACACTTTACACACTCATTTCTAAGTTGATATTAGTGTAAACAAATTTAGAAAAGTCAACATCGAGTTTTTCTAATTGTCTATCGATTAAAAGAAAGCGCACTCCCAGATGTGTGCCGTTGTTGCTGTGAGGAGGGAGGCACAAAATTCGCACTCGCTGTGATAAACATATAACGAGAACATTATTATGGAGCTACGTAATTCAAATTATACGTGAACACAGTGTTATAATGATTAGGACGATAACATAAGTACAAACTTGAGTAAGGCGCGTAAAGTAAAAGTATTTAGCAATCAATTACGCATCTGAAACATAACGTTACTAGGAACATTTTTAAAAAATTAAGCTACTGCAACGCTCTAAAACTAAATTTCATTCTCAGCATGAACTTAATCGTAATCCTGACCTAATGGAACATATTTTGAAAAAATTCGCGTGTTGCAACGCTCTAGAAGTAAAATAAATTTGTAGTGTAAACTGCACATTAACAAAAAAATAAATAGTACAAACTTACACAACTACTGGGTGTGGAGAGAGCCAAAAGACAGATTCGTAATTCTGACCTTACGTAGAACATTTAAAAGAAATTAAGCTTAATTAAGGCTCTAGGACTGAAGTTAATTTACAGTGTAAACTTTGCACAAGTATAGAGTGTAAAAAACTTTTTAGCCGGATTCGTGATTTTTATTTTACTTTGATATTACGATCAATATTTATGAAAAATTAGGTCTGCCCAATGGCCTGGAATGCAAGCATATGCGCCCAAGTGACACATGTCGTTCGACCCGTTGTACATTTTTAGACTACTAATCATGTCCAGACTCATAACCCGAGAAGTTGGCAGAAGAAAACAAGACAAGAAACACGTTTAACACCCCCTTTTTTCCACTTTGCAACTCTCGAAAAAGCTAAATATCCATGTGAGTGAACACAATTTGATGTGACGAGACCGCCTTAGGAAGTGCTTTCTTTTTATCCTATTCAACTTATCCCGACTTCTAAACTGAGAAAACTTAGTACATAGAAACGGACAAAAAGTTTGTTCAACCATCCACCACATTGTAAAGTTCAAGAATCTGAACTTAAGTCCCCATTAAGTGTTGAGAAATTCAGTGTGTGCCATGTTGTAGCCTCTAACTCATAGTACGATTGCAGTTAAAACTTCTGTTTCACAAAATATTCGAGATATTCACTAATCAAAATAGGAAAATATCTTTCTTTCAGCCCATTTCACACCACTAATATTGAGCTTTACACCTCTATAAATAACACAATGCTCCGTTTTTTTAAAAGCAATTAGCTGCGACGTTTAGCCCTTAAAAATTACTTTATTCCTCTTTTTTTCAATTCATCTCGACTTATGAGCCGAAATAGTGGCAGAGAAATATTAGACAAAATCTGTTTTTTACACCAACAGAGTGTAAAGTTTAAACTCCTGTTACTGCAAAAAGTGCGAAAATTTGCTGGTACGCAAATCATAGTCCATAACCCTTAGTACATATCATTTAGAATAAAATTCTTTGGGATCAAAAGCGGAGCTGTTGGCAGAGATAAACAAGTCGATTACTCGACTGAAATCTTTTTTTCACCCTCTGATTTTCACACTCTTTACACTTTCATTCAAGAACTGATGCGAAATATAAAAACGAAAAAATCTTTCCAGAAAACTGTAAGCTTTACAATTATATACTATTAAATTGTGTGATTCATTTACACAGAGTTGTGTAAAACTGTAGAAAAAACCATCTGAATTCGTTATATGTTATAACATTACGCCAAAATTTTACACGCTCATTACAAACTCGGTATTGAGCGTACACATAAACGAAAAGATCCATCGACTCTTTTAATTATCTATCGGTTGAAAATCACACCTCCCAAATGTGTCCCGTTATAGCTGTAGAAGGGTGCACCGGAGTTATAGGCACCCACGTATATTATAGGTACGCACTAACGCGCAACCTATGATTCTAATCATCATAGGTTCTAATAGAAGGTTACTCACTCAAATTAAGTAAAATTAGTTGGATTTACCGAGAAAAGGCGGAATAATCCCAGCCGTATAAACCAGCGCAATAAGTCAATTTTCGTAATCACCTTCAGCATAAGCATTCTAAAAAAGACACCAAATTCGGTTGAATGTTCACATTAGATTATATAGTGTTCATAGATAGGACTATCGAACATACCGATAGTGATTTTTTATTCAAAATATGGTGCCAAAAAGCGTAAATTCAGCCAAAATTATAAAATTAGCAATCTTTTAAGCGACGCTTTCTGGGAATGAACAGATTAAGTATTTAAAAGTCGTAAAGAGTTGGTCAACCGAATTATAAGCTATTCATCCAGAGAAGATATAATAGATTCGCCATTAGCTACAGTTTGGTTATAGTTTGACTAATTTTTTTGTATCTATAGTCCGTTTCACATAAGTATGGACAAAAATTTTGAGAATTTTTATCGTCAGTATGCCGACGGAAAAAATAGGCAAGAGCAGGAAAATGGAAATAAAAATATGTAGAATCCAGAAAATGGAGTCCGAGGGTCTACCGGATTCTAGGAGTCTGAACCATCGGTAGGCGCCAACAAAGTTCTGGGGGAGAGATAGGGGTGCAAGATTTTTTCAGAGGTCAAAAAATGGCCTTAAAAATAATGGTATGGAGGAATAACACCATTTTTCAACGTTTCTCATAGAGAACTACTTATTGGCATAAAAAATTGCGAAAAAACAAACAAATTCAACACGGGGGTATTTTGATTTCTCGGGGGGGGGCATACCCCTAAGCCCCCCACCCCACGCCCTCGTATGGACTAAACCTGTGATTCCTCTAATCCATGCCTGCGTGTGTGGCTGACAAGTAACAAAAATGTCCATTTCATTTCCATGGATTCAACCAGTTCTTCCATTTTCTATTTACCGGATTTAGCCCATTTTCCCATTTCAGGTATCACCGATATTTTGCATTTTCCATTCCCGTTCCGGTTTCCAGATTTTATGTTTCCATTTGTTTTAGCTCATCCACTCTGCCGATTTGGTCTTTATAATGAAGCTACCTATCTAGCATGAGTTGACTATATTAAATAACGAACTTTGTAAAGCTTAAAGTGCGCGGTTGGGTTGAAACCGAAGCAGATACTCATTCCCAGTAATCTTGTTGCACTACACTAAGAAATCTTAAATTACAATAAAGATTACAATAAAAGTCTCCTACACCAGATTGGGTACTAAAAATTTTGAATCACACTAAATCTAGTGTTATTTCGTCATACTGACCTGGCTATTCTACCATGCACGGCATTTTAGAGTTGAAAATCCCAAAAACAGTGCAGGTACAATCTTTCTCACTGAGTAAGGTGTTTGACACATTGCCACATCAGACATATATTATGTCATCGTCATGGTTCTTTTGGCGGACGTGAGAAAATTTTTTGCATAGAAGGGAAGACTAACCCTTGAGCGGCGAGACTCCTGATGGAATCGTGTGCACAATAATATACCTTTCCGTTTCCGGATTTCAACTATGGTTTCCGTTTCCGGCTTTTCAATATCGTTTTGATTTTCATTCACAGATTTTATTTTTCCTCTACTTCGATTTTTGTATTGCGTGAAAAAATTCAGCTTTTTTTAGCTTATTCTTATGAGTTTTTGAGCGCAGAAGTCACTTTTTCCAGTCCCCTTATTTTAAATCTTCAAAAATCCGTTATTTTAAGTATGTCCGTCCTTTTTCTTTCACTATAGAATTTTTTTGCTACTTACCCTGCTTTTTATTAGCATGACTTGAGTAGTTTAACCAGTAAACTCATAGTGGAACTTACTAAATAGAATTCAACAGTCTAACATTGCAGAAAATAATTTTGTCTTCGCATATCAAGATACACACTGCAAACAAGACAATTGTAGACTAATGCTTCGTATTCCTAATGTTATGGAGAAAATTAAGAAAAGTTTCATCTATAACGTTTTACAATTGAAATTGGTTTTTAATGTAGGTTATAGATTTCTACATTTTTTATTGTAGATTATAATTCCTGATCCTAATGTTATGGAAAACATCTTTTTTAAAGTTATAAACCTACATAGCACAATTACCTGGGGCTATAGTTAAACATCAGTGTAATTGTATGCAACCAGTAATTGTACACAACCAGTAAAAACTCAAATTTAACGTGTCAATATGTCCCGTTTATAGGGGTTTGACACATGATGTCTGGATAAGCGTTAAAAATCGCAGTACAGTCCGTAGTTCTGTTGAAACGGAGAACATCTGATTTTTCTGAAAACATTTCAGATAATTTTATTTTCGGCTATGCCTTGTATCTAAGACTAAAGTGAAACTTTAAACAATTGCTCAGTGTAAAGAATCCCTAAACTCTAATTCATAATCTTGATGTTACGAATGAATTTAAAAAACTTACCTCTATAAAAGTCTGGGAGCAAAATAGATGTAATGTGCGAAGTACTTTAACCTCTCTTGATCACAAACTAACTCCCTGGATGTGCCGGTCATAATTGATAGGTGTTCAGAGTCACATCGAGATAAGATAGCGGGAAAAACTGATCCAGACATCCCAAATCAAATCTACAGACGCTGACTGACAAAATAATTGCGGAAACATTTTATTTACCACTGAACTGGTACTTTACGCTTCCACAAGTAATTTAGCATCTCATGTAAGGAAACGCAAGCAAATACGTCGTGTAGCTGTTGACACTTTCTTTATTCTTAGAATGTTTGTCAAGACCCGATTCATAAGGGGAATGATGGCAAGCAAAAAAAGAGTCTACATTGCATATACTAAAGGCACCCCTTCTATGCCTAATAAAATTGCTGTTGCATTATTACAATATGTATGTAGGATTCTCAGCTTTTTCCGCATTTCATCGAAAATTCTTCAGAATTATCAGTGCTCCGCGCTGCATCTTATTAAAAGTGACTAATTAACCCTAGCCACATGAGTGGGTGTAATACCCCCCTGCTAAAGAGTTCGTAAGTTAGGCAATGTCTGACGATTTCGGCCTAAAATAATGTATTTTCAAGCAATACACAATTCCTGTAGTATAAATTCCGGATTTCACCCCTCCCTGGCCACCCTGACCTTATGAATCTAGGAATTCTACACTCTAGACACTATAAAATTGTTGTTGCATTTCGCTAAATTTTTCTCAAATGAAGATTTTGCTACATCAAATTATTTGAATTACTGCGGTCTGCTACGCTAAATACCCTAAGAGGAAAATTTATCAATGCCATTTATTTTGTGGCAAAGCCTTTTCTAAGTATTGAAAGATATGTAAATTTCAGTAATATTCTAGTTTATTTTCCTTGTATATAACATAAGTAATACAAAATTGTTGGTAAGCCCTCAAAAAAATTTGTGAGACTAAGGGTGAAACCATTCTGCAAGCAGGGCTCGCACCCTCGATCAAAAAACCAGGGCGTAAGATATTAATTAGAATATTATACACTACAACATCAATATTATAGGTTTAACATCATAAGACCCAATTCATATTGTATCACGGCATAGATGTGAATCAATATTATTGCGTGCACATATATCTTGGTCAAATAAGTAAGATTTCTAAACTTTTAGACAAATTGGAGAAAAAACAACCCCGTTTGCTATAGTACATATGTTACACTAATCGCTCTGACATGATGAGCATTAAGCTCCAATAAAAAAGACTGAGGCTGACCGTCCGATAGAGCGATCAGAAGCATTAAAATACCTAAGTCAAACAATAAGGAAGTTCAAGACAATAATTTCTGTAATGCTGAAATAAAAACTGAATAATAAATGTTTGAATAAAGCAGACTGACTGATAATTTTGTTATAGGAAAGCTCTATTTTCCATAATCATAGTAAGCGTGTCTGTATGCCCCATTTTGCAGATTTTATGCTGCTTTCTTAACCGGCGCATTTCTTCCTTTTGTACATATACTTAGGTACTTATGTAAACATCTTACTAAATCACTAATTCAAACTATCAATCAATTATAGGACTTACTCTAACGTAGCTTGCACTGTTATAGCAAATTATTGATTGCTCATCGTCAGGTTTACCGTATTGTTAGACCCTAGTTAACGATATTAAAACGAAAAATGTTGTTAACAGCATGTTTTTAAGCCGTTGTTAACAAAACGATATTTCTCCGAGAGTCGTCATAATCTTAACGATGGTAATTTTGAGATTTAACATCGCGAAAATAACATTAGTTTTTCTATTTTGATCCTATTTGACTATGTACTATACGAATTTGCTAATGAGGCTACTGGCTGACTGGTATAATAGACAGCAGAGCCGATTATCAGATATTGTCTCTACCGCTCTACAAAAGATGATCCTAAACTGACTTCGATTCAGTATCAACTGTCTTTAGCTCAATCCGAGACAGTGATGATTGTATTTGTAGCTGCTACAGCTACACAAAGCTATTGTCGGTTCAGTATTCGTTGAGTTACAAACACACATTGTTGCACACTACCCCCAGAATTTAGGTGCTGCCTAACTATGGTGACAAAAGTTTGCTTTCCGGTATGCTATTATCCATTGATTGAGCCTTTATTCGCCGAAACAGACCGATGACAGCAGAGCTTCGACAACATAGCATTTCTCGCATGCATCATTAAGAAGCGAGGCGAGAGCTATGCTTCTTTGTTTATCACATAGCGTACTTGTGCACATAGTTAAGAAGCAAAGCGAGAGTGGTTCCTATCAGATTTTCTACATCCCCTCTTTTTCATATTCCAAAATATAGAGCGACGAGACTGGGAGGCTGTTATTTTTTATTGATCCGAGTTGAGTTCAGAAAATCAATACTTCAATATTTCTCTCTTATGTAAAAACTTCATTAGCTACGTCTTGTAAACATCTGATTGGTTGTTTAAATTTTTTCTCAGCTGTATAAAATACAGAGTATCGAAATAATTGATCCATTCTTTAGCACGCGCTTTGCCTTGCACAACACTTTGTTTCATTGTCGCGCTTGAGCATTATTCAATATAGTTGAAAAAATGCTCGAAGAGCACTGGAAAGTTATATGCTTTTGTTCTTTTAAAGAGTCAAAAGTGGAGCACAAGCTGCTCAAAACTACGTTGATACCCACAATGAAAATCAAAATGGACTGAAGCATCTTGATATTCACCCATAAGCAAACATATCTCCGCCTTTTTTCGCATGACAATGGCCAAATCGTGTAGTTATGCACATATACATGAATCGAGTTTTGTAAATCGTATGTCATGTAACAATGGCCAAATCGTGTAGTCTTAGGTAGCGCGTTAGCGCGTACCTATAATATACTTGGGTACCCCTAACACCTGTGCACCCCCTACAGCTATAACAGGACACATCTAGAAGGTGCGGTTTTTTTAAAAGATAGATAATAAAAAAATTCGCTGCCCGTGTTTTTTGTTTTTCTTGAAACTCAAAACTGGCTGTGTAAAGAAGGTGTAAAGTTTTTGTGTAACGTTATAACATAGGATGAATTTTGGGAGGTTTTTTAGACGGCATGTGGACAACTCAGTATTGACTCCTCAAATAAATTAATGGCACAGATTTGTAGAGGAAGGGATGCTCCAAATTGACTTTTTTTTGTTTGTTGAAATTCGCATTAGTTCTCGAATGGGAGTGTAAAGAGTGCGAAAATCTGAGGGTGAAAAAGCACATTTTGGTCGAGTTTTCAACCTGCTTATGTCTGATACTAACTCCGGTTATGAGTTTTTTAAAATGTTTTCTGACAGAAATGTAGAGCGGATCAAGGGCTACATTCTGCATATAAGCAAAGTCTTTTACGCTCTATGGTGAGTTAGATCCTGGGGTTTAAAGTTTACACTCTAGTTGATGGTGTAAAAAACGGATTTTAACTAAGATTTCTCTGCCAAATTTTTCCGCTTTTGAGTCAGGGTAAATTGAATACAGCAGTAATAAAGTGCCTTTCAGGGACTACACATCGCAGCAAACCGCATTTAAAAAACGCAATATTGAGTTATTTATGGGGGTGTAAAGTTCGAAATCAGAGGTAAAAAATGGGCGAAAAAACACGTTTTTTCCGAATTTTGATTAATAAATCATACCAAATAATTTTTGCAAGAGAATTTTGGCACACAGGAATGTACTACGATTTAAAAGCTACAAATTGTACCAAACCGAATTTCTTTAAACTCAATGGGGAGTTCGGTACGGAATTTTAAAGTTTACAGTGTTCTAAATGATGGAAAATACGTTTTTGTTGCGTTTTTTGTTCGCCACTTTCTCCGTCCAGAAGTCGGGATAAGTCCAATAGAATAAAAATAAAGTGCTTTATATCGGGTGCATGTCAAAGCAAATTGTCTATACATTAATATTTAGCGAGTGTAAAGTCAAAAATTTGGTGTTTAAAATGCGTTTCTGTCTTGTTTTTTCTGCCTGCTTCTCCGGTTATGAGTCAGGGACACGATTATCAAGTCTAGAAATGGACCAGGAACCAAATTTGATATGCCAGTCTGGCGCATATGTTTACACTCTACAGTGTTGTAAAGTGGTTTACACCTATTGTTAGTTTGCCCATAAAACATTATGGAGACTTAATTTTTTCATAAATATTAATCGTAATATCGGAACAATATCAAAATTACGAATCTGACCAAAATCTTCTTTACACTAGGTGTTTACATGAAGTTTACACTACATATGTATTTATCTTCGTTTTTGAGCATTCCAGAAACCTAATTTTTTCCTGGAGTCTAGAAATTTTCAAAGAATCAAATGTGAGACGTCACGTAGGCGCGTTTGTTTACATCCAACAGTGATGTAAAGTAGTTTACACTCATTGTTTATTTGTCCTCAGACCATTGTAGACATGCAATTTTTTCATAAATGTTGATAATAATATCCGAGTAATATCAGATTTACAAATCGGAATAAAATCCTCTTTACACTAGGCGGTTGTGTAAAGTTTACACTGCTAATTAATCTTCGTTCTAGAGCTTTGCGAAAACCTGAATTTTTTGCCGAAATCTGAAAATTTACATGGAATCAAATAAGGGACGTCAGCTGGGCGCGTTTGTTTACACTCAACAGTGATGTAAAGTGGTTTATCTTCGTTCTAGAGCTTTGCAAAAACCTAAATTTTTTGCCGAAATCTGAAAATTTACATGGAATTAAATAAGGGACGTCAGCTGGGCGCGCTTGTTTACACTCAACAGTGATGTAAAGTGGTTTACATCTGTGTCTATTTGTCATTAAACCGTTATGGAGACGTAATTTTTTCATGAATGTTGATCGTAATATCCGAGTAATATCGAATTTACAAATCCGACTAAAATCTTCTTTACACTCGTTGCTAGTGTAAAGTTTACACTATATAATAAGCTTCATTCTAGAGCCTCACAGTAACTTATTTTTTCCCTAAAGTCGTAAAATATATATGGAAACAGATGTGATACGTCTGCTAGGGGCGCATGAAGAGTAGTGTAAAGTGATTAACACCTAATGTTAATTTGTTCTTAGAACATTATAGAGGTTTCATTTCTTAATAAATGCTGATCGTTATATCAGAGCAATATCGAAATTATTAATCCCACTAAAATTCTTTACACTCTTGTGTAAAGTTTAAAATGTAAATTAAGTTTAGCTCTAGAAAGTTTTGGAAGCATATTTCTTTACAGGATGTTCTACGTAACATAAGAATTACTAATCAGAATGTTTGTTTCTTCTACAACTAGTAGCTTTGTAAAGTTTAAACCATTCAATTATTAGAAGAACCGCACAGTAAATGAAATCTAGTATTGTATTTCCAAATCTTGCTAATTAAAAGTAGGGTACTAGCAAAGAAAAATGCTCCGATGGAACAAAAAAGGGGAATATACTTGGGATTGTGAATTATCGAGGATGTAAAAGGAGGGGACTAGGAAAAATCTCCCTATGTTATATGCCAAAAATCGCAAAATATGTTAAAAATCAGACTTTCTCTAAACAATGCAAAAAATCGAAGTATATTCTGCGGCCTTTGAAAAATGTAAAAGTTTAGTAAACAATTGTTGTAGACATGTGTAAAAGAGTATCTACATAAGGTCTGTTGCACGTCAGCTTCCGTGTTTCCTACTGCTTTGAACCAACAATATCATCGATTGTCTCGAATGCATCGATATGTACTATTTCATTCAATTCGCTTAGCTACTGCATTGCTAATTCGCTGCTTTTTTCAATCAATTTTTTGGTAATTTGAATATTGCTTGCACTTTGACACTTAGAATGGCTGTATCTGCTAAGTGACATGCTTAGTAATAATGAAATACGAACAACTTAATTATGATTTGTTAACAGCATTTCACTTTCAGTCACATTATTAAGCAACTCAAAGTTGAATGAAGTCTGCAAAAAGTTGCATTACGTAATATGCTTTTAAGATATTATGTCAATCAGAGAAAATTATTTTAAAATAAAACGTTTTTTCAGAGACCGCAGAATATACTTCGATTTTTTGCATTGTTTAGAGAAAGTCTGATTTTTAACATATTTTGCGTTTTTTGGCATATAACATAGGGAGATTTTTCCTAGTCCCCTACTTTACATCCTCGATAATTGACAATCCCAAGTATATTCCCCTTTTTTTGTTCCATCGGAGCATTTTTCTTTGCTACTTATGTACATATACATGAATCGAGTTTTGTAAATTTTAAATTTGAATCGCGAATATTGTAATGGCCAAACTTGTCCGTTGGGATTGTGGGAATCTGCATAGTATATTTCACAAAACCTTTTGCATGGAAATCAATTTTCAGCGATCTAAACGAGCAGTTACAAAAGTAGTTTCCACGCAGATTACTGTAATGCAACTTTGCACAGTAAAGCTTGATATATTTCCTCATTTCTTTGCACGGTATCGCGATTGTTGCTTCAGGTTTTTGTAGTCGATTTACATCGTCTAAAGAATTACTGTCCATGCACGAGGTATGTTGAAATAGACTAAAGGCTTCCTGTAATAAAATAAAATGAGAAATTGTGGCTTAGATAAATGAAAATTCGGATTTGTTTTCAAGTCACTCGAAATTTTTTTTAATCCTAATTTAGTGTTTACAATTATGAAGAAAAAAATTTCAATCAAAATTAATAAAAACACAATCAAAAAGCTTAGTTTTAAAAAACACGTTTCTTTGTCAGAATATAAGTCAATAATAAATAATTCTTTCCTTGGAAACCATTTAATTGTGACTACAGTCTGTTTCACAGAACCTTCTGCATGGATTTAAATTTTAAAGTGAATTTAAATCGATTACAAAAGCGGTTTAAACTGATGCAGCAAGCATGATATTGCGCACAGCAATCGATAAGCAAACAAAGTTTTATTTTACAAAATTTTTTTACAGTAAGCTGCCTAGAAACCGCTTTTGTAGCTCCTCGCTAGATCGTTGAAAATTGATTTCCATGCACAAAGTTTCGTGAAATAGACTATAGCATGACAAGTTCGGTAAGTTGATAGATCAGAAACTAATGAAAACTTCGAGTTCAGAAACTGTTGTGAAAAGTCTTAGTAAGGAAACAAACTATCAGACTACCTACATACACACACCTATCTACTTATGTAGGTATCTTATATGACCGTCGCTTTAAATACATACTAACTATACCTAGGCGTAGGGGTATGCACCCCCAGAAGGCAAAATACCCAACGAAAAATGGCAAAAACCCAGCTACAACCCCCAGAATTTCAATTTTTTTTTGCTTTTTTCGAGTTTTTTTATGCCAATCAATAGAGCTCGACGAGAAACGTTCAAAAATGGTGTTTTTTCCGCCATAGCACCATTTTTAAGGCCAATATATGACTATGAAAAAAATTTTGCAGCCCCAGACCTTTGCAGCCTCCCACCTATGGTACTAACTGTAAAACATTAAAATAAGTTCGAAACTGCTACAAGTTTTAAGGGACAACGGTTCAATTTGTGTTCCTTATGTAAATCAAAGAAAAAAGGCGGAGATATGTTTACTTATGGGTGAATATCAAGATGCTTCAGTCCATTTTGATTTTCATTGTGGGTATCAACATAGTTTTGAGCAGCTTGTGCTCCACTTTTGACTCTTTAAAAGAACAAAAACATATAACTTTCCAGTGCTCTTCGAGCATTTTTTCAACTAGTTTTCGAATATATATATATATATATATATATATATATATATATATATATATATATATATATATATATATATATTATTGGCCTGTTGCTCTACGTACACTAAATAAGTAAAAATCTGCAAATAATAACAATATTCTTATAATTTGCTGAGTAATAAAAAACTAATGACAATTCATCGTCTCGCTAAAATATATAAATTTAAGATTCACTACCCACTACTTATTAAGCAATAGCTAATCTGGTTTAATTTTTTAAAAGCCTTGCCGGATGTTGTAGGGATTTCAGAATCACTAAAATCAAAACTTTGCGCGACCTCAAGCAATTTGGGATTATCAAACGTACCACTAGTCGCAATATTATCGGAGATATTTTCAATTGGATCGTGTACCGCTAAGTTATCGTTCAGGAGACTCTAACGGCCCAACTAAAACTTGCATTTTTTAAGAAAAAATCTTTAAAACTCGTGAAATTCAACGCGCATATTCGATTATTGTCATTAGAAAAATTGTAATCACATACAAAATTTTTTTGCGTTGCACAATATAGCATTTAATATAAAAATTTTTGATTGCATACGATAGCAAATTTTAAGGTCTGAATTTCATAAAAATGATAAAAATGATTTAATGCTTCAAATTCTATAATTTATGCTTATGTTTTCATATTTGATCAAATAGATCAGGTACTTTTACATATTTCCTCTTTTTCAAAGCTAAAAGTTTTCCTTACCTTACAGGTTTATGATGGCCCCCACAATTTTCCCTCGTTGGCGTTGCCAATTGTAGAATTGTTCTAGCGTCAGCAAAATTTCACATCATTTGTCCGAGTTGTTCACGGATAAAATTTTGTTATAAAGTATTCCTGTTTTGACCGAGGCTATCATATGCATACTGTACATGAGGTCAATGGGGTCTAGTTGGAAATTGAATAGCAGGGCATTCGAAAATAACGGTGAAGCGTCCATCAAATTTTGGTACTGCTGTGCCGACCATACATGAGTAGTTAACCGTGTCTCCCTAGACCGTGTACGAAGTATAGCCAGTGCTTAAGCATAGGCTATGTTGAAGCATAGTCCTGTGTTGAAGCATAGGCTATATGTTTTGTGTTGCGGTCTAGGGGATGACGTCAGTGAGGACGTCACAGGGTGGGTACCCCCAACTATAGGTATACTGTAGATGTTTTTAAACTTGCGAATCACAAACAGAAGTCTTACTGTAGCTAATGAACTATAGTAGGGGGATAAATATAGCTACCTACTTAACACTATAGATGAATATAATCAGTAGCACACGGTATACTGTTAGTCTTTTTAAAATTGCGGATCAAGTCAACCAGTATACTGTTCACCGATCTACTTTACACTAACTACAGCAAGAGTAATGCAGGGGAGGGGAGCTATCAGAATTCCATTTTTGGGAGGTAACTGAATTTTCAGATCGTTTTTATCGAGGGGAGGTTATTCTGTTTCCCGACCATCAGATTTTATCTCATTCATCTCGTTTTATATTTTTTTTTCATTTTATCCCTTTAGTTCAAAAGTGCTAGTGTTTACCGAGATAAGCTTTACCTATCGGTCTACTGTGAAATTCTAAGTTCAACCCACCCGAACCCGCCAATCTCCAAGTTTTGTCTACTTATTGCTGTGCGTTTTCTTTTTGAGAAAGAGATTCTTCCGGCAGCCTATTTATTCCGATAAACACACTATCTTTGCCGGTTGATTAAATATAAAATCGAACCTTATTTACAGTGTAAATGTTATGACGAGGCGATGATTAAGTATTACGCGATTATAAAAGAACGAAAAAATAATTAAAACCCGAATGGGAGTGTGCAATCATTTTCGACGATTTGGCGTTTCGTATAGACGATCCGATAGTCCTTTTTACACGTTTCCGTGAAGACGTTCCGTTCATTGTCCCTCAATATTTTCTTTTCGAACAAAGTTTTGACCACCTCTTCACCTTGGACGAAGGCGAAGATCATACGTTTCAAAATGTTGAAATTGATTGACTTCTTGTTTTCAAAATGAAGCCGGACGCCGCGGACTTTATGTGTTTCGGCCACGATTTTGCCGGCACCGTTAACAACGCGGTAGCCGTAGTTTTTCGGCCCACCTGCTACAAATTCGTCGATGTAGGCGTCGGCGCCGTACCCTTTCAGCTCATTGGTCATGTCGCCTAAGTAGCAACCCGTCTCAACGACAAAACTGTCCATTGGCCTCGTCAAATAGATGATGGAGTCTGAAAAGACTAAGGAAGGAGAGGTATGGATAGGTTAAATTATTCCACAACGTTTTTCTAAAGCCATTTGCTAGGGGAAATATGAATTATTTTTAAAAGGATGAAATAAATAGTAATAAAAGTATCTTTAAGACGAGGGAATACTTAACTAAAAATATTTTCTTACTTGTATTATATATAGGTATAAAGTTTATATAGAGAGGAAACGAATATTGGTAGAATTATTTTTTCACCTGTGTCCATGTATAATACTAGGGTGCCCAATTTTTCTAAGTATGAATACAATTTTAGCCTCGCTTGGGCCGTGACGAAGGCGGCAATGATTGGTTTGGTGTTCGTCAGCGCCTCAAGGAATTTGTCTTCAACGGCGTAGGTTACGTAGGCCAATGACTTGCCGTAAAATCGGATCGATTTTACTTCCTTCGTATCGTCAAAGACGAGCTTGATGAACTGGTCCGGCTCCGTGTAGTATTCGTTCTAGCTCATGTTATTGCGCTGGCCGAACTATAAAATAGTTCAAAAAACGACGATTTTTATACAATATTAAGCCTAAAATATTTTTCCTTTATCGTTCTTACCTTGCCCCAAAAGCTATTCAACATGAGTTTGGAAAGGGCCCTCATGCCGGGATTCTTTTCGATCTTGGCCTTATCCAGCTGGATGCCTAAAAGTTATAAACATTAGAACAAATAATAAAATTGTAAAAAGCCTAACTTTTTTCTACTTTCTTTTTCTTCATAATTTCGGATATATGCTTCTTTTTGCTCATCCGTTTTGCATCCACTAGGCCATCCATCGGCCTGCTGTTTAAGGCGCAAAAAGGTATTTATGTACGAGGTGAACAACCCACCTGATTTGGTGGCCGGATCGTATCGCTCCATTTCGGTATAATGCCAGACTTCGTGGATTTTCACCACCTAAAAATTGAAGAATTAGATGTTACAACTATGAAAAAATGAATTTATTCTTACTCTATAGCCTAATTCGATGGCTTTGTATAATTCTAACGACACCCACAATCCATGTAGGGCTCGCTCTTCATCCGAGTGCTGGCACTCGCCCAACTGTTGCTCGGCACAGGTCCGACATAGGGGAAACAAAAGTTTCCCGTCGAACCTGTACGGGAGTACGGGATGGTAGAGGCCTCGGGGCGGAACCACTACGCACTTAATGATGCCATCGTAGGGTTTTTCGGCCTAATCTTGGAAATTTTCCGTGATGATTTCCTGGTGTCTAAAAAGATTGAAATTGTAAAATAGAGCCTGGAAAAAATGTAGGTGTCTGAAATAAGATTCTTATTTAAAAATGCATCTCGGATAATTATTTAATTATATATGAGGATTGATTACTCATCTTACTTTTTAGGGAACACGCCGGTCTTGCAAACCC
This sequence comes from Mermis nigrescens, assembly GCA_036768485.1. Taxonomy (NCBI): domain Eukaryota; kingdom Metazoa; phylum Nematoda; class Enoplea; order Mermithida; family Mermithidae; genus Mermis; species Mermis nigrescens. The sequence continues at coordinate 1,584,915 of JAVLUZ010000143.1, read as the reverse complement.
AAGGATACAATGAGCACACATCGATATAGTGGATCCTTTCGCCTTGCCTGCATTTGTGATAGAGTTTAATAGCGTTTGTACGCCCACCAAAAAATGCGTCTCGGGGCCCGAGTGGCGTGACGAAGTCGATGTTGGTGAAGAATTTTGCCATTTCGCCATTGGACTGAAATTCAATAAATAAGAAACAACTATTAATCTAGAAAATACATATTTTCAAATGAGATAATCTAACTTTTATATATATTTCTAAAATTATTCATAAAATATACTCACTGCTATCTCCTTTCTCAAATCACATTCCCATTTTTCGACGATCGTATATCCCATGGCCTCTAGTTCCTGACGTCTATCTATTGTGGACTGGTAGGCTTCTTCTACTGTTTTGGTATGGTCGGCCGTCTGTTCAAATCGTTTTTTCATGCAACGTGGACATCCATGATAGTAGCATCCTAATAGAGTATTTAAAAATATGTATTAATTCATATATAAATCAACACGGAGTACAGATAACAGCATAAAATTATATACGATATAATATAATACCAAATATTTAATTACCATAAAATTCATAGATTATGTATCCGCATATTCCGTCCATGCGGTATTTTCCAATTTGAACTTCACCGCCATTTAATTTGTGCCGGATTCGAATGTTTTCGGTATGGGCGACCCATTTCAGCCATTTTAATGCAATTAACGACTGATTTTCGTTTCTTCTGTATCCGATATGGGGTACTATGCCTGAAATATAATATATTTAATAATTTTTTTTGTAGATTATTCGAATATTATATTTTCCTGAAACACAATAATAATTAGTGCCTGAAATAAAAATATGAAAACATAGTTAATTTATACACATATACACAAATTAATCAATTACTTTCTTACCTATACTTTCTTCAGCCAAGAAGTTGCGGCAAAACACGCGATTACACGCTGAGGCGATTGTGATGCTCGTTGCAAATGGATCGATGCCGGTTTCGGCCATGAAGACGTCCCGGAACGCCATGGAACATCGGGTGAGTATATCGACATCCGATTCGCAATATTCGAGAATATCTTTTTTGAAGTCGAAAACTTGTTCCTTGACTGTTTCGTACCATTTTTCAAATTCCGCCTTGACCTCTTCTTTCATAAAGTTCGGTGAATAGTATTCCGCAGCTGGCATTGGGCCCACATAATCAGCGTTCTCGGCCCTGTTGAACCAGTGGGGAAAGAACCCCTTCCTTAATTCTGTAAAACCAAAGGTTTTAGGTAGTGCACTGAGGGCTATAGGCAAAAAGTTCATCGTGTCGATGACTCGAATCCCGGCGGCTTCTAATGATAATATTTCGAGCCCTAAAAATTAAATAATATGCTGAATTCAATAGTACATATTTAGATAACATTTTTTAAAATATGTTTTAATTAATTGTTAAGCTCTAGCTTAAAATTTTTAAATTTTTATTCGTGTTTAAACTGAAGTATTACACCTTTTTATAATATGATTGAACACATACAATATTGTAAATGCATTTTTTAATAATACCTCTCATGATGACTTTTGGCTTAATTGTCCTTTGTTCGTGTAGATAGTCCAATAAGAATTGGCCATCGAATCCATGCGCGTTGTGTGCCAATGCCGTTGCTCCACGATTGGCCTCAGAGAACAGCCAACGGCCAAACTGCTCCAATGTATTGTCACCAAGGAAGACGTGGCGTTTGGAGCCGCCACATTGATTGCAGTCGCCCGTCATATGCATTTTGCAGTCGTCGCAGATCCGGTATGCGACACAACAGTTGACCGCATGCTTCCAACGCGGCCCATAGTTATTGTACCCGAATTCGATGTCTTGCCGGGTCTCGAAGTCGAAGAAGATGAACCGCGGTTTCTTGGGCCAGGCAGTATCTTGAATCGGCCTGATGTAGCACTGGTGGCCTTCACGCTTGATGTTCTGCCTACACGTCTCGCAGTAAAAATGTCCGCATTTGTGCCTTTTTGTGTAACCACTCTGCAAAATGACGCCACAATCACAGCAACGTTTTATTCTATCGCAAATTGACATCATTTTTTGCTTTTTTGTGCCCATACTCATTCCACCCAGCTGGTGTTGGAGGTAGCAGTCGAGGCTGACGAACCAGCTGAAAGTAACTAGAATATTATAATATATTATTATTTACGCTATGTGCATTCATTATAGACTATTCTATCATGTTATTTAAACTAAGTATAATAAGTAATTTTTGAATTCTGTCTACGTTTTTAATATTTTCATCAAGATTTACACAATTCTTTGTTTAGCATAAAATAAATATGTATTTTACTGACATTATTATAAAAAAGATTTGAATGTTGCTAAACTTTACCGACTCTTTTATGAGAAACACGAAAAATCTAGTTAAATTATTATATGAACCAAAATAATTTCACAAAACTCATGCATACCTATTGCATTTGTTGCAGTGTCGCCAGTCTAGAAATGGACAGGCATTGGCGCTGTTACAACCCGAACATTTGCCACGATTGCATAGATGCTGATCCTTGTTGCTGTAGGCTTTGTCGCAGCCGTCGCAATAGTAAATGCGGCCGAAGAAAGCCGGAACTCGTGTGATGACATCATAGTGCTCGTCGTGTAGGTAAATGCACAAAATTTTATCCGAGTCACCATCGGGACCCTTGTAGATGAGATCATTAAAACTGTCTTTCGAAAAGACCTTGATCTGGTATCCAAACGGCGCCAGCACCATTTGAATTTTCTCAATTTCTGGTATACCACAAGGACCATTGAAATCCTTAAGTCCAGCTTTTTCCATTAGTTCTTCGGCCAGCTGCTTTTGGATGTAATGCCTGTTACCATCGCCTTGCCGAATCGAATTCCATTGGGGGTCTTTGTCCACTCGGGCTTTCGCCACAACAATTGATCAGGCCAAACACAATTGGTCGTCATTTTTGATCTAAAATTGTCAATAAACTATAAAAATATTAAATGATTAATTTAAAAATAATAGTTATGGTAAATATTTTGATAAATATAATCAGCAGCGTGTTGAGGCAATTTTTATTATTATTTTTAACGTAAATATTCAAATGAATGCTTATCCAGAAAAAAATATTATTCATCTTTTTGATGTAAAATTATACAAATAATCAATAAACGGTTAACAATGGCGTATCAATACAAAAATTTTTATTGTTTTTACAACTAAATGATCAGTTGACAGAGTTACACAAAAATTAATAGATTTGTTCAAAGAATATTATTTAGGTGCCTGGATAAAACATCCGCCGTGTGGGCCAGTATGCTTCTTAAAACATTCGTCGAAATTGACGATCCTCGTCCGCGCATTTTCGTATCTCAAACGCCTGCCAGAGCCTTTTGGGTTATCAATAACGACGACTTTCATTGTCAGTTGCTCGCTGAAGTCGAATTCGCGGTTCGATTCTTGAACCCGCTCAACGACGCTCAAAATACGGTCGGCGTTGGTGAATTGACGCGATTTGAAGGGGACCAGAACGCGCCGATCCAACGATGGATGGGCCAATTTGACGTTTATCCGATCCTCGGCATCCACCTTAATTAAAAACTAGTGTTTTATTTATATAAGTATCTTAAAATAATTATTTTTAAAATTTTATTCTTTAAACGACATGTTCGATGTTATGATTCAGAGAAACTAAAAAATTATATATCTCCATTTAGAGTACGAACAATACATTGTTTTATACAATAATTTTTGACACCCCTCAAGTTTTGCTAAGCCTAAAAGTTATTATTACTACGTTCTATTATTATACTTACCGATTCCAGTGCTTTTTTCAGGGCATCGTCAATGACTGCCGGAAGAATTGCTCTAAAATTTTCGCGCTCCGTTGGACGTCATATTCGTATGAGATACGTTTTGGCGTCGGCATTGAAACGACGAACGCGTGTACAACCAACGGCTGCAATTTTGTAGTAGTCGCTCAGCGGCCGTTTGCCGCTGCCGAAAAAATCGTCAAAATCTTCACAGAAAATCGCCCGCCAAAATTCTTCAGATCCAAAATCTCGACAATCCGCTTGGCCCAACGTTAGGTATGCATCAAAAATGTATGATGAAATATGGGGCTCGCCTTTCCAGAGCCCGCTATTGACGAGGGCATGGAGGGCCCCTCTGGTAACCGCTGGCTTGATGGGCTGCGTGCCCTCTTGAATCGACGTGTTCCAAAATTCGGCTGTCATCAGCCCTACCATATCTTCTTCGATAGCTAGTCGTTTCCATATCGCATTGATAAGATGGGGATTATCTACCCACAATTTGGAATCAATGATAGCTTTTAAATTGTAGGCCATTTCGCTAAAGCTAATTTTTTCTGAAAACGGAACACTTTTATAGTGTTTTTTTAAGAAGAAATCACTGTTTTTAACGAAATACAAAATGATTTATATAAAATCAAAAATCTATGAGGGGGTACTCGATCTACCAGAGCACGAAGCTTGAGATGAGAGGGCCTTATCGACGACCACAAAGTTCGCCTTACGGCCAAGTCGAGTCGCCTCCCTAAATCAAAATAATCTAAAATATATGTAATAAGCGAAAATAGAGGAAAAAGTTTAAAAAATGTCCATTTAATCCTTTTTTCCCTTTCAGTAGCTTGAGGCGTTCGCTTTTTTAGGGAGCGTTTCCATCAAACGACCACAAAGTTCGCCTAATGGCAAAGTCGAGTCCTTTAATTATAAAAACACGTAATTTATCTTTAAAACAGCATTTCTGTTAAATGATTTGTTGCACTCCGTCTTCTTTCTTACCTGGAAATATAAAGTAGAATATATTGCATACTATATGTCCAACGAATAATAAAAGCGACCAACATCTTCGGAAAAATTATTGAGAATGAAAATCTTCAAATCTCTTCAGTATTTATAATTTTGAAAACCCCTCCTTAAATAGAAGGTCATCGCTGATTGGTCGATCTAAATTATCTTAAATAAGCCTCCATTTTTGATTGGTTGATTTGAATAAAACAAGTCTGAATACGTTTGGAGAAATGATGACTAATGGTATTTTCAGATAGAGAGGTATAATTTAACGAAACAGGTTTGAACACGTTTTGAGAAACAATGAGTCATAGTAGCTAGGGGGGGATAATTCAACTAAACAGGTCTGAACAAATTTAAGAAGTAATGACTCTATCCCATTATAGGTGATAATTTAACTAAATAAATCTGAACAGATATCCAATATATAGGGGATAATTTTATAAAAATAGGTACGTATGCATAGAGGTTATTTTCCCTAAGGGTCACAAATACCATTGTGATCAGGGCCCGTTCCCTACACATCTATTTAAAATGTAAGGCGAATGATTATACTGAATGCAAATGGACACCAACACCATAATTGAATATTTTATTCGATATATTACATATTTATTTAAATAATCTTTTCACGCTGCACTTTTTCGCCTTGTGCGACCGATTGCCACAAATACGGCATTGTCTGATGCGTTTCTTGGCTGCCCTAAAAATAAATATATCCAGATTATTATTATTATTATTATTATTATTATTATTATTATTATTATTATTATTATTATTAATTTTTAAACTAAGTATCTATTTCTGAAATAATACACTTGCTTTTCACCGATATCTCTTTAAAAAACAGATAAACGCTATATATGCTTTAAATTTGGTTTACGTTTTGCCAGAGGACGACGAGGCGTTCATTTGATCGACGGCCCGGATGGCGACGCTTAAAACGATTAATCCGTAAGTAAAATAATCTAATGCATGTGCGTGATGAAAAATTTAATTTTTTACTGGCTGACTAAGCGGCAAAGCGCTTCCATGTCTTTGCTTTCGCAATCTTTGGCTAAATGGCCCACTTTTCTGCAAATGAAGCATTTTTGAATTTTCGCCATTTAGAAATAATGCTAAAATATAAAAACTGTATTAAACTCAGACTTTGATAAAAAATCTTACTTTTTCTGAAATAAAACGATATATGATATATAATAAACAGTATCACTGCGTTAGAGCACTAATATGATAATTTGAATCGAAGACAACCAGCAAACTTTTATTTCGTACAAAATACACGATAATATGAAAAAGAGTGAAAATGCGCTGAAATATTAAAAACATATACACACTAACTGAAAGAGGAACTATTCATGTTTTGGAAGTTTACAGAAGAAATTTAAAAAATGAAAAACTATTTACAAGAACTTTGTGCAAAATAATACAAAAAAGAATCACAATTAAAAAAAACAGAACAAGGAACTATAATACAAAAAAGACTCACAATAAAAAAACAGAACTAGGAACTGTAACACAAAAAAAGAATTACGATAAAATGCATATACCAACACGGTAACGAAACGGTACAATAAAAAATTATTATTTTATGTTTATTGTATCCTCGGGATACATGGACAAACGCAGCGCATTATCGGGACTTATAGCGATTTCGGTCGGATGCCCATGCCACTGCTGCTGAAACCGTTCATCTGCTTCGATGGCTTTGTTGAAAAAATGGCGCACAATTTGGTATGGTCCAAGAAAACTGGTGAGTTGGTCATGGAGCGACCTTAAACATCATTCTCATTCTCAATGTTTTATATATATGTAATTTGAAACCCCCTCCCATCAGACCTTAAAATTAAGCTAAAACAAAAATTTTTACTTTTGTTTTGTCAATTTTAATACGTTATATTGGACTACCACCCCTATGGAAATCCTTTACCCCATATTTCTTCGTATAACTATTATTAAAAGTTTTTAAAAATTTCATTCACGTAAAACTAACCTAGTAGGTATGTTGCTGCTTTCAGTGGCAGCGTCCACGCGTCAAAGAGCGTACCCGCAGCCGCCATTTTATCTAAATTTGGGTCGATTACGGTCGGCGGATCGTTTTTGTCGATTTGAATTGGCTTCCTGTTTTAAAAATGTATACTAAATAATTGTATAATCTTTTTTATGCATGCACAATAATTTTATTGTTAAGATACTATTTATTTTTATTTGCTAATTTATATATATATATACTTTTGTTTTTCAGCCGCTTCGCTTGATAGATGATTAGACGGCACTTCAAATGTGATTTGGCTCAGGAAGTCGTCGGCGCATTGTACGCTGGAAATATAGATCAATAAATTATTTGAGATTTCGTCATTTTTTTAAATTAATCAGAATACCGATAAAATGCTTGCATTAATTTATTGCGTGCAAGTTTACTTTTGAGCGGGAGGATACGGCATTTTGAATAATGCTGCCGGCAAAATCGGAGCCGCTAATTGAATGGGGCAGTCCTTGAGGCAATGCCCCCGCTCCCTGCATCGAAAGCACACTCTATTTTTGCGCCCCATAGTATTATTATCGTCGTTTTTATCAATGCGTTTTATGCTAAAAAATTTGCATAAATTATAAATAAATACTTAAAGTTTGTTTTCTAAAAATGCGTCTCATTATCAGGGGTAAATGCTGGACCGGACCACATAGTTCCGGCCTAGCGTCAGGTTCCTCTCCTACTCGAAAATATAATAGTAATGCCTGTTATAATCAGGGGTTAGCCGCTGGACCGGACCACATAGTTCCGGCCTAGCGTCAGGTTCCCCTCTACTCGGAAAATACTTTGGCAAATGCTTTTTTGTATATTTTACCTTTAAAACGGATAAATTGATGCTGATTCGGGATTATTTGTTAGGTCGATAACGACGCGAATTTTAGTCGATTGCTCTCCGTTTCTGTTAATTCCGATAAGTTTTTTAGCGTTATAAATTATCGTTTTGCGAAATTTTCCGTTGATTTTATCAGGACCTTGGTGGCCGGGCGAAAAATCTATCGCCTCGGCGATAAGTTTGCAAAGTTCTTCTGCATTAATTGTAAAATAAGAGGATGAATTTGGGCGCAATGGCGGAAGTAAATGCTTTTTAATATGATATTCGTAGTTATCAGGTCTGATCTTCAATTTATTATAGCGCTTAGTAAGTATTTTATCCGGGAAGCTCATGCCTAAAGAGGTGAAAAATATATAATTAAAATTACATTCAGATTAATTTAGGACTTTTCTGCGTAAAAATCTAAAATTCGAGGCTTTGGATGGGTAAAAAATTGAAAAAATTGATTTTTCGGTCCCAAATTCTGAGGGGTCTGCCAACCCCCCTCATCTTTCTAACTCAGAGATGTCCGCCAACCCCCTAACCTCTTGGAACTAAACGTAGTCAATGGTTATTAATACCTGCATTTCAGATAAACGACCGGCCGCAACGCTTCTCCCTCCAACGCGGTCACATAGACCAACGTTGCCCTCAACAGCGCAACCAACAGGGGCCACATAGACCGGCACTGGCCGCTCACTCAGAAGAACCATCACAATGAGGCCACATAGTCCTCCGCGCGACCGCCCGCCGGGCCGAGGACCAACAATCATATTGGACCTCGGAACGAAGCCAGCCCTGCAGCTGGACCTCGGCGAACTGCTGCCGAAGTGTACTCAATATATATTCATTTTTCAACATGAATTCTCTAGTTTTCAGAAATTTCAATTTTTTGTTTTAAAGTTTTATCTTCATTTTTTGGAATTTTTACACTCAAAAATAGTTTTCTCGCGTCGAAAAAAATATCCCCGTAATCCTTACTATACGCTGCATCTTTCTGTGAAAAAAATTTCCGAAAAGAAAAATTTTATGCCACCTTTTATGCTAGTTTTATGTTAATTCATGCAAATTTATGCTCATTTTTACGAATTTTTAAATATTCTTGTTTTAGTCAGTTTTTGAATTTGTTCACCTTGAAATCATGTTCTTGCGTCGAAAAAAATATCCCCGTATTACTCATGACACGCCTCATCTTTCTGTGAAATATTATTTCAAAAGAAAATTTTCTAGTGATTTTATATCAATTTATGCATATTTTTACGAATTTTTAATTATTTTTGTTTTCAGTCAGATTTTTTGAATTTTTACAATCGGAAATCGTTTTGTTTTCGTCGAAAAAAATATTCCCGTATTACTCACGACATGCCGCACCTTTCTGTGAAATATTATTTCAAAAGAAAATTTTCTAGTGATTTTATATCAATTTATGCTTATTTTTACGAATTTTTAATTATTTTTGTTTTCAGTCAGATTTTTTTGAATTTTTACAATCGGAAATCGTTTTGTTTGCGTCGAAAAAAATATTCCCGTATTACTGACGACACGCCGCACCTTTCTGTGAAATATTATTCGAAAAGAAAATTTCTTGGTAATTTTATATCAATTTATGCTTATTTTTACGAATTTTTAATTATTCTTGTTTTTTAGTCAGATTTTTTTTGAATTTATTCACCCGGAAATTGGGTTCTTGCGTCGAAAAAATATTGTTGTATTCGTTACGATATACTGCGTCTTTCTGTGAGAAAATTATTCGACAAGAAAATTTTTTATGCTAATTTATGCTGATTTTTACGAATTTTAAAATCTTTTATTAGCGCATAAAATAATTATTTTAAGGTTATTTACGATATACCGCATCGTTCTGTGAAAAATTCCTAAAAGAACTTTTATTTGCCAATTTTCACGAATTTTCGAATATTTCTATTTTTCGCTAATTTTTTTTCATTAGCGCATAAGGCAGCTATGTTTTGTCGTCGAAAAAATTACTTTAAACTACTAACTTATGTTTTTCTTTTGAAAAAGTCGCGACTGGTCGAAAAGTTATAAATATACACGTGTTTAGTTCTTAGATAAGATAAAACAATAATCATGGCTTTGTTAATATCTCTCATTATGCTACTATCTTTAGATCACGCTAAAAGCTACGATAATGAAAGCCTATGTCTGGAACATCTAACGAATGCGACGAGAAGAGCTCGATCCTATTTGCTCGAGAATCATTGCAGCTTTAACGAAGAAAAGCTGATCGAATTCGCAAAGTCGTTGTTCTACCGACCAGGCGAAAATCCGCAGCTTAAAATGATTACGAACGAAATCGCAACATGTACCTATATCGATTCTACTGATACTGCTACTTTTGTTCGTATTTAAATTTATTATAAAACAATACTACACACTGCGTACACAAAATATGTAAATAAGTCACACAAAATATATCGCTACATGGGGTACATAGATACTATTTGGGGGAAAGTTGATTCAAATTCTAATATAACTCTCAATCTTGTTGTCTTTCTGCCTCGTTTATCAATACCGATTATGAATCTTGTATCAAAATTGATAACTTCTCTTAAGCTTCCCATTCATATCCGGACGTAAAATTCCTTGCTGATAATCGATGGCTTGCTTAATATATGGACAAAGTTGGTTAGGTTCTACCAGGAACCACGAGAATGAAGCTGGGGCGTTCCATCCACACCTGGGCGTGGGGGGGGTTTGGGGGGGGGGGTATGCACCCCCCCCAGAAACCAAAATACCCCCAAACCCCCACGCCCAGGTGTGGTTATAAGGCAATATATAGCCCAAGATTTGGAGAAAGAAAAGGAAAAATTGAATTATTAAGTATTTTTTATGATTAAAAAATAAAAAAACCCCCCAAAAAAATAATAAAATATAAAACCCCCCAAAAAAATCCTGCTCATTCATCTATAAGTATTGTCATTGCATTAATTTAATATAACCAAAATGGATAGAACATTGAAAAACTTGTATTATAATAGCCAGACTGGGTATTCTGGGGCAAATCAGTTATACAAAAGAAGCAAAAAAGTGTTACCGAATTTAAAACTTTTGCAGGTGAAAGCATGGCTGGCTAAGCAGCCCACATATACATTACACTAGCAAAGAAAAATGCTCCGATGGAACAAAAAAGATGAATATACTTGGAATTGTGGATTATTATGGATGTAAAAGGAGGGGACTAGGAAAAATCTACCTAAAGTCGGAAAATCTGCTAAAAATCACACTTTCTCTAAGCAACGCAAAAAATCGATGTATATTCTGCGGCCAACAGATCAAAATAAATATTCAACCATAACAATGATTGAAACAGCAGCACGTTAGCTATGCAGTAGCTATGGGAAATGATATTAAGTAAACTAACAGTCTTCCAAGCCAATTGAATGAAATAGCAAACATCGAAGACAATTGAAGACATGGTTGGTTTAAAACAGTAGGAAACGCGTAAGTTGACTTGAAACAGACTTAAATGTAGATACACTAGCATGCCCGAAACGATTGTGTGCACTAATCAATCGGCTCCTGCTTTGCTTGCTATAATGCTCATAACAAACAAAACAACTTTAAATACAATACCTCTTAGTTTTCTATCAATCAGGTGCCAGCAATTTAAAAAAGTAACCTTGATAGATTTCGTTTATACACTCTTATCTGAAACTTCGAACATTATTTAAAAAAGACACTTTATTAGAGGCCGCAGAATATACATCGATTTTTTGCGTTGCTTAGAGAAAGCGTGATTTTTAGCAGTATTTTCCGACTTTAGGTAGATTTTTCCTAGTCCCCTCCTTTTACATGCATAATAATCCACAATTCCAAGTATATTCATCTTTTTTGTTCCATCGGAGCATTTTTCTTTGCTAGTACACTACTTTTAATTAGCGTGATTTCAGTACATCAGTCAGTAAACACAATCAGTAATATGCCACAATAATGACAACAGTCCAAGAACGCGGAAAACAATATTGTTCTTAACATCAGCATTATCCTTTTTAAACAAGACAACCTTATTGACGACACCATCCATTTTCAAATTAAAACTGCACTAAGTTATTTCTTCTTAATGTGCAGTTCACTTATAATCAAGCACAAATATTTAACCAACGAATTCACATTGCAAATCCTCACTCAATCAATACACAAGCACAATGTGTTGTGACTTTTGAAATTGAAAACACCCAATTTTCAATTTTCAAATTGGATCAATTTTCATTGGGTCAATTTTCAAATTGAAAATTGGGTGTTTGAATTTGCGATGAAGAAAATAATCAAAAGATAGTCACTTGGTTTATTTAAGCCGAGTAATAAAATAACGACCGTCCACCAATTCTAAACTAAACGCAACTAATCTGATCACTATGATAAAGTTTTGAAAAATGAGCTTGCTAAGCGAGAGTTGTAAACCAAGAGAAACTTAAAGTTAAAACCTACCATTAAATTATGAAGAGACTTATAAAAGATTTTAAACTTCAAGAAAATGGAAAAGGCGGGATGTTGGTAAATTAGAAGGCAAAGATTTTCGGCAAAAATTCAAAAACTTCACGCAAATATCAAATGTAAGGAACACTAACGCTTTGATTTGGTAGTAAAATAAATTTGTAGTATAGACTACATATCAACAACAAATGAATAGTGCAAACTTTACACAACTACTAGGTGTAGAGAATACTAACAGTTTACGGCTTATTAATGTACATGATTACAATAAAGCTGCATATCTTTGTCGACTTCTGTGCACAGTAGTGTGATTGCTGGTTCATTTTAAACCACTTTTGCAGGCAATTTACATCAATTAAACGATAGCTCTCCATGTGCAAGATTTTGTGAAACATATTATAAACACGGCTAAGAAGGATTTAACTTTAATGCAACCCATTTAAGACAAAATTACATCTCTTCAATGATCTAAGGACACTTGAACATAATTTTTAAATCACTTTAGATTACTTTTGAGGGTAAACAAACTCACTTAATTGATGTCTCACATATGAATCCTTGAAAATTTCTTGACTTCAGTTACAAAGTCTCTGCAAGTCTATCGAATTAAGGTTAACACGTAATGTAAACTTTACACAAACACATAGCGTAAAGAATATTTTAGTCGGATTCGTAATTTTGATATTGCTCCCATATTACTTTCAACATTTATTTAAAAATGAGTCCATAATGTTTTAAAGACAATAAACATTAGGTTTAAACCACTTTGCAATACTGCTGAGTGTAAGCAAGCAGCGCCCAACTGACGTATATATTTCATTCCCTGTAAATTTTTATATCTCAGGAAAAAATTTCGGTTTTTGCAATGCTCTAGAACAAAGGCTAACATGAAGTGTAAAAAATTACTCGGATATTATGATCAACATTCATGAAAAAATTATGTCTCTACAATGGTCTGAGGACATATAAACAATGAGTGTAAACTACTTTACATCACTGTTGGATGTAAACAAACGCACCTACGTGACGTCTCACATTTGATTCTTTGAAAACTTCTAGACTCCAGGAAAAAATTAGGTTTCTGGAATGCTCAAAAACGAAGATAAATACATATGTAGTGTAAACTTCATGTAAACACCTAGTGTAAAGAAGATTTTAGTCAGATTCGTAATTTTGATATTGTTCCGATATTACGATTAATATTTATGAAAAAATTAAGTCTACATAATGTTCTATGGGCAAACTAACAATTGGTGTAAACTACTTTACAACACCGTAGAGTGTAAACATATGCGCCAGACTGGCATATCAAATTTGGTTCCTGGTCCATTTCTAGACTTGATAAGCATGTCCCTGACTCGTAACCGGAGAAGCAGGCAGAAAAAACAAGACAGAAACGCATTTTAAACTCCAAATTTTTGACTTTACACTCGCTAAATATTGAGTGTATAGACAATTTGCTTTGACATGCACCCGATATAAATCACTTTATTTTTATTCTATTATTCTATTTGACTTATCCCGACTTCTGGACGGAGAAAGTGGCGAAAAAAAACAACAAAAACGTATTTTCCATCATTTAGAACACTGTAAACTTTAAAATTCCGTACCGAACTCCCCATTGAGTTTAAAGAAATTCGGTTTGGTACAATTTGTAGCTTTTAAATCGTAGTACATTCCTGTGCGCCAAAATTCTGTTGCAAAAATTATTTGGTATGATTTATCAATCAAACTTCGGAAAAAAACGTAATTTTTCGCCCATTTTTTACCTCTGATTTCGAACTTTACACCGCCATAAATAACTCAATATTGCGTTTTTTTAAATGCGGTTTGCTGCGATGTTTAGCCCCTGTGAGGCACTTTATTAATGCTGTCTTCGATTTACACTGACTCATAAGCGGAAAAATTTGGCAGAGAAATCTTACTTAAAATCCGTTTTTTACACCATCCACTAGAGTGTAAACTTCAAACCCCAGGATCTAACTCACCATAGAGCATAGAAGACTTTGTTTATATGCAGAATGTAGCCCTTGATCCGCTCTACATTTCTGTCAGAAAACATTTCAAAAACTCATAACCGGAGTTAGTATCGGACATAGGCAGGTTGAAAACTCGACCAAAAAGTGCTTTTTCACCCCCAGATTTTCGCACTCTTTACACTGCCATTCGATAACTAATGCGAATTTCAAAAAACAAAAAAGTGTCATCTGTAGAATTCATCCCTCTATTTTCCTATCCTGTTCAGTCCTTCAAGTCATCAATACTCAGTTGTTCACATGCCGCAGTAAAAAGGTCCCAAAATTTGTCCTATGTTATAACGTTACACAAAAACTTTACACCTTCTTTACACAGTCAGTTTTGAGTTTCAAGAAAAACAAAAAAACACGGGCAACGAATTTTTTTATTATCTTTCTTTTAAAAAAAACCGCACCTTCCAGAAGTGTCCCGTTATAGCTATAGGGGGGTGCACAGGTGTTGGGGGTACCCAAGTATATTATAGGTACGCGCTAACGCGCTACCTAAGATGAATGAAAACGTTGGACTTGACATGACGCTGTTAGTAAAAAATTGCCCAATTGAAAAACTTTTACGGAAACATGCAGAAACTTGCATCTGATTACCTATAGTCTGTTTCATTTAATGGAGAGCTTTTTCGTCAATTCTTTTTTATGAGTACAGTAAGTGTTTTTGAACGATTTACTGTAGCTCGAAAGTTTAACACTACTACTAGTACGCAGCAGCGCTTGTTCCGAAGATGGGTTTCTCGAGTTGGTTCTTTTTTTCTTACGCTTCCATTTTGACTCCTAGCCAGCGCGGCGCGCCGCTTTTGCCGATTCCGATCCAGTTTTTTTGCGAATTCAAATTTCCTTGCAAATTTCATCGACATTTGCTATTTCAATATCAGCTAAGCACTCGTTTTCGGCCAAATTTTGACGACGGTTGCATGACAACGAGTCCAAATATGGTTTTGACAAGGCACGTTTACCTCTAAATTTATGGTGGCTGCGCCGAAAAGGTTTCTGATGTAAGTATCTAAGGAATTTCAATCTTTTCATGGTAAAATTTTACGAATTTCTACATAGGCAACGGTGAATCTACGATTTTCCCGGCGGGGGGCGTACCCCAACTTTGTCAAAAACAAAAAACAGGTATGTCATGAATAGGTATTATCCGGCGCGAAGCGTCAGAAATTCGAGAAATTATGATCACTGACCGCCAAAAATCATTGCAAATTATATATCCATTCTTCATCTCGCCAAATATTTTTGGCCAACAAGGTAGGCGGCCGCCCCCACCCCTTAAATCCGCCCTGTTTCTAGCTATATTTTTTCTACGCGGATGTTTGATAATCTGTGAGTAATCGCCGAACGTGGAAATTTCCTCAAAATCAACAAACGAGAGATAATAGGTACCTACGTAAGTTAATTAATATAAGCTCCAGCTTATATTTTTTATATTTATATTTTTACCAAACAGTATTTTTCCATAGGTAAATTTTTTCGCCAAGAATTTTAGTTTTCTCTGGTATATGGGTACCTCAAGCTTTCGAAGTAGATTAGTATATAACTTTATTTCAAACTTTCGTCCGAACGCCTGCAGCCGTAGGTCAAGCTAAATTTATCCTCACTAGTCATGGACAGGCTCAATCTACTTAATCCCAGGTGCGCGGTTGAAACATACAATTTTCAGTCTTTATACAACCTAGAGCGTATTTTGCATCTAGATGCGACTCTTGTTCTTCACAGTTTTTGTGCAGAAAATGAGACTTGTTCAAGAATCAAGAAATTTTACTACCAATTACTAATGCAATGGAAGAAAGAGACGAGCAAGACAGTGCAATGCAAAATATTACAAATATTTTGCACAGGAAATATGTAGATTAGGTCTTTTCCGACATTCACTCGAAAAAAATCATTAAATTTAACTAATTATAGCGGAAATATGACGCGAAGCGCCGAAAAAATTGCGAAATTAAAGCAGAATCTTAAGAAACATGAAGTACTGCTTTATCTCCTGCATTTGTAGCATCCACACATTCCCATAGGGGGTGAGGGGGTTACCCTCTAGGGGGGTGATGGGGGTTACCCCCTCAGGGTCCGAGACTCGAATCACTGTCAGACGATTTTGAGCTATCAAACATTTTCTGCATGATTTTTGGGTAAAAAAGCAGCAAAGATGCTAAAATTTTTTCTGATTTGAAATTTTGCGATTATGCATTGAGCTAAGTGGTCGTACCTCAACTTGAGTAGCCTGCAAACATAATCCATCTAAACTAAGCCGAGAGTAATCCGGTAGGAAATTCTAAGTTCTTCTATTATAAAATGTTAACTTTTTAAGTTCTGTATACGCACTAATAATATTTTGATCTCAATGTAGCCATTTACTGAACAGTTTTGAATATAAAAGGCAGCAAGTTTTCAGGCTCATTGCTCAGCTATGCTTAAAATTAGCCGCTCGCATTTTATACATAAATGATCTTAGAAGGGGGTTTCACCCCCAGAAAATTTTTCACCCCTACGAGAAATTGCGATTTTTTTGAGTTCTGAAAAATTTTCAGTTTGAAGATTTGTAGCAAAGATGCTTTTTTAAGTGTTCTTATTTATATATTTGCTCAAAAGTGTCAAATAATCAGCGCTTCGCTCCATTATACTCATGCTTTGACTATATTTTGTTCAATTTGTTCCACTTTTTTGATTTTGTTGAAATGTTTTTGTTTTTATGCTCTAGAAAGATAGAGCATCGTCAGAAACGCTGAAAAATGATGTATTTGACGCGTACCTATCATTTTTGGACCCAAAAAGGCACTTTATAATTTCACTCCCTCCCCGAAATTCCCATGCTGTGCATGTATGGTTTTTTACCTACGTCTAAGTCATAGTATTTTACTTCTGATGTCTTTGACTTAGGATCAAAGATGATCGGAGGGATTTTTTCACACTCGTCAGAGATTCTTTTACCCCCCCCCTAGAGTTCGTAATTTTCCAGAAATGTCTAAAAAAATTGTAGAAAAGGTACGATTTTAAGCGTTTTTCGCTAGTTGTTTTATGTTTTGAGCAAATTAAAATTATTCATTCCATGAACTTGAAATTTCTCTCAATTTCTTCATGCTAATTTAGTATACACACATAATTCATATTCTTGGAAGAGTATAAACCGAGTTTCCTTAAGTGGAGTGATTAATGAATAGGGTGTATTATTTCATGATAAATTTTTGTTTAAGCGATTTATATGGCACATTAAGTTGTCACAGAACGAGGTCTAACCTAACTTGCAAATGTTTCGTCATAAAAATAGTTCATGAAAATTTAATATGACATTAGTTTATTGCTCAAGAAATAAGTGTAGACATGTTATCGTATGTAAATATTCTATTAGATATCTATTGACGCTGCTTACTGCTTAGTTGTACAAAGCGATATGTTTTGACCCAAAAATAACCCGGGGGTAGGCTTCCCAGAAGTCCTAGTTAGAACTAAGAACATACCACTGATACCCATACGGTAAAGGCCAGGCACGTAGCTCTGGGGGAATGGGGGTCGGACCCCCAAAATTCCTAAAAAAACCGGAAAAATAGGACTTTTTAAACGTTATTTTTGGTCTTTTTGGGCTTGGACCCCCCAAAATTGGTGTTAGTCCCCTTCAAAATAGGACGGCCAGCTACGTGCCTGGTAAAGGCTCGATGTGTGGGGTCCTCTAGCATTTTTAGGGGGGGGAGTAAATGACCACCATTTTTGTCAAAAACACTTAAAAAAGGCTAAAAAATTCTATTTTTTCCCAAAATCGGGGTGTCAAACATTTTCTGGCTTTGGGGGATGGTGGGGACGACCAACTTTGGGTGAGGGATCCCATACCATACAAGATCTGGGGTGAGTGGTGTACCCCCAGAAAAATTTTCACCTTTCGCAAAAATTTTTCCACCTCCCCAAAATTGGCGATTTTTTAAAAGTTCTAAAAATTTGTAGAAAAGATGCTTTTTCAAGCGTTTTTAGCCATCTATTTGCTCCAAAGTGCCAAATTTTTAGCGCTTCGCGCCATTATACTCATGTTTTGACTATATTTTGTTCAATTTGTTGTTTGATTTTTTCGGAACTTTTTTATGTTTTTATGCTCTTGAAAGATAGAGCATCGTCAGAAACGTTCAAAAACGATGTTTTTGACGGATATCTACTTTTTCTGGACCTAAAAAAGCCACTTTATAATTTGACCCCCTCTCCCCAGAATTCCCATGCTGTGCCTGCATGTCCCCCACCCTTTGCTCATACCCCTCCCATTGTGCATATATGCATATAAATCCGAAAACATGTTTTAGACTTACACTTTTTCTGAATATTTTGTATTATTTTGATTTGATTATTAACTTGGATCATTAAATAATAACATATTGGGCATTAGCTGGATGGAATTAATTTGTCTTTAGAATAAATGAAAGCAATACTGGCCTTTGAAATATGGACTTGTGCTGAATTACGGGTTTAATGCTGGAGCGTAGGCGAATCATTTTGTGGATCATACGGGTCGCTAAAACGATACTCCTGTGATGTTGTGCATTTATATATGTAACAGGTAAAAAACGTAAGAGGTTCAACTTATTAGAGACTAAATGTGTAGTATTTAACATGATGTCTAACAAATACGTATACTTCGCAAATTAAACAGAATAACAACTTAAAATCTACTAAACTTTCAAAACAATAACTGACAATAACTTCTCAAATAGCTAACTACTGGGGACTAATCAACTAAAGCAATAAAATGGAAAGCTAATCAACTTGAATAAAATTTCGCTCTTTTCACGTTTCCTCATCGCTAGATTCAACGTTCCAGAGAGGATTAATATTTGTGTAGCTCGAACATCCTTCATCTTCTTCATCGGAATCTAATGATATTATTATATCTGCAAAATTAGGCGAAATGTTGGGAAGAACCGACTTTGTCTCCAATTTTTTAACGTGATTTACAGCCTTTGACCAATCATTCACCGTAATGGATGAAACTTCCTCTACAAACAACTTTTCAACATCAGAAATTTTGAACGTCGTATTTCGTTTGGCAACTCGGGTCTTTAATGTAGCCCATATAAGTTCAATGGGATTAAGTTCGCAGTGGTACGGCGGAAGCCATAAAATGCTTCTATTCATTGCTCGTGCCATTTCTTCAATAGCGTAGACATCTTTATTCACCCTATTGCTTTTAATGTGCGCGTTAAACAATCTTTCTTTGTTTAATTTTTCATCAAATTTGATGCCTTGATCATTTAAGAATTTGATCATCTCATTCTTTTTTGACCTGATGGTCAGCTTCCTCTGCAATTTTCGGCAATGATATGGTGCGTTATCTAAAACCAATACGCTTTTTTCAGGTAATTTTTGCATGACTTTTGCGATATGCTCTTCAAAGTGCTTTGCATTCATTTCAAAGTGATAGTCGCCATTTTTTTCGATCTGAATATATCTAACCCACCATCTACAAAACCACTTTCTGAGCCAATATGGGAAATAATTAATCGTGAACCCTTACCGATTTTAGATTTCATCCCAAGAACAAATTCCGATTCAGGTGCAAATGCAGGCCTGGGATCGTCCCTTATAGCCTTATCAATCCACGCTTTTGGCACAGTGTGGCCCTCATTTAACCATGTTTCATCTTCGTAAAAAATTGGCACATTTTCATTTCTTAGTTTCAGTATACTGCGTAAATATGCAGAGTGTCGCGTCATAACATTTGCATTTCCGTACTGATACAGCCTCGTACTATTGTTTTTCACATAAGCAAAACGAATTTTCTTAAGCACGCGCCATATAGTTACTCTAGAAACATCTAGATTCAACTCCTCTTTTACCTTTGCCCTCAGCATTTCCGTTGTTACAACCTTACCATTTCGCATCATCCGATGGATTAATCGTCTTATAACATCCATGTCAAAATTGTCAAGTTTGGATTTGCGGATTGGATGTGCTCGTTTGTGAAATGGCCTTTTGATAATTCTTCTAAGCGCGTTTTCTCGAATTCCCGTCGCAAGAACTAGCCGACTGAACAAACGCCTGGCTGATAAAATACTGCGACCAATTCGCTTTTCAAATCGGAATAACGAATAAATCCTCCTCACTATTGCGTACACATCTCTACTTACACGAGGCACGATTTTCGTCGAACACAATCCCTGTTTAATAAAATCCAGTATGACATCATGATCGTCCTCAGCTTGCTTTTCGTGTAATTTTCGCCTCTCATCATTCTTCACGTATTCTAGGATAAAAATTTTCCAAGCTCGCGTACGATACTTATACCTGCATATCATACATTCCCATAGGGGGTGAGGGGGGATATTACCCCCACCTCAGGGTCCGAGACTTGAATCACTGTCGGACGATTTTGAGCTATCAAACATTTTCTGCATGATTTTTGGATACAAAAGCAGCGAAGGTATTAAAATTTTTTCGGCAGTACATTTCTGTTTTGTTTACCCATAAAATACCTAGAATGAACTAAAATGATCTGAAAAGTCAAAATTTCCGATGAATTCTTATATTTTTTACTTACAAGAGTGACGAAACTAGTCAGAATGAGACAAAAAGTAGTTGAAAATGCAGTTTTTCACATTAAAACATGCTATATAGGATGTTTTAGCCATTTTTCATATTTGGCCTGCAAAAAAAGGCTAGACTCTAAATTTAGTGGTCCTAAATTTTGGGATTTCACCCCCTGAACTTTCGACCGTGGGAAACTATGCTGCATATGTTATTTTTTCTTGATTAGATAATGACAGTCGTATACCTATTTCAGATGAATTAATTTGACATGCAGAGACTTGAGTGAGTTTGAACCTCAACAGAATCTTGCTAGTTGCTACCTCCGAAAAACATTGGCCGAAGCCTCAAAATTACATTGTTTGAAATTTTTTTGCTTTTCCCATTTTCTGATGACAATGAATACGGCTATTGAATATTTTTTGAAACTGAAAATTATGTAATTCGTAAGCACTAATTGTTCAGTGCTTTGCTGTTTTTGACCGTTTTCGGAATTTCGGCCCGCCCTCGTGTGCATGCAAACATCATTAAGTGCTCGATTTATAATAGTTTTCGAATAACAATAACTTTGGTTACAATAAATTTCTCGTAATTTTTTTAGGCTTTATTCATTTGCATAGAAAAAATGGGATCTTTCGAAAAATTCTCACCTGTATAGTCCATTCCCAAATAAGCTTTTTGGGAACTGAAGCTCATTAAGCTAAGTTTTTTCTTATGTATTATGCAGACTTCTATACATAAGTTTCTGCTTGTGTTTTGTGATTTACGCATAAATTTTTGTTCTTCATCTGTTCAGTAAATCAAGATTAGTAAAACTGATTTTTTATATTCTATTCTAATAATTCAATTTTTCATTTTAATAAATAATTAACAGAATATTTTGTTATAACACATTAATTCTTTATTTTCCTGTCTGTTCATTACCTGGTTAAACATTTAATTAGTATCTATAAGTGTCATGATATATTTAAATCGTACGGCGTTTAGCAGGTTGCAAAATTGGCGGAGGAACGTATTCGATTTCGCACGAGCTATCGGAGTGAGGACTGCCAATGATTTCGCTTTGCAAGATTGGACGCCTACTGCTGCGATCCTCAATCCTAAGAGCTGGTGGATTTTTCAGGGAGTGAATAGCCGAATCCAATGACGGTGAGTTGGGACCGACAATTTCAAGCATTGGTGGTCCATAGTAATTATCAACCTTTCTTTTTTTACGGAATGAATCCATCATCGAAATACGACCGACTTAGATTTGATTTTCAGTTGTACTGATTTTGTAAACTTGTTCTCAATCGTAAACATGATTGCTATGAGCTTGCCTTATCAATTATTAATTTATTTAAACATGTTTTTAACAAAATATCCTGGCTATATACATTTATTGCACTTAGCGTTTGTTTTGTTTAGTAATTCAGTTAGCATCTGAAAAATGAAATCACGTAAGCCTGTGAGAATTCAAAAATAGATTTGCCCAGGCCTTGGTGACTCCGATTAAAAAGGCATCATCACATGTTTTTAATGCGTTGCTTGTCGACTTCTATACAATTGATAATAATAATAATAATAATAATAATAATAATAATAATAATAATAATAATAATAGTAATAGTAATAATAATAATAGTAATAATAATAATATTTATGGAGTACAATTAGATGAATGGGAAGCAAAGTTTTACCATATTTCTAATTCATTTTTAAACAAAAAAACAGTCGTTCAAAGATTTCTCAACATTCCATCTGAGCTTAATTGCAGGAAACATCTTAGCTTAATTGCAGGAAACATCTTAGCTCTTGTATTTATACTCAAAAAAAGGTTCATTGTTGAGAAAGCTATGGAATTTTGACTTTTTCTCCATGCCACATCATTGAGAATGTTTATAAAAGGATTATACAAAAACAATTAGGACTGCACAAGACGAAAAATTTCGGGTTTGTTTGTTCAAATATGTGCTAAAACTATATTTTAGCGATATTTCAGGTGCGTTCCTTTAATTTCTAATTTTTTCATTTCGGGGTATCGTTGTGAAAAGTAATGGTAGATTAAAAGCTTAAAAGCTAGACGCTTGGTTTGTGATAATTAATTGTATACTAGCCCGTATCCAGGATTTGGCCGAGAAGGGGAGTGGGCCCACATAAATTGGTCTATATCTCGGGAAATTCGTCGGGATAGCTAGCAAAAATTGCATTTTTCGACGTTTCTCTACACGATCTTCTATTAAGATAATAAAATTTAAACTATCTGAAAAATAATTTTTTCAACTCAAAAGGCTATAAAAAGTGTCATTCTCGGTCAGGCCCGTATCCAGGGGGGCGGGGGGGGCCGCCCCATCCCCCCGAAATGGTTAAAATTTTCTGTTGTTCCCAAGGGTCCCCCAAAGCGAAAAATTAAAAATTGACGAAGTGCGTCTAAAACACCGCCAAAACAGGTTTTTAGCGTATTTTTGAGCAAGTAAACTCAAAATTTTCCGGCGCTGCGCGCCGGATTTATTATTTATGTATAGTTTTGTCTTCTAAACCGCTAAAAATCGTTCAAATTTGAATATATATATATATATATATATATATATATATATATATATATATATATATATATATATATATATATATATATATATATACATATATATATATAGCGCCGAAAATTTGAGACTTTCGAACCAAAAATGAGCCCAAAAACGCTTGAAAAGGCACAATTTTTACAATTTTTGCGAAAAGTCTACTTTTTGTTTTTTTTTCATTCCGCAGCCATTCTGGGGGTCAGATAAATTCCTAAGAACACGTTTGGTCTACACTCCCAGAATGGTTAAATGGGAACTTTTCTGGGGAAAATGAGTCAAGATGAAGGCCGAAAATGTACAAAACTTGAAAATTTTCCAATTGAGCCAGATACTATGTGATAATTTAGTTTTAACGCTATTTTAGTGTATATATCAGTTTTTGAAGTCATTCAGGTTAAAGAAAGCTCACTTGTCTCCTTTCCCCACATAGACCGGCTGGCTGACCCCCCTTCCCAGATCGGCCATGATGTGCATCTACGGTCCAGCTGGACCGCAGATGGGCGTAGTGGGGGGTTCGACCTCCCGTTTCCCCCGAGAATAATGGTAGACTCATCACAATTTCATTTTTGACAAGCTTTTTTGCGATTTCTTAGATTTTGCCCCATGCAGCCCCCATAATTCAGTCGCTGCGCAATTATGGTCCATACTTCGGTCTTAAGCTAGAGTATGAGCGGTTTTTCAGACATTTTAAAAGTTAATTATACTTAATAAATTTTAAAAGTAATTAATCCACTAATTTTTTCCTTAGACAGGTTTTATCAAAGTCTGTTCATTTTTCCAGTTATAGGTTTCATTATTTTGTACAAAAAGCGTATATTTTTTTAAAAAAAATTTGTTGATTACATATCTTCAATAAAATGGCAGACGAGTTTTACATATATCCTAAATAGTGATTATTTGTCTTAGTTTTAATGCAAATGATGCCGATTGTCATTGACGCATGTGACTATTTGAATTTCATTTTGTCGAATTAATGTTTTACATTTTCGCTTTTAGATCGTGGGCAAGATTTCCTGTTTTTGTTTCAAATGGGTACATCCAAAGACTTTGAATTCGTATAATGTTTGTGCTTGTACCTTTATATGTGACATGTTATATATACTTAATTTGTTTTTACTGGATAAAGTTACCGTCATATGATTTGTGCCAACATCTATGCATAAATTGTCATTATTTTACTTCAATAAATCCGAGATTATAGATAAGTATTAAGTGATCAGTGCACGTAAATTCGGTAGTTGTAAAATTATGTACTTGCCATTTTAAATATAGGAGGTATACGAGGTGAAGATGCTGCGTCCGATTTCTCAGAAATTTATTTTAATTTTCGAAAATTCGAATAAAACATTTATGGCATGTACGCACACATGGGCGTGGGGGGTTTGGGGGTATGCACCCCCCCCAGAAATTTTTTTTGCTTTTTTAGCAATCTTTTGATGCCATTGGATAGAGCTCGATGAGAAACGTCGAAAAATGGTGTTTTTTTCGCCATACGACCACTTTTAAGACCATTTTTTCATCTTTAAAAATTTTTCACCCCCTCCAGAAATTTTTTCACCCCCCCAGAATTTTGGTGCTGCCCACCTATGCATGTACGTACCCGTACGTGTTCTTGAAAAGAGGCTTGACCCTCCCAGAACGGCAACTGACCCCTCGTCCTAGAGAGAACGAGCATTGTCTGAAACGTCAAAAACCAGTTCTTTGACGTGTTCCCGTCATTTTTTAGTTCAAAAAGACGTTATAAAAATTTCCGGGGCCTGGACCCCCTCAAGAAATCCCATGCTGTACACTTGATTTGCAGATATCAAAAACATAATGGTTTATTAACCACTGTTGATGCCACATGCTATACATACACTATGAGGTTCAGTTCCCGTGAATCTAAAACATCACGCCGAATCAGCTAGAAATTGAATATTTGACGATTCCGCCTTATCAGACCCCTTAGAATCACACATGGGCGCGGGTGGTCTGGACGGAGAGGTTTGATTTCCTCCTCAAGATGGCTGCGAGCCTTCGACCCCCAGAATTGTCGATTTTTTGTAAAAGTTGTAAAAAGTGCATTTCTAGCTAAAAAAATCTATAATTTTCGGCGCTTCGCGCCATATACTTATTTTTTGACTATATTTTGTTCAATTTACTCAATTTTTTTAGATTCTTTTACGTTGTTATGGTCTAGAAAGAGCGAGCATTGTCTGAAACGTCAAAAAACTGTTTTTAACGTGTACCCATCGTTTTGTAGCCCAAAAAAGGCATGTTATAAAAATTTTGGGCCTGATCCCCCAGAATTACCATGGTGTACATGTATGGTCTGGCTGGACCCCCAAAACTTGATAGACGCCAGGCATTGAATTTTTCGTGGTAATTTGTCAATTTGGCCCCATCAGACCCCAGAATTCGGTCGCTGCCCATAAATGCTTAAAATTCGGTTGCTTTACTACCCGTATGAGTGCAATGAATATCTACACGAAAAGTTTAACTTTGCAGGCACGTACACTGGAAGCGTATAAACCTGTCGTTTATTTTTAAAGGGAGCCAATTTACAGTAATTACAGACAATATGAGTAAAAAAATTAGCATAAATAAGAACAAAGTTGTGTACATATGTACTCATATAAAGCTGTTGCCACAAGCACTGATACGAAAATGCACTGAAATGAACGATATCACGAAATTTTCGATGGCATACGTATAACATACATACATACAGGGTAGGTCAAAAAAACGAATTGCCTATCGGACCTTGTAACTTCTTATCAAATAAAGCACGTTTTGGCAGCTACTGCCAAACTAAAGACGTTGATTAAGAATGCAGTTAGCCGTAGGAAAAGTGCATTTGTTTCACATAAGCTTAACTAATCAAAATAAAAATTGACGGAGTAACAAATAAGGACCTCGAATATCATACAAAGCAAATCGCGTTTAATTATCTTTTTCTGTTGAAAAGTGATAATGTTGTGAAGATAGCTTATTTTATGTACTGAATCTGCAAAATTATGAAGAAATGACTTACTTAATTTAGTGTAGGTACCTAATTTGATCTATTGTCAGCTAAACCGGTATAAATGAATGTTTACTACATTCCTGCTGATAATTGGCTCTTAGACAAAGCAAATCACGTTTAATTTGGTCAGATATTTAAGAAGCTACATATAAGATCCAATATGCCATTTGTTTTTTTGACTCACCCTTTATAACAGAATAATTTTCTGTATAAGTCAATCTGAAATTAAATTGAACGGCAGGTCCGCAACTGAAGAGTTCAGAAAGGCATCTCATGTAGTCCAAGTCCACATAACAAGATGTTGCAGCAAGATTGATAACGTGCTCATCGTCCTATTCATTGTTCAACAACAAATTTTGTTGGAAATCCAAAACAAACGTAGTTATACACGTTTCAGCAACCACCGAGCCAAAGTGAAATTTTAAAATTCGCAGTGATAAAGCTATAATCGGCTGGTCATACTGCAAACAGCTATCAATAATCTACGTAGGCACTTCATGATCGATATCTTATGTAACATATTGCTATGATCGGACCCTGAAAAATATTTACAAAATACGCACCAGTAAAGCTGCTGTGGTCCGCTGTGCAAATATGATCTAAAGCCGGTCAGTCAGAGATTTTTTTAAAGCTGAAATGCCCTTGAAAATTATATATAAATAGGTACTTAAATATCCTAAAAATTTACATAATCCTGATTTTTAGGTAATTTCAAAAAATTTTTGCCTAAAAATTTTTAACTTCATACTTTTGTCTTAATTTGCAATTTTTCAAGAAAATTATTTTTCATCGTTTCAAATTTCAGGGATCAGGACCGGACCGCTTTTTTGAAGCGAAATGACATCGAAAACTGAAATAAGTGCTAAAATAGAGTTAAAACGAAGTTATAACACAGTTTCTGGACAATTCGAAGCACTTTTGAAGAAAATTTTCAATTTTCAACCATTGTTGGCCTTCATTCTGCCTCATTTTCCCCAGAAAATTTCCCATTTTTCCATTCCAAAGGTCCAGCATACATGCACATAGGGAGGGGTAAGAGGGGGTATTACCCTCACCTGGGCGTGGGGGGGGTTTGGGGGGTATGCAGTATGCACCCCCCAGAAACCAAAATACCCCCAGAAATCAAAATACCCCCCCCCAGAAATCAAAATACCCCCAGAATTCAATTTTTAAAATATTTTTTGTTTTTTTCGCAATTTTTTGATGCCAATGGATAGTGCTCGATGAGAAACGTTGAAAAATGGTGTTTTTCAACCATACCATCATTTTTAAGGCCATTTTTTGACCTTTGAAAAATCTTGCAGCCCCCAGAATTTTGGTGCTGCCCACGTATGGTATTACCTCTCGCTGAAGGGGCCAAAAGTTGAGTATTGTAGAGCGACTTGAGCCAAAAATACTGTATGTTCAAGCGGTTCGGAGGTAAAAATAGCCAAAAACTCAAGTTACTAACGTAAAAATCCCAGATTGTACCCCATACTGGACCAAAAGTCTCGATTTTAACTCCTCTCTGGCCAACATGACCTCGTGCACTATGGGGTCTAGCTAGACCCCACGTACATATCTGAACATCACCTCCTCCCACGCCCAGGATTTAATTTGAAAAAAAATTTTTCGTGACCGGAAACCGTTTGACTTCCAGAATTAAATACAAACAAGGTCCTTAAGAGTCTTTGTACATTCTGTACATCCAAATTTTTGCGTACTATAATATGGTACAGTAGCGATTTTAGTGTGGTAAAACAGGGTTTTTCAACCTTTGGTAGTGTAGTTTAGCTGATTTCTGGGTCTCTAAGGGCAAAAATCACTAAGAATCTTCTTAAAACGGCGCGGGGCGCCTAAAAATTTGACATTTTTCCTTTTTAAATGCAATTTCTGCCATTATAAAGATATATAGAACACACGATAACTCATTTCGGCAAAATTTTTGCGAATTTTAGACCTTTTTTTGCAATTTTTGTCTGCCCAAAAATCTTTGTACATGTACAAAGACGGTCCCGAAAAGTCTTTGCACATCGGGAAAAATCTTTTCGAATACAAAAAAAAGACACTGCCTCCAAGTGTGCATGTGTGTAATCTTTCTTAATCAATATATGTATGGGTACCCATATACATGTAATTTCTATTTTGCGCAAAAAATCGAGTATTATTTCAAAAATTATCATACACGCAAACTAAATGTATGAGGGGCTGATGTGACGTATACTTAAAATAAGCAATTAAAGCTTTACGCACATCACGGTAATTTCTTAATGCTGGGATGATAGGCTTTTTATCAGAGCAATCCGCATTCCGTTTGATTCCGTCGTTAAGAAGTTACATGGTACGATAGGTGATCCGCACACCTGGGCGTGGGGGGTTTGTGGGGTATGCACCCCCAGAAACCAAAATACCCCCCCAGAAATCAAAATACCCCCCCAGAATTCAATTTTTGAAAATTTTTCTCGCTTTTTTCGCAATTTTTTGATGCCAATGGATAGTGCTTGATGAGAAACGTCGAAAAATGGTGTTTTTATCACCATACCACCATTTTTAAGGCCATTTTTTGACCTTCAAAAAAATCTTGCACCCCCCCCCCCCAGAAATTTCTTGCTGCCCACGTATGGTGATACGTTTCTTTTGGCCTACCCTGTACTATTCAGATTATGCTATTAGACGTCGTTAAACGCTTTTTCATGGTTCTAGCAATAGGTTTTGGTCCAAAATGGCTTGAGGGGTATGCTTTTCAAATGTCCAGGTTAGGGTTTTTATTTCGGGGGGAGGCCAGGATTTTATTTCGGGGGGAGGCCGAAAATTTTTGAGGCCAGATATCTCGTGAACCATCCGATAGGCGAAAATAAAGGCAGTTTTGAGCGTATCTCGGCGAGCTCTATACGGTGGTGAAGAAAAATTTCAAAAAAATTTAAAAAATTTTCACTCCATTTCATATTGATATACAGCAAATTTATCATTTAAGCTGATTTCTCCTCACTTAATCGACGAATTATTTCTTATCTCTTGCCTTTGCACCTAATCATTGTGCTTTACAGAGAAAAACAAGACAGATAATGAATAATTCGGTGCCAAGCGCCAAAAAATTGACATATTCTGCATGTCAAGTTCAAATTTGAGCGGTTTTGAGCGAGCTAGAAGACAAAAAACACATATATAAACAATCAATACGGAGCGAGGCGCCGGAAAAATTTCATGTTTCCCATGTCATAATTGAATTTGAGCTCTTTTGAGTGAGCTAGACGGCAAAAACTATAGCTGAACAATGAATCCGGCGCACGGCGCTGGAAAAAATTGACATGCTCTCTAAGTGTTACTCAAATTTGAACGATTTTTAGCGGTTTAGAAGACAAAAAAGTACGCTAAAAACCTGTTTTGGCGGTGTTTCAAACGCACTTCGCCAATTTTTCATTTTCCCTCTGGGGGACCCTTGGGAAAAACAAAAATTTTTCCCATTCCGGAGGGGAGGGCCCTCCCCGCCCCTTGGATACGGCCCTGCGTTACATTATAAGTTTTCTAGTAGTGCACTTTTTTCAAAACACCCAAAAATTATTTGTTTTCACGCAAGCCTAAACACACAACATTCAAGATGAATAAAGTACATCAAATAATGTATTAAAATTTGACATTCAATAATAAAATTACTCAATTAACATGACTGTTTAACATGACAATTAACATGATCCACTGTTTTTTGTATTCGGCAAAGATTTTTTCCGATGTACAAAGACTTTCGGGACCGTCTTTGTACATGTACAAAGATTTTTGGGAAGACAAAAATTGCAAAAAAGGTCAAAAATTCGCAAACATTTTCGGTGCTTCACCCGAAATAAGTGATTGTGTGTTCTATAGTTCTTTATAACGGCAGAAATTGCATCTCAAACGGAAAAATGTCAAATTTTTCGGTGCTTCGCGCCGTTTTAAGACGATTCTTAGTGATTTTTGGAGACCCAGAAATTAGCTAAAATACACTACCCAAAGTCGAACAACTCTGTTTTTGCCGCACTAAAATCGCTACTGTACCATATGATAGTACCCAAAAATTTGTGTGTACAAAATGTACAAAGATTTTTGGGAAGACAAAAAGTGTAAAAAGCTGTAAAATTCTCTGAAATTTTCGGCACTTCGCGCCGAAATGAGTAATTGTTTGTCCTATATATCTTTAAAATGGCAGAATTTGCATTTAGAATGGGAAAATGTCAAATTTTTCGGCGTTTAGCGCCGTTTTGAGAAAACTTGGTGTCAGAAACCCAGAAATTAGCTAAAATACACTACCAAAGATCGAAAACCCTGTTTTACCACACTAAAATCGTTACTATACTATATTATAGTACACAAAAATTTGCATATACAAAATGTACAAAGACTTTTGGGGACCATCTTTGCACACGTATACATACGGACCTTGTACAAAAAAACACTGCTACCATCATGCATGTAACAGTTCGGATAGTAGTAAATTACCGCAAAAAGTTAGGCGTCCACATCCTAAAAAAGGCAAAAAATTTTAATCCGCTCTAATTTTTGGGAAAGCTTGTTTTTTTGCCATTTGTGGCCAAAAATTAAGGGTTATATCCACACATGGGCGTGGGGGAGTTTGGGTGGTATGCATCCCCCCAGAAGTTGAAATACCCCCCTCCCCAGAAATCAAAATACCCCCCAGAATTCGAATTTTGAAATTTTTTTTGCTTTTTTAGCGATTTTTTGATGCCATTGGATAGTGCTCGATGAGAAACGTCGAAAAATGGTGTTTTTTCGCCATACGACCACTTTTAAGACCATGTTTTGACCTTTGAAAATTGAATGTTTCAACTGCGCACCTGGGATTAAGTAGATTGAGCCTGTCTATGACTAGTGAGGATAAATTTAGCTTGACCTACGGCTGTAGGCGTTCGAACGAAAGTTTAAAATAACGTTATATACTAATCTACTTCGAAAGCTTGAGGTACCTATATACCAGAGAAAACTAAAATTCTTGGCGAAAAAATTTACCTATGGAAAAATACTGTTTGGTAAAAATATAAATATAAAAAATATAAGCTGGAGCTTATATTAATTAACTTACGTAGGTACCTATTATCTCTCGTTTGTTGATTTTGAGGAAATTTCCACGTTCGGCGATTACTCACAGATTATCAAACATCCGCGTAGAAAAAATATAGCTAGAAACAGGGCGGATTTAAGGGGGTGGGGGCGGCCGCCTACCTGGAGTAAGTTAAGAATATGGTACTTTCAGGATACTATGAAATAAACTTCAAAAGAGCGGATTTTTTCGCTCAGTACTTAGAATATGTTAAAAGAAAGCGCGGAAAAAAATATTCATCCGTCTATGATCAATATTACAAAAGCTATGGGTTTCGGTAATCAGCCTCTTCTCGACCTACGCAAGCATCTACTCGACCTAAGTATTTGAAGATTCAAACAGCTGAATACAGAATCACATGTAGATACTTAATTTACGTCGATATAAGCATCTATACATCGACCTAAGCATCTATACATCTACCTAAGCGTCTATACATCGACCTAAGCATCTATACATCGACCTAAGCATCTATACATCGACCTAAGCATCTATAAATTGACCTGAGCGGGAGCGACCTCGACCTAAGCAGCTTAAAACACCTTTTCAGATATACTAAGCCTAAGCCTAAGTATATTAGAAGCAAAAACTTAGATTTTCCTATATCTTATCAAGTAATACCAAAAAAAACATGCAAAAAAATGAAAATTTTTTTGAAGTTTTTTTCAAAATTTCAAACAGCTTTCCGCGCCTTTTTCCTTTTTTCTCCTTCACTGCTATGCTTCTTCAATAATTTCAGCCCATATTATTTATTTCTGACAAATGTGTAAGTCCTTGGATCGAGCCGTTTAAGCGTCCCCCACAACACTCAAATCGACAGTTGCCTGCAACTTTGCAAGTATGGCTCAGATTTTGATCAATTTTTTTCCGCGCTTCAATTTATCATGTTCTACCAGTTGGCACAAAAATTTTGGCATTCCGTATTCGTTTTGCTCCTTTTTTAAAAGTGCCATATTCTTAACTTTAGCCGCCTACCTTATTAGCCAAAAATATTTGGCGAGATGAAGAATGGATATGTAATTTGCAATGATTTTTGGCGATCAGTGATCATAATTTCTCGAATTTCTGACGCTTCGCGCCGGATAATACCCATTCATGACATACCTGTTTTTTGTTTTTGACAAAGTTGGGGTACGCCCCCGCCGGAAAAATCGTAGATTCACCGTTGCCTATGTAGAAATTCGTAAAATTTTACCATGAAAAGATTGAAATTCCTCAGATACTTACATCAGAAACCTTTTTCGGCGCAGCCACCATAAATTTAGAGGTAAACGTGCCTTGTCAAAACCATATTTGGACTCGTTGTCATGCAACCGTCGTCAAAATTTGGCCGAAAACGAGTGCTTAGCTGATATTGAATTAGCAAATGTCGATGAAAATTGCAAGGAAATTTGAATTCGCAAAAAAGGCGGATCGGAATCGGCAAAAGCGGCGCGCTGCGCTGGCTAGGAGTCAAAATGGAAGCGTAAGAAAAAAAGAACTAACTCGAGAAACCCATCTTCGGAACAAGCGCTGCTGCTGCGTAGTAGTAGTGTTAAACTTTCGAGCTACAGTAAATCGTTCAAAAACACTTACTGTACTCATAAAAAAGAATTGACGAAAAAGCTCTCCATTAAATGAAACAGACTATAAGTCTTAGGCTTATACTTTTAATGTGCATGAGTGACCGAAATATTGTTGCTAGTCTGTTTAAATTATGCCGTAGTCACACTTGTAATGTCTAAATATTTTGGTTTGGGTTACCCGGCCAATTGGGGGGTGGTTAATGAACTTCAATTTTTGGCCAAAAACGGCCGAAAAATTCGATGTAATTTAAAAATCTGGGGCGGGGGTCAAAAATTTTCTGGCTGTTGGGAATGGGGAGGGGACGACCGACTTGGGGTATCCCCCATCCCCTCTCTAACATGTATAGCCTCAGTACCTTGATGTGTCGATCGAAATTTTCACTCCATTTACTGACATGCTACTTTGAGGCTTTTCAAGAAAGAATGGTTATCACAATGAATAGGTAATGTAAATTTAACTCAAAAAGGCGCCCAAAATTGATCAATTTCTGTATTTTCAGCGTTAAAAGTGATCTAATGCAGTCAATGGAATAAGAAAGCTTATAAAATGCGATTTTATCATTAACAAACATTTGAAGGGCTATTTTGGGATCTAGTATACAATTTACCCACCAACGTTTTTTAGCCGATCCATAATGTATTGTAATGTGTCATGTGTAATGTATAATGTGTAATATGAACACTTTACACATTACACATTACTTACTACACATGACACATTACGCAATACACATTACACATAACACATTACATATTACACACTACACAAAAAAAGTTGGTGGGTAAATTGTATACTAGATCCCTATTTTGATCATTTTGGACGCTTATACAGCAAAAAAATCGTGAAGATTAAATTTACTATTTTGGATTTTTGGGATTTAACCCTACCCCAACCCGACCCTGACCTTGTGCACGTATGGTCAGACATGTAACGGCTCGAAATTTTGGAAGGGGGTTCTCCGGACATTTTTAGGTGGGGGGAATAACGGCTAAAAATTTCAATTTTTCATCAAAATCGGGGCGGGGGGGTCAAAAATTTTCTGGCTTTAGGGGCAATGGGGTGGACGACCAACTTTGGGTGGAGGGATCCCTCCCATCCACTCTCTGACATGTCTGCCTATGGTACTTTTGTTATAATTCTGTTTGCCCTAAACGATAAAAAACAATTTAGTCCAAGAAGAAATCGAATGGAATTTTAAAGACGTTTTACGACAACTAGAGCTGTACACTTTGTAAATCATGAAACTCAGATGCATTAAATATGGTGAGAATCCAATGGCCGCAGATGTGTAACCAGCCGTAGAGCGCTTCCCCCAAAATGAAAAAATTTTTATTTCCAACCAGGGTCCCCCGAAAGAGAAAATTCTCGAAGTCTAGGACTTTTTTAAGCTAAGACTTGGTTCTTAGAGCATTTTAGCCATTTTTCAGCCAAAAGTTGAGGCCCACTTCCCCCTCCCAGTAATGCCGAACCCCTCCCAAAATTTTGGACTATGAAAAGTCTGGGCGATCTCCCCTATTCATAGGCGTGGTTTTAACTTTAAACCAAACCAGGCACATCGCTTCATCGACCGTTTTTCCTGTTCTGCGCCCCATGCGTTGCATTGCGTCATATGTACTTTTCTTCTTCTCTACAGTAATAAGTCCGCTCTTATGACAAACTTTCGCTTCAAAGACCTTTGATTTCCGACGTTGATCTCGTTTGCATTTGAAAAAAAAACGTTAATCTCAAATTGTGTTTTGAAAAAAGTAAGTGATATCTTTTTTTGAAAAATTAAAGTGATCTCATCAATGTGTTTTTGAAAAATTACAGTGATCTCAAAGTGTTTTTGAAAAATTACAGTGATCTCAACTTTTTTTGAAAAATTACAGTGATCTCAATGTCTTTTTGAAAAATTACAGTGATCTCAACTTTTTTTTGAAAAATTACAGTGATCTCAACGTGTTTTTGAAAAATTACAGTGATCTCAACGTGTTTTCGAAAAATTACAGTGATCTCAACGTGCTTTTGAAAAATTACAGTGATCTCAACGTGTTTTTGAAAAACTACAGTGATCTCAACGTGCTTTTGAAAAATTACAGTGATCTCAACTTTTTTTGAAAAATTACAGTGATCTCAACGTGTTTTTGAAAAATTACAGTGATCTCAACGTGTTTTTGAAAAATTACAGTGATCTCAACGTGCTTTTGAAAAATTACAGTGATCTCAACTTTTTTTTTGAAAAATTACAGTGATCTCAACTTTTTTTTTGAAAAATTACAGTGATCTCAACGTGTTTTTGAAAAATTACAGTGATCTCAACTTTTTTTCGAAAAATTACAGTGATCTCAACGTGTTTTTGAAAAAAGTGAGTGATCTCGTTTTTGAAATATTACAGTGATCTCAACTTTTTTTTGAAAAATTACAGTGATCTCAACGTGTTTTTGAAAAAAGTGAGTGATCTCGTTTTTGGAATATTACAGTGATCTCAAAGTGTTTTCGAAAAGTTACAGTGATCTCAACTTTTTTTTGAAAAATTACAGTGATCTCGACGTGTTTTTGAAAAAAGTGAGTGATCTCGTTTTTGAAATATTACAGTGATCTCAAAGTGTTTTTGAAAAGTTACAGTGATCTCAACTTTTTTTTGAAAAATTACAGTGATCTTAATGTCTTTCTGAAAAATTCTTCCAATGATCCCTATTAAGAATATCAAAATGGAGTAATCTTTTCAAAAAATTCAAACCACTGGGTTCATAAATTTGATTGTGATGATTGATAAGTCTTGACCTGAATTTGAAATATTTGAGTGTTATTGAGCACTGATAAGTGACTAAAAAACACGTTTTTTTCATACCACAAGGGTCATATTTTTGATTTTTGTCTGTGATAGTGTTTTGAATTTTTATGGTGTTAGCGAGCGGTCATTTGAAATATTTCAGTGATATCATGCATAATATTTGACATCACTGAAATATTTCAAATGAGCCGCCTCGCTTTCCGTAAATTATAGTCTGTTTCACAAAACTTTGGGCATAAATCTTTAAGAATTTTTATCGACAGTAAGCCGACAGATTACGATAATTATATATCAGATCAATGCTATAAATTAATTTCCATAATTTAGTTGCAAAGCTGAATCACAATTAATGTAGAACCATGTAATCGTCTTAACGTATAATTGCGTCGAATCGACGCACTTTATTGATACCTATTGAACCTGAGAAACCCACGCAAAAAGTATGCGTAGAGGTTAGCAATGGATTATTCCTTCGTTATTATCAAAAACAAATCCAAACAAATTGATCTTTTAAAATAAATTTTCGTCAGTCAAATAATGATGAGCACAATTTTCGAATGGTGCAGAATAACGCACCTGACAATTGTGCGGAAGAATCGAACAAATCAAATGATTTTTCCGATCTGAAAAATTCGAGCGAAGCACGGCCGTAGATGCAGTGCCGTGGCCGATCTAAGCGGGGGGGGGGTCAGCTGGTCTAAGAGGTGTCAAAAATTTAGCTTTTTTGGCCAAAATGACCTTGAAAACTAGTATGAATGCTAAAATAGCGATAACACTATGTAATTCCACAGTTTCTGGTCAAATTCAAGCACTTTGGAAGAAAATTATTAATTTTTATTCATTTTTACCCCTCATTTTGCCTCATTTTCCCCAGAAAATTTACCCTTTTTAGACCCTAAACCTCCCACTTACATGTTTTAGCAAGATTAGTATCCGTTCATATCTATGAAGTATACAATTAGAAAACGAATGCACGCATTGATAAAAGTGAAGTGAAATAATAGTTCAACATAGGTCACAAAAGAGATTGACTTTGGTTTTATTGCCGATGGTAAATCTTGATTAATACAAGCTGATCGCTCAATCACTATCAGATCAGTATTATAAAACTGATCCTATTAAATTTTGTAAAAATATCATATATACAAAAACAGCTAAACCATACATATATCTTAATGCATTAATAGAGGATCTTAATATAATTAATAGCGGCGAGCCTTCAATCAATCATCATTCAAATCGCTATTGTTCGACTCAGAAATATTTCCTTCGTACGTCCGTTCATCAAGAGTATTCTCCACTTCATCGTCGTCGTCATCATCCTGGACTTCTGACTGCGCAATATCAACACTACGATTGGATTTTGTATCTCTGACAGCTTTTATTTCTTTCTCTAAGTTATCTAACTGAGTCCTCAGCTGAACTTCTTTTCTGTTCGATTCCGTTATTATTAATTTGTTCTCTTTATCCATAGCCACGAATTGCGATTCCAATTGCGTATACCTGCAATATGGTATCATGCTCATCAAAGAAATGACCATACCTTTTATTTGAGCATTAGAACAACAGAAATCAGAAACGCACGTGGGGATGTAACCATACGTGGGCGTGGGGGTGGATGGTTTGTAACCCCACAGAATCCGGTAGACCCCCAAAATCGATAAACCTCCAGAATTGAATTTTTGGGCATATTTTTTGGGGATTTTTGCCGGTTTGGTATCACCCAGAACCCCCAGAATTTAGACGCTGCCCATGGAAGGATATAACTACGAGATCAGTAAAATTTTATATGAAAAATTAGGTGAAATTAGGGCGCGAAATTCGGGTCAGGAAGGAATAAAATTGATTTTTCACAAGATTACTTTTATTTTACAAGCGTTTG
The DNA here is from genome assembly GCA_036768485.1 of Mermis nigrescens. Classification (NCBI taxonomy): domain Eukaryota; kingdom Metazoa; phylum Nematoda; class Enoplea; order Mermithida; family Mermithidae; genus Mermis; species Mermis nigrescens. Next base: position 1,547,454 of record JAVLUZ010000143.1, on the reverse strand, counting down.
AAAAACACTTAGGACTCGAACCAAAGGCCCGATTCAAATAATTTTGCCCTAGGCTACTAGAAGATTTTACCAACATATCGCTGACAGTTTGGACAAGTGTATTGACTTGATCTATAATTACCGTTAACTGCCGGTTCATATACAACCTGTTTCACGTAATTTAGAGCATACATTGTAAAATTTTTAATCGACATTAAGACACAATTTCTGAGAAGTTCGACCAACTTTGTGATAAGTCAAAAATTAATTATACCTCAGATCAACATATATAGCACCGTTTTTATTCTAAACATCATGGTGCTATTCATTTGACTTGAAAACAAAAATTCGCTGCGCTACACTACGCCAAACATTGAAATTTTCGCCATTTTCACCATTTTCCATTACTTTTATTAAAATTCGATTTTCTCCACTAATAATTAATATCATTTATTCACACTGCTTTCAATCGATAGAAGAAAAAATTTTCTATCAGCTGGATGCAAAAAAATGTTATACACACTGATTTACACTTTACACTACGGTTTAAACTTAATAAGTATTCGTTAAAAATTACAAAAAAATTTAACTTATTTTCGGTTCCTGCGGGTTCCTTACACGAAAAACAAAAACTTTTGCCCTTTTTACACAGCTTGTGCCTTGGACTAAATACAAAGAACATTTTATCAAAAAAGAGTACCCTGGACTACCAAAACAAGCGTCCGATTGACCCAATATACCCAAATTTGCATATAAAAACAGTGCATTGCATAAGCACAGCCTTTTCTCAACGAATACTTAATATCATTCGTTAAAACAGCTACCAATTGATAGAAAAAAAATTTCCTATCAGCTGAATGCAAAAAAGTTATACACTTTACTTTACACTTTACACTGCAGTTTAAACTCAATACATTTTCGTTTAAAATCACAAAAATTTTAACGTATTTACGGTTCCTGCGGGTCTGGTACATGGAAAGCGAAATACTTTGCCCTTTTTACACAGATTATCCTTTAGTCTAAACATAAAAAAAGTTTTAGCAAAATAAAAGTACCCTGAACTACCAAAACAAGCGTCCGATTGACCCATTATACCGAAATTTGCATATAAAAGCAGTGCATTGTATGAGCACAGACATATCCATCTCTTAGTGTTTCCAAAATCTATGAGCCAAACATTTTGAAGTCATCAGTAGAGGGCCTGACTTGAATATTTTACTTGATTTTAGTTGCGCAAGAAAAAATTAATACAGTACAGTATGCAAAAAAGTAAAAGATTAAAATTTTTTCAATTTTTAACCTTCATAACTGAATATTTTTTCAGAACCAAATAATATCTTTCATTTATGAAACTAGAAGTAGTCTTTCGAAAAAATTTCCTCTTTTACATATAATGTGACTGCTGTTACGGCTGCTGTTATAAATAACTAACAGTATATTGCATACAACAGAAAAGTTTTAGCATGGACTTTGCAGCAGAAATTCTCTTGCATACATAATGCTGGTAGTAAAGTTTTACTAGTGAGCGATCTTTTTTTATTGAATATTTATTTATTCATTGAAAAAATATGATGAGAAGAAGACTAGAAATAAATGAGGAAAATTATAAAAAATTTTAATGTTTGGCGTACTGTAACAATATTGGAACATTATATGCATGCCATTGTACATATGTACGTGCAACAGGGAGCTTTGGGGACTCCTAACCAAGAACAATTGTCTCCCATTCCTAAAACTGCAAATGTCGTAACCGTTCCCATTTTTTTCGGGAAAAATTACAAATAAGGAAACATTTTAAGCCATTTTAGACTATTTTTTACAATTTTTTTTGTTAAAAACTGGTGATTTATCCCATTAGAAATGGATGCGGCCCCACACACCCGAAATTTTGAGCTTTTCATGTATAGTGTAAACAGCAAGCACAATATTCAGGATAAATCCTCCTTATTCAGAAATTTTCAGCCTTTGGCTCTACCTAAAAACGATTTTGTTGCACAATGGTTATGTCTGCGCTCATGCAATGCACTGTTTTTATATGCGAATTTGGGTATAATGGGTCACTCGGACGCTTGTTTTGGTAGTTCAGGGTACTTTTATTTTGATAATTTTTTTGTATTCAGACCATGGGATAAACTGTGTAAAAAGGGCAAAAATTTTTGCTTTTCATGTAAAAGACCCGCAGGAACCGTAGATATGTTAAAATTTTTTGTAATTTTTAACGAATGTATACTAAGTTTAAACCACAGATAAAAAAAGTGTATAATAATTTTTGCTTTCAGCTAATAGGAATTTTTTTCTCTATCGATTGGTAGCTGTTTCAACGAATGATATTAATAATTCGTTGAGAAAAGTTTGTGCTCATGCAATGCACTGTTTCCATATGCAAATTTGGGTATAATGGGTCAATCGGACGTTTGTTTTGGTAGTCAGGGTACTTTTATTTTTACTAAATTTTTTTAATGTTTAGACTAAGGGATAAGCTGCCTAAAAAGGGCAAACTATTTTGCTTTTCTTGTAAAAAAACCCGCAGGAACCGTAAACGTTAAAACTTTGTGTAATTTTTAATGAATATGTACTAAGTATAAAGTGCATTGTAAAGTATTAAGTGATGCGTATAACAATTTTTCGCTTTCAGCTGATAGGAAATATTTTTCTCTTATTAATTGGTAGCTGTTTTAATGAATATTATTAAGTATTCGTTGAGAAAAGGCTGTGCTTATGCAATACACTGTTTTTCTATGCAAATTTGGGTATATTGGGTCAATCGGACGCTTGTTTTGGTGGTCCAGGGTACTTTTTTTGATAAAATTCTTTTGTATTCAGTCCAAGGCACAGGTTGTGTAGAAAGGGCAAAAGTTTTTGCTTTCTATATAAGGGACCCGCAGGAACCGAAAATAAGTTAAAATTTTTTGTAATTTTTAACGAATACTTATTAAGTTTATACCGCAGTGTAGAGTGTAAATTGATGTGTATCAAAATTTTTTGCATTCAGCTGATAGAAAATTTTTTTCTTCTATCGATTGAAAGCTGTTTAAATGAATGATATTAATTATTCGTGGAGAAAATTGAATTTTAATAAAAGTAATGAAAAATAGTAAAAATGGTGAAAATTTCAATGTTTGGCGTACTGTTGCACATCGAATGTTTGTTTTCAAGTCAAATGAATAGCACCATGATGTTTAGAATAAAAAACTGTGCTATATATGTTGTTCTGAGGTATGATTAATTTTTGACTTATCACAACTCACCATTGTCGAAGGTTGATCTTCTCAGAAATTATGTCTTAGGTCGACAGTTGACAGAAAATTATAGGGAGCGCTGCTCAACAGTCATGCCCTAACTTATCTTAAGCAGAGATGAAAATTCATAGTAGCAGCTATGCAAAAAGTTACCGGAAATACAGAATGTCCTTCGTGCGTTACATCATGCCTTGTTCAACTGCGACTAAGAAGCATACGGCGACAATTATGCATCTTTGCCGCAGACTTACAATCGGTGTAGTCCTAACACTGCCACCGTCCCAACCTTGCCATCGCGAGTCCCAACACTGCCAACAGGTTGTGTGTTGGCATGCACATGCACGGAAATTTTGTTGCAAAAACGCTTAACATTTGGGGCATGCATGGTACGTACGTATTTGATAGGCTGAAATCATGCGGAAGGTGACGCGGAATTGAACATGCATATAGTGAGGGGTGAGAGGGGTATTACCCACACTGAGATGTTCAGAAGTTAGGTATCAAAGATTGCTTCAATTACAAATTAGCCCATTTCTAGGCAACTTCGACATGGCAAATGCAACATAGAATTACTACATGAGAAAATTTTAAGATTTAGCACCTAACAAGCTCTTGATTCTACCCTTCACTGGCGACCCCACCATTATAATCCATGAACATTATGTGCTTAATGCTTTTAATTACATGTGAGCAGCGACTAAATACTGGGAGTGGATCTTATGGGACAAACATTGAGGAAAAAATCAAAAACACAATTGTGGGAGATCCGCCTGATACTGGGGAGTTTAAATTTTGAGGGGTGTACAACCACACATGGTCGTGGGGGGTTTGTACCCCCCCCCGAGAAGTTGAAACCCCCTTCCCCCAGAATTCTATTTTTAGTAACATTTTTGACGATTTTACCCATCCTTCCCCCAGAATTTTCGTGCTGCTCACGTATGTTTACAACCCCCTCCCCCCATGCATGCCCCAAATGTTAAGCCTTTTTGCAACAAAATTTCCGTGCATGTGCATGCCAATACACAACGTGTTGGCAGTGTTGGGACTCGCGGTGGCAATGTTGGGACTCACGGTGGCAGTGTTTGGACTCGCGGTGGCAGTGTTGGGACTGGTGTCAGTGTTGAAATGGTGGCAGTGTTGGGACGGTGGCAGTGTTGGGACACGATCTTACAATCATAGGTAGCGCGATAGCGCTACCTATAATATACTTGGCCACCTTTTTTCTTATATGTTTATCGCAGCAAGTGCGAATTTTGTGTCCCTCCTCACAGCAACAACGGCACACACCTGGGAGGTGCGGTTTTTTTAAAATGATAGATAATTTAAAAACTCGATGTACCATTTCTTTGGTTTACACTCAATACCTAATTAGCAATGAGTGTGTAAATTGCAAACTGAAAAGTCAAATAATTTGCTGGAAGGCCAATTTTTCCAAAAAATGTTGCCCCCGAGCTGTAGATTACGAAGCTGCCTTAAATTCCTTTACACTCAATGGTTGTTGCACAAAAATGTAAAGTATAAGGGTTTTTACTCTTTGCGTGTTTTCAGCTTATCTTACTCAATTTTGGTTTCTGTGCAGTCCAATTGGTTTTATAATGTAGAGGGTTACAATATCTCGATGACAAATTTTTTTCTATTTCAACGCAATATTTCTTGATCTGTGATCGATGCGGGACATGCTAATTATGCTTAAAATGTGCCCTGACCTTAGCGTTACAGATGCTAGTTTATTTTGTTTCTATACACCCAATATTGCGTTATTAGCACAAGCGTAAAGTTTACACTGAGAAGCACTTTTCCGCCCAGAGTATTGAGTATCAAACAATTTGTGGAGGGCCAATTTCATTTTTAAAAATGTTGCCCCCAGAGTTGTAGATTACGAATGTGACAATAAAATTTCTTTACTCTCAATGGTTGTTGCACAAATTTGTAAAGTATGCGGGTTTTTTTACTCTTTGCGTGCCCTAAAGCTTATCTATCTCAATTTCGGTTTCTGTGCAGTCCAACTGGTTTTATAATGTAGAGGGTTACAATATCTCAAGACATGAAAAAATTTTTCTCTTCTAACGCAATATTTCTTGATCTGTGATCGTTTTAGTGTAAAGAGTTCGAGACGAAAAATGAAATTTCTTCAGCTACTCCGCTAAGTAGGCGGAACATGCTAATTATGCTTAAAATGTGCCCTGACCTTAGCGTTACAGATCCTAGTTTATTTTGTTTCTATACACCCAATATTGCCTTATTAGCACAAGTGTAAAGTTTACACTGAGAAGCACTTTTCCGCCCAGAGCATTGGGTATCAAACAATTTGCGGAGAGCCAATTTTTTTATAATGTTGCCCCTGAGTTGTAGATTACGAATCTAATATTAAAATTGCTTTACACTCAATGGTTCTTGCACAAAAGTGTAAAGTACACGGGTTTTTTACTGTTAGCGTGTCCTGAAGGTTATCTTTGCACGAAAGTGTAAAGTACACGGGTTTTCTACTGTTAGCGTGTCCTGAAGGTTATCTAACTCAATTTAGGTTTCTGTGCAGTCCAATTGGTTTTATAATGTAGAGGGCTACAATATCTCAAAAGTTAGAATTTTTTCTCTTTCAATGCAATATTTCTTGATCTGTGATTGTTTTAGTGTAAAGGGTTCGAGACGAAAAAAGAATTTTTCCAGCTACTTGCACCCCAGAATTTCGGCACTGCCCACCTATGGATATTGGGCCTAAAATATTAAATAAAAGAAGGGAACTAGCAAGGAAAAACGCTCCGATGGAACAAAAAGGTAAATATACTTGAACATTGTTAAGGATGTAAAAGGAGGGGACTAGGGAAAATTTTCCTATATGCGCAGAAGCCATAGGAATGTGCTAAACAGTTAGACTTCCCCTAAACAACGCAAAAATCGAAGTATATTCTGCGGCCTATGCGCGTTTTTGCAGATTTTCTGTAGTAATTTCGATAACGATGGCGAGTATTTTGATTACTTTATTTTGGAAGATTTAAAGAAATTTTTTGGGGTTTTTCATGCAAAATACTGAGTTGGCTATGTAGGTGTAAAGTTTACACTATTATCTTTCACGCCAGAGCATTGTGGAAGGTCAAGATTTCATTAAATAAATAATACATTGATTATTTAATGGTCATGGAAGTGTCTTCCATGCTCTTTTGCGAAAACCCTCATTTTTCACAGGCCGCAGAATATACTTCGATTTTTGCATTGTTTACGGGTAGTCTAACTGTTTAGCACATTCCTATGGCTTCTGCGCATATAGGGAAATTTTCCCTAGTCCCCTTCTTTTACATCCATTCAAGTAGATTTACCTTTTTTGTTCCATCGGAGCATTTTTCTTTGCTAGTGATGAAATAAGTGACGTTACGTCTGCTACCCTAAAAAGGTGTTTTTGCAGTTGCACACAGTGCGTACACAGCAAACATACATAACATTTACGTGGGGGTTTAAGGCTTAGACTCCTAAAATGGACAAATGGGAAATTTAGTTTGAAAAATAATGGGAAATGAAGACCGAGAAGATTTGAATATCAAATTTTTCTACCAAAAAATCTTGAGATTACCATAAATGTAGATCAACATTGTTTTCACGATATTTTAGCATATACACAAGTTTTTAAAGCTATACTGGCTCAAAAAAGTTTTCGAGCTGACCCCCGCCCTTCCCCCTTCCGCCCATAGACCGGCCATGCTGATAAAAAATGAGAATTTTTGGGATAGAACGCGAAGTATACTACGAGTATTTGCATGATTTCACGATCAGAAATGAAAAAAATACCTGCTGCACATTTCATTATGTGCTTTAATACTGATATTATTTATGCATTTATTCCAAACATGTCCTTTCATATTCTTTTAAAACTAAATGTTTCATTACTTCCATTTCCAGTCCGTTATTTCTTCAACCCGACGACACAAGTCATCTCTCGCAAGGTCTAAGCTAAAATTATAAACCGTACATATATTCGTATTTTAACAATACGAAATAATTGGAAAAAGTGCATATTGAATAGAATTTTATTTTAAACAGTTAACTTATAAAATATTTTTGATACAAAGCATAAAGCGAAGCATTGACTTGTGCCAAAGTTCATTTTATTCTGATCGAAGCGAAACATAAGGTTTAAAATATTAAGACCGATTGAGCACTGAAAATTATGAAAACCATCGATTTAATCTTAAGTAAGTTGTTTACCGGCAGGCTTGAAAACATTCACTGCTGATAAAGGTTCTTACAATGGTATATTACACCAGACATACATGTGAGGAGTTTGGGGGTCTTAACCCTACAGAATGAAAAAATCTTTTCTGGGGAAAATGAGGCCTAATGAAGGCCATAAATATGTGAAAATTAAAACTTTTCTTCAAAAGTGCTTTAAATTGACCAGAACCTGTGCAACAATGTAGTCCTAATGCTATTCTAGCGCTTATACCAGTTTTTAAGCTCATTTTGGCCCAAAAAAAGCTCAATTTTTTGCCCCCCTCAATCGGCCATGCTAAGCATCTATGTATAATCACACTTACATATTTTAGGCTTTTTATAAAGTGTTACTATTGCTTTTCAACAGTTTCGCTACTACTGTGTTTATTATTCGTGTAAGTATAAAGTGTTAGCATTCCCATGCTGTGCATTACTGATGGCAACGGTTTTATAATTGTTGCCAGGCTCTCATATATCCCTATAGTCTGTTTCACATGAGTTTGGGCATACATTTTTAGTATTTTTTCCGAGTTAGTCGACAGATTACGACAATTATAGATCAAATCAATGCTTTAATCACAATCAGTCGGCTTATTGTCGGACATAGCTTTCAAAATTTATGCCCAAACTTGTATGAAACAGAGCATAGTTACATACTTTATTTGTTGTATGTTTTGCGATAATGCCGCAAATAGGATGCAGTATAGTTTTGTAATTAGCTTGAAATAAATAAGTATCATCACATCATAAATAATGCGATTCAATTGTGATGAAAGACACTTCAAAGATATAATTATTCCTTTTTCTCTGAAGAGAATAATAAAATGCATAACTCACTCCTTTTCAAAGCGTCTTATTCTTTCTTCTGCATCTTCGAATGCTCTGTTGTTGCTGATGATCGAAATCTTAGCTCCAGGCTCTAGTCCGGCTCTGCAGAAAAGCAAAGCAGCATATCACAAAAAATTGAGATCATTAATCTTTTAGTTACTATTTACCGTTTCTCTAATTCTCTTTTCATCAGCATAGCGAATTGATGCAACGCGTGAATAGTGGCTTCAAGTTGTTCCTTTCTGAAAATATTTAATTGAACAACAGCTGCAGTATGAAAAATAATGCTTTATTTGGTACTCCATGGCTCCCACTTTATGAAAATAGATGAAACACGAAAAGAGCTTCGAACTTAATATCGCATTAAACTTGGAAATGCAGAAGATAAACGGAGTAAAAACGTAAAATTACGATAGAAACAGAAAAACAACATTATCATTCTTTAAGTGGAAATATTTTTCCCAATACCAAGTTGAGTGGAAAACCAAAATTAAAAATACTAAGCAGTATAACTATTATTCCATTAGTAAGGCCATGTAAGAGAATGGTAATGATAGTGAAAAACGCATGATCATATGAATGTAACTAGCAAAGAAAAATGCCCCGATGGAACAAAAAAACGAATATACTTAGGATTGTGGATTACTAAGGATGTAAAAGGACCTATGGAAATGCCTAAAGTCGCAAAATCTGCTGAAAGATCAGACTTTCTCTAAGCAATGCAAAAAATCAAAGTATATTCTGCGACCTGCAGATTGAAATAAACTATTGAACCAAAAAAACGATTGAAAAAGCAGCAAGTTAGCTATGCAGTAGCTATGGTAAATTAGATGGAGTAGACTAGGAGAGACTTTGCAAGCCAATTGAATGAAATAGCAAACATCGATGCATTCAAGACAATCAAAGAAATTGTTGGTTTAAAGCAGCAGGAAACGCATAAGCTTACGTGAAACAGACTACATGTTGGTACACTTGCATGCCCGCGACGATTGTGGGTTTGCTTACTATAATGCTCATGAGGGTTTGCTTACTATAATGCTCATGAGGACAAAATAAAACACCGTTAAATGCAATTGCAGTTATAGTCTATTTTCTAACCAAGTTCATGAATTCGCTAAGTAAACCAATACTTATTATTGTAGCACCCGATTCCGTCATCGCTCGACCCGCCATACCCATAAAAAATTTGCTACCGACTCCGCGTCGAGCAATGGAAAATCGAGCGCTACAGTAATGAGGATTTTAGTTTTCTGATCGGATCCATGCACTTGGTTAAAAAAGAGACTAGTTTTCTATCAATCATGATACGAAGCAAGTCAGCGTTGCAACTTGCAAGCTATTTACAAAAAGTTAACATTTTAGATTATGTTTATACACTCTTATAAGAAGCATTCGTCTTTTTTGTTTCATCGGAGCATTTTTCTTTGCTAGTACCCTACTTTTAATTAGCATGATTTGAGTAAGTCAGTCAGAAACACATGCGGTAACAAATTGTCATTAAAAACATCAGCATTATCTCTTTCAAGCAAGACAACCTTACCTTATTTAAACAGATCAGAGATTTTCAGCATAAACTTCAAGCAACTATTGGGTGTAAAGAACACTTACGCACAGATTCGTAATCCTAACGTTACATGGAACATTTTTTAAAAAAATTTAGCTTCTGCAACGCTCTAAAACTAAATTTAATTTTCAGTGTAAACTTTACATAACTACTGGGTGTACAGAAAACATACAGTCAGATTAGTAATCCTAACCTTACGGAACATATTTTGAAAAACAATTTACGTTTTGCAACGCTCTGGAAGTAAAATAAATTTGTACAATAAACTGCATATTAACAGTAAATGAATAGCGCAAACTTTACACAACTACTAGGTGTTGAGACAACTAACAGTCAGATTCGTAATTCTAACGTTACGTAGAGCATTTTGAAAAAATTAAGCTACTGCAAGGCTCTAGAATTAATCTTAATTTGCAATGTAAACTTTACACAGCCACAGAGTGTGAAGAAGATTTTAGTCGTATTCGTAATTCTGATATTACTCTGATATTACGATCAACATTTATGAAAAAACTTATTCTCTACAATGGCCTGAAGTCAAATAAATAATAGATATAAGCCACTTTATATCACTGTTAAGTGTAAACAAACGCGCCTAATTGACATATTACGTTCGATTCCTGGTACAATTTTTAGACTTGAGATCATGTCCAGACTTATAACCGGAGAATTTGGCTGATAATACAAGACAGAAACACGTCTAACACACCCAATTTTTGACTTTACACCTCCCGAAAAAGCTCAATATTGATGTAAATAAACGCAATTTGCTGTGACGTGTACCCCTTAAAAAGTACTTCATTTTTATTTTATTCGACCTATCCCGACTTCCAAACGGAGGAAGTGGGAAACAAAAGAACGGACAAAAATGTATTCTCCACCGTCTGGCACATTGTAAACTTTAAAAATCTAAATCTAACTTCCCATTATGTGTAAAGAATCTTAGTAAGTTTGTATGTGGAAAGCTTCTGTTCCGAAAAATATTTCAGATATTAACCAATCAAAATAGGGAAAAACGTGTAATTTTCGCTCATTTTATACCCCTGATTTCGAACTTTACACCCCCATAAATAACTCAATATTGTGTTTTTAACGCGCTTTGCTGCGACGTGTGGCCCTTAGAAGGTACTTTATTTCTGCTATATTCAATTTATCCCAAATTATAAGCGGACAGAGAAATCTTATGCAAAATCTGTTTTTTACATCATCCTTTAGAGTGTAAAGTTTAAACCCCTAGATCTAACTCCGTATTGAGTGTACAAAGTTGACTAGTTAGCAAAAAGTAGCCCTTGAACCGTAATACATTTCTGTCAATTTTTCGGGACTCGCAACCGGAGTTATTGGCACACAAAGAAAGGCCAAAAATGTGTTTTAACCCTCAGATTCTTTACACTCTTTATACTGCCACTCTGGAAATAAGTCACTTTTCAAAAAATAACACTTTTGAGCTTACTCAATTGTCTACAATTTAAAAAAGCAGACTAAACAGAATGCAAAACTGAGCTAGAAAAGGGGAGCGTCCTTACCAAAATTTAAAAATGCTATATATCACAACGTTACTGTAAAACTTTCACTCTCTTTACACACTGGGTATTGATTAACAAAAAAACAAAAACATCCACAGCGAAGTTTTTTATTATCTATCTTTTTAAAAAACCGCACCTCCCAGATATGTCCCGTTATAGCTGTAGGGGTAGACAGATGTTGGAGGTACCCAAGTATATTATAGGTACGCGCTAACGCGTTAGCTATGATAGCCCCTCCAGATTGGAAACAGCTAAAAAACAATTTTTCTTCTGCTTATTAATTTCTAATAGAATATGCTCTATTAGTTTTTAGACGAACCTACTGTTGCAAACACCGTGTTCAGTTTGTAATTTATTTATCGTCTCTTCGGCTTCTCGTTTCCAGTCTCGCAATGCCACAGCTTCTCTATTCTTTGTATGCAAAGAAGCCTCAAGTTCACCGCAGCTAAATCATCGACAAAAATGATCAAAAATGAACGCTTATGAAATCAAATCAATCGAAAGCTAATTTATATATCAAAAATTGCCTACTAAAATATGAATAAATGAACCTATACATTTTCTTAAAACGCGGCTTATTATTGTGGTCCTTCAATAAGGAATGCTTGAATTTTGTGACACCTTTATAGCTAATAGAATTTATCAAACACATCTCGAACAATTTCTCAAATTATATAAGTAATAATCAAGATAAATTTTCTAGCATGATTAGCATTAAAATATTTAGATGTTAAGCTCAATGGTCAGCGCTCATATCAATTACTTAGATTAAAAATAATAAATGATTGCGTATTTATTCCTCTCGAATGGCTTCTCATCGTTTGTCTATTGCCCATGAATTACGTCTTAATCACGTGACCGTTATTTTAAAAAGATTGACTTTTTTAAATAAATAATCGGTGAGATTTAGTTTAGATTCTGCTTCTCCTGATGGCATCGTCATCTTCGCAACTTTCTCATTTCAGGCAGAAAACTGGAATCGCTTAATAAGTAAATTCAAAACATGAAGTTTCGATTACCGCCATCTCACGTCGTCCAATTGCTTTTTCAGGGAAGGGCTTTCTTTCAAAATGTGCGGATCACCGAAACCTTCTATCGGACCGGACGAATAATCGAATTCTTTTTTCGTCTTTTCTAAATTCTGCTTGACGTTCAAAAGTTCCTTTGACGTTTTTGCTAAGGCTCCTTCAGCTTCATTATGTCTGCAAAAATTTATATTTAGACGTATTAAAAACTGCTCGTTGTTTCAAACCAATTTCGATCATCTTTCGATAATTTATGATTTGAACAGATAAATATTGAATAAATTTGGCAAAAAAGGTAATATTATAGAAGAGCACATATACTCGTATGGGTGACATCTCTACACTGCTTGGGTGGAATACTCTATAACCAACATTTCTTATTCGTATGTCAGAAAATAAATTGACAAAGTGATGACTTTCAACAATAAAATGCAATATTTTTATTCTTGTCACTTGTAAATTTCTGTCAATTCTCAATTACTCAAATTTCTGTCACTTAGCGGGTGCACAATTGCAATTTTTCGAAATACATAATATTCCGTCTTTTGGAGGCAGTTTCAATTATAAAAGCGATACACGAAAAATAATCTGAAGATAGATTAATTACATATGAATATAACGACATGCAAAGACTTAGAGGAAAATATTGATAAAAGTAATGAAAATAACAAACTGAAGTAATGTTTTTTAAAATTTTTATGTTCTTCCATATTTTTAAATTTTATTACATTACGAACTCAGGCATAAGAAGCTACGGTAAATAGCGCAACAAACTTTTTGAGTTATTTCTTAACTGAGGGTTTTATATTACCGTCTATTCGGGTCTCCAAATACAAATATCAGCAAATGATTCTTAAAATTTTCTTTCTTTCTTAGCACAAGAAAAAACTCACTTTTTCTCTATCATTTGCGCAAACGTAGTCTTCTCAGCTAATTCCTTTCGCAGTGTAGTGATATTTTCTTGTGCATCTGATAAAGCTTTGTCTTTCTTAAGTATTATCTCTTCTAGCAACAAGCATCTGTTGAAAAATGCTGCATGGACACAATGTTCAGCAACACACAATCAAATTATTATAAAAAGCATAAATTGGTGTATTAAATGCTCATTTTTTATAAAATATAATTCAATTCTACATAAAGGCAAAACCATAAACGGTTTGCCTGCGTAATAGTATGGAAAAATCTTTTAATTGGCGAAAACATCACATTTTATAAATTTTATTTCTATTTTTTAATGTCTCCAAGAAATTTACAATCATGTGAAAAGACACAAGAAGAATTCGGCATGAGCATAAACACGCTATCTTCTTAACTAAGACTTTTAATCTGTAGATCATTTGAAGAATGAAAAATTTTAAATAAGTGTGCTTTAAAAGAGTTCAATAAGAAGTCTTAAAAATTATTTTTGTACATATTGACTAATTAAACATGATGTTTTGCGCAGACATTACCAACGCCTAAACACAGTTTTTGTGTCTAAACATAAAAATAATGTTAATAGCACTGCCAGCAAGCTAGTGCAGCTGGCGGGGTGATTGATAGTGACAATAAATCTTTCTTTTGAACTTCTTTTTTATGACGCTTCATTTGATTTGAACTGAAATTGCTCGCATGGTAACAAAATAAGAATGGATTCAATAAGTTTGACACCCTGACTTACTTTTTATCAAATACTCAGAAATGAAGTGTCATACGGCTGATCGATGAAATAGGTATAAATAAAATAAAATTAAAAGGTAAAAAAGGAATAAAATGAATGGCTGACAGCCATCATAAAAATTGCATTTAAGCTGATCCAAGTTCAACATCTTTCTACAAAAGATATGAATATTTCAAATTAATAGGCTGAATTATCGCGATTTTGACAGTTCAATTGAAAAAACAAAGTGATTTGTCAAGCTGACGCTCTTACCTGCTTCTTAATTCTTCATTTGATGTTGTGTTTAAGGGTGAAAATTCCAACGAAGCAGATTTTTCTTCTCCTGATAAAACCTGCTCAATGTAATGAGGACTGTATAATAATTTAATACACAACATGAAATCTTAATGACTTATGTACACTTGAAAGCTAGTTGATCAATATCTGTCAAAAGACAATTAACTTCTAAGCACTAAAACACAATAAAAGTAGGGCTTGAAATTGATCCCTTCCGACGTATTATCAATTAAATAGTAACTGATCATGAAGAAAAGCGATATGTCAAGTTTAATTTACATAGCGATACTCAGCGAAATATTCATATCTACTCACTTTATGTTCATTGGGCTTGTAGGATGCCGTTTTATATCGCTCAAATGAATCTGTGAAAAAATAATAAAATTCAAATGACAGGTATAAAAATTGCTGGACCGTCTTTGCTTAATCATAGATACCCGTACATTTATCTTAGTAGCATTTCAAGAGTCCTAACTAGACATCCACGTAAGGGGGGAGTTTGGGGTCTAGACCCCCAGAATAAAAATTGGAAATTTCCGCGGAGAATGAGGTGAAATGAAGGCATAAATCGGATACAAATTACAATTTTTCTTTGAACGTGCTTAACATTGACCACAAACTGTTTAATAACGTAGTCTTACGGCTATTTTAGAGCTTATACCACTTTTTAGGTCATTTTGGCTCCAAAAACACAATTCTTGACCCCCTGGACCAGCGGACCCCCAGATCGGCCCAAGCGTCCTACCGTCCTAACAGTCCCACCAAGAATCCCTATACGGCAAGAGTCTCAACAGTTTCACCGGTCAGCAGTCCCTGCAGCACCAGTAATTCCATGAGTTACCTACCATTACATTACTATGAGTGTATCAAATTTAGGCAAAGGCAACATCAACAGGTAAAATCAAGCTGATCAAATTTTTAACCTAAGGTGTCGAGCTCGTTGCATACATATTGTTTATCATTCTATAACTTAATCTTTTTAGATCATGCTACGTTTCTGTCTGTTCCTACATAAGCTCGCTAAAATGGTCTGTAATTAATTTGCGTCCATGTTTTACAACTGATTTTTTTACAAACTGGTCCTGGGGAAGAAATTCAAGTATGTTCTAGTATATTTTGAAGACTGCAAAATAGATTTAAGCATACTTTTGAGCTACATAATAAATCCAAAGTTGCCCGAATTCTGTTTTAATAATTTTTTGCTTGACAGCCTAAGTTTGAATAAGACGTAATGAAGATGTAAAAAATTTTTCGACTCTGCTTGTTGAATTATGAATTTTCTATTTCTTTGTATTGCACTAAAGTAGAGTAAATAAATGAGTGGTCGAGCTTGAATGATTGTTGAGAAACCATTCGTTAAAAAGCAAATCAATTATTAAACTTTTCAATGAGCTAATGGAGGAAGAAATATTAATTCGCGCAAAAAGAGTTAGATTCATAACAGAAAATAGTAATACGGAAGTGCTGATCAGACGACATGTACGTGGGGGTTTGAGGTTCTAGGCGTCAGAATAGAAAATGGAAAAATTTATCAGGAAAATGTGGCAAAATTAAGGGTAAAAATGGATGAAAATCAAAACTTTTTTCAACATTGTTCTGAAATTGACCAGAAACTGTTCACTTCTTACCATAGTTTTCATGTTATTTTAGCAATTATACCAGCTTTTGACATCATTTGTATTCTGGGTGATTAAAAATCTCTCGGATGTTGAAAATTTTCTATGTTAGGAAAGCTCCCCAAGATATTGTACGGATGAGATACATTATGCTCTGGCCATCTCGCTCTCCTGATTTGATTATGTGATTCTTCTCTGTGAGAGGTTCCATTAAATTAAAAATATGCGTCTCTCCCCAGCATTTCTTTTAGAATTTACATTGCCATTATTTTGGCCTCAAACGAGGCTATAGTAGAAAGGAGGCTGAAAAATGTATTTATTTATCGTGTAAATTTGTGAAGGGTGGTCGAAAATCGTTGTGATCACGTTTCGCAGACTACCTCATGTAATGAAGAAGAAAAACTTAATGCAACAAAATTTCAATATTTGATTCATATTGTATAGCACAGCTGGTACATTAGTGACATAAGTGTTTTTAGTTGAAATGGTTTAGAAAACAAAAGACGTTAGTTACCTTCATATAAAACGCTTAGTGGAAAAGCTGCAGAATTTATACTGATAAAAAATTGCATCAGGCAAGTTATTTAAGTGCGAATTAGAAAAATTAGCTTGTGATAATCAAGGAATAAGCTATTTATATTATTTTTACCCATAATTTTCAAGCATTGACCGAAGTACCTGAATGGGTTATCTTGAAAAGGGTCTCAACGGATTTGTACAATGTAGCGCTCGCCTTTTCGTATCTTTGGATTTCTTTTTCGTCTATGAAAACGCCTTTATCCAAAGCAGCTTAAACAGGCTTATACGTTAAAATAAGAGCTGGAAACTAATGTTAAGCGCAAGCTTACAATATGAAACGTTATAAGTCATATTAGTCCATTCGTTGTCCGGAGGAAGTAACTTGTGACGCACCTTATCATATCTAAAAAATATTATCTATCAATAACGAGTCAAATTGATTCTAAATATCATCTGAATGTTATAGTAATATTTGCAAACAATGCTGAAACTGTTTTGACAGAGTGGTTTCAAGATACAAATTTAATCCTCATCTCGACTTAGTCTTTGAAATGTGAATGATCTGTTATTATAACATCACCTATAAAACTAAACACGCATTCAGCAAATAATAAGTGTATCACATATCCGTTACAACATACAATTTTAGAATTAATTTTTTATTACAATTAAAGTTTTTTTAAAATTTTTTGCCTGATTTTCGATGTACCTATCATTACGTTTCAAGAAACTGTAAAAATGTTATTTTTATTTTTTAAACGAGGAGGAAATTCTTTTTAAAAGGCCTGACGAGTATCGTCGTTTCAAGCTACATATTGCTGTTTATACGTAAAGAATAAGGCATTATTTTCAATTAGCTCGAATTTTATGACCTCAATGTATATAGTGTAAAGAATGTGTACAGGAAAACACCATATACCTTGAGCACGCTCCAAAAATTAAAAAACGGAATGTCTTGCAACTCTTGTTCTTAGGACAAGTCATAAACATGGACACAATTCTTTTTAAGAGATAATTTTAAGTTACACCTTGTGAAAATTTTACTTTTTTACACATCTTTTCCTTCTGTTTAGCTTTTTTATGAACATTCTATTTTCTTTTTCGTAACCTAAAGCTTTACTGACGCCACCGTGGGATTTCTAAGTAAGAACATACATTTATGATTGAAGTAATTTTAAACTATTAACTGCATACAAGCTAAACAATAATAAATCAATCTCTAAAACCTCATTTAGATCGAGATTGTGAAGACATTACTCGTAGATTGTGAACATAGACAATGCGTCTTACGCTTAATTTAAAAATATTCATAGGCTTTGCATGAAGTCAAATAAAAGTAAGTAGTGAAGACGTGGAGTCATAGGCGCGGCCACACATGTGTTTAAAGAGAAAGGTTTAAAGGCTTTAGAACACAGTATTCGAATAACATTCTGCAGATCCGAATTCGATTTTTGGACATTTTTTCATATTTTCCTGCAAATTGTGGTGTCAATTGATAAATCTCGATGAGATATTCGTGCGTCTAATATCAAAGCATCCATTTGCCTCTTTATCATTTTTGACCCATTTTTGACCCAAAAAGTTCTTTGGCCCAGAATTTCGGTCCCGCCCATGTATGTACAGGCGCGACCAGTAAGAGCCACGTTGGAAATTGGTCAAATCAACATAGTGTAGCGTTTCTTATTTATGTTTTGCTGAAAAATATGAAATAAACTTATTTGCAAGTAAATTTTACGACACTTCATTTGCTAGATGCTAATTACTACTGAATTCTGTGAAATGGAATCAGCATTACTTGACTATCTTCTTTAAATTATCTTCGGACAAATACCATAAACCAGAAGCGCCGGGTAATTGAGCCCTTAAACTTTTTAACGACAGTGTTCCGTCTTCGTCCAATGGGATTTCGAATACGCCGGATGTTACGATTACACTTTTGGTTTTGGAAGTCATTTCTGCAAGTAAAATGTTGTTTACTTCCATTTACAAACAATGAAGTAATCATTGTATAGATATATAAACTAATTCAAGACTAAAGTTTAAGTCGCATATTCTTAACTTAGCCGCGTCTAATCATGATCGGACAATAGCAGGCTTATTAGTACTTGAATTTTTGGGTAACCGTAGTTTTTTGTACGAAACTATTTGCTTAACAGAGAAGTTTCAGTGCGCAAGCATGATAAATAAATTTTCCTTATTTCCACTTGAAAATTGCACGTTTAAATATTAGGCTTTCATTTCGGACATCATAAATCATTTGTTCAATTCAAGCCAACCACTCAAATTTTACTTAGATTGATTTAACGCTTCTGCTAACTATGGATTAGAATGAACTAAAGAACGCGAAAACAGTGATGCCAATTTATGATTATTAATAGATCTAAATCGAACTGAAGCGAAATTAATTTAATCGAAGTGAAGCGCTATTAATTGAACAGTGGCACTGATGCGGATCACTACCAGACATGCACGTGGGGGTTTAGGAGATCAAAGACCCCGCAGAATGGATAAATAGAAAATTTTGTGGGGAAAATGAGGCAAAAAGAAGGTCAAGAAGGGTGAAAATTGAACATTTTCTCCACTTCAAATTGATCAGAAACTGTGTTTAAGTCTTAACGCTATTTTAGCGCTTATACCAGTTTTTGAGGTCATTTTGGCCCAAAAAAGCTCTATTTTTGACCCCCTCCTCGGACCGGCTGACCCCCCAGATCGGCCATGCTGTGCATCTATGATCATTGCGAATCGACGTTCAAGCTTCTAAGCCGAGATATTAAGCTTAATTCCCTGTGATGCATATCGTGACCGTTCAACTGAAAAGAAAGCATGTTTTTCAATTAACGACGTTTTCATTCTTTTCATGAGTAAGCCGAAGGCAGAAAAATTACTAAAATTTAGTTTTTAGCTTCAAATAAAGAAGAAAATCTACATTTATCACGTTGGCTCACGGGATCAGCAGAAAATGACGCAACTTTCTTTTGTACCTATTATCATTTGAGGAAATTTGACATCTTATCTATGCAACAGAGGAACAAAACATCAATCGTCGATTGAAATTGGATATCCGGACCCGGTTCTACGAAAGCGACTTAAGTTCAACTGTGAACTTAAGTAACTTCAAATTTAAATTTTAAGTCGGACTTGAGCGATTCTACAATGAAAAAAGACCACTTTAAAGCTGATCTTAAAAAAATGTTGTCTCTACAAAACGTAAGATCGAACTTAATTCGTGGATAAATTCAGGGAAGACTTAAATCGATTAATGCTTGATTGAAATTATCCAGCACCACTGAATAATCTTTTTTTACTTTCTTTGTTTTTTTCGCAAAACGTGATTTCTTCTGTCTGCATATTTTCAACATTATGCTTACTCAGTTTTTAATATATAAAGTTTTTTTAATATACAACTCTTTTAAATGTATCTCTTTCGGCGACTTGCCAGCAAAGTAAGACACATGTACTCATCGCCATACTCTTTAAGAAAAGAATAAAATTTAATCTAAAAATTAGTGCGCAGGTCACTTACTCGACACAATTTCAAATATTTAACATGGATTTTCTTCACAGGTTGTCATGATAACCGCTGATTAGCTCAAAAACGCCATATCTTTCTACATGACCACCGAAATTATTTTATTCTTATAATAAGTGCTGATTTCTATGGCTAGATACCTCTTGGAACGTCAATTACGAACATTTTGAAAAGCAGTAAATAAGTAATACTCGAAATACTCGTTGAGGCGTTACTCACTATATGTAGATTTCTTCATCGGCTTTATATTATAATTTATGATAATTTAATTAGTAAAACGGATTTTTATTTCCAAAAGTAGCATTGCATAACTGTTAAAGCAACAGAACAGGAATTTAATTTGAACAAAATAAAAATGTGTAAATAGTACATTACAATTTATATTGTTAATGAAATGCTTAATTTAATGGATGTTATTAAATGATCCTTTTAATTTAAATTCGTACCCTCGGAATTTTCAGGTTCTGTTGAAAACTGATAATTATATTATCTGTGTGTTTTTTATCTCTGCGAATGAATAGCTTTTTTTACGTTTTCTGCCAATAAACTAGTTTTTGGACCATATTTTGTGTGCAATATCCTTTGAGTTTATTAGACAAATTTTTATGACATCAAATACCGGAAAATTTTTTATGTCTCTGTATTCTGAAAAAAGTGCTTCTTCGGAAAAGTTCAAAATTTTATTTTAACATGTAGCTAGCATACATGCACAGCATTGGAATTCTGGGGGGTGAATTTTTTATGTTTTTTTTTGTACCCAAAAATGGTGGGTACGCGTCAAAACATTGTTTTTCGGCGTTTTCGATGATGCTCTATCTTTCTAGAGCATAAAAACATATAAATATTTCGAAAAAAATCAAAAAAGTCGAGTAAATTGAAAAAAACAATCCAAAGCATGAGTATATGGCGCGAGGCGCCGAAAATTTGATACTTTTGAGCAAATAGATAGCTAAAAACGCTTAAAAAGCACCTTTTCTGCAAATTTTCAAGAAAATTTCGAAAACTTCTGAGAAATCGCGGATTCTGAAAGTTTTGGAAACTTTTGAGAAATCGCGGATTCTGAAAGTTGAAAATTTTTCTGGGAGGGCGAAACCCCCCAAACCCCGCAAAGATCATATATGGTAAGTGGAGTTTTTAAATTTAAAAGCCAGGTGTTCAGAAAAATTTATTTTGAACTACAGTCTATTTGACGGAGATATATAAATAATTAAACGTTATAAATATGTATAAAAATCCTGAATTCTCAATTACGTGAGCCTTGATTTTGATTTATTCAAATTTTAAGGATAAATCCTGTCAGTCAAGTTTGTCTCCTGTCTGAATTTGTAATATACAAACGCATATAGGATTAAAATTCTTGCCATAAGATGTTAGTAAGTAAATAGGAGGAGCCAGTCTTTTTAAACGTATAAAAAGTGCATGCAATGTGAAGTCGGTTTTCAGGAAATTTATATCGGATTTTAATTCGACACTATAACAAAGCAGAATCATAGCAGTTTTATTTCAAAAACGTATGTACAAGGCATGATTATGGTTACGAGAAAAAGCCACGGTATTGTTAAGCACAAGTATGTGCATAATATGTACAGTGGCAGGAAGATCCAGGATTTTCAGCAGGGGAGGCGGAATCCAAAATTTTCCTAAAAGTGTCAAATATTGTTAAAAAATTCGTATATTATGCTCAAAGTACCGGCTTTTTGCTGTCTTCTGACCGGCAGAATTTTTTCTGATGTAAAAAAGTAAAGCTTTTCTGAAATTTTCCGAAGCTTTTTATGAAAAACTCGCAAAATTAATGCAGAAATCGAAAATCGACACAAATCGCCGGAAAAGGAAATGCAAGCACCGTGAGCACTCAAACCATAAAAATATAAGTAATTGTGACACAGTAAACAACGCGAAGAATTCTTGCTCACTTGGTTATTCCTCAGAAAATGTAGATACCTCGATGTCTTCAATTGCTTAAAAAAATTCGGAAAATTTACATTTTAATTTAATAGAAAGTCTGAGTTGGAAAATCCATGATATACATCATCACGCTCAGGGGATAACAATATGTTCTACCATTTGATTTCTGAAGAACAATGTCTTGCCTTAGTTTGACTACAATATCAGTCGCACTCTTCACCATTCCGTTTAACGCTGAAATAATGGCAAATTTTTATCTTTTTTATATCTACTTCGATGTTTGTGTACATACACTTGAATACGCTACCTATTTAGTTTCAGAAGTATAAAGTACGTGTTGCCCGTAAGTTGTTATGCATAGATACCCATCGACGCTCTTCAACCATTTCAAGTGTACCTACTTGCCTGGTTTTTTAAAACTTTAGGCAAACAAGAAAATTGCTAACTTGTACGTAATGGACCCGCAAAAGTTATCAATGAAAACTTAATTAAATTAGCTGAGGGTATCGTAAATAAGCTGAAAAGCATAGCGATTTTCACTGCTAACTAACATATCTACAATTCGTCGAAAAATCGCTTACGCAAAGTTTGACATCACTTAGTACGATAATTAATCATTGTGATTTTAGGTTAAGAACGTAATCCCAGATCAACGTAAATAAACATCGATGCCTACGTCATGAAATGATCTTTGAGCGCGCTGAACACGATGTACATAAGAATCATCGGCGGAAGGACCGCCTCAAATTAAGACACGGTTTCATCCTAATGAGCGGGACGACAACGACACTCCAGGGACATCGACAGCAGGCGAAAAATTATTCAATCAAAATTTGCATATTTTGCAGTCTCTAGAAAACAGAAAATACAAAGAATTTTTGTCCGGTAAGTGATAAGATGTCGAATTAGGTTATGAGCATAGATGCACAGCATGGCTGATCTGGATGGTCAGCCAGTCTAGGGAGTCAAGAATTGAGCTTTTCTGGGCCAAAATGACCTCAAGGAGTGGTATAAGCGCTAAAAAAGTGTCATAAGTACGTTATTACGCAGTTTCTAGTCAATTAAAGGCACGTTTGAAAGAAATTTTCAATTTTCAACCATTTTTAGGCTTCATTTTGCCTTATTTCCCTCAAAAAAAATTCCCATTCTTCCATTCTGGGGGTATAGACCACACCTGGGCGTGGGGGTTTGGGGGTGTGCACCCCACCTCACCCAGAAACCAAAACACCCCCACCAGAAACCAAACTACCCCCAGAATTCAATTTTTAAAATTTTTTCAATATTTTCGCAATTTTTTGATGTCAATGGATAGTGCTCGATAAGAAACGTTGAAAAATTGTGTTTTTTTGTCATGCCACCATTTTTAAAGCCATTTTTTGGCCTTTGAAAAATCGTGCACCCCCAGAATTTTAGTGCTGCCCACGTATGGTCTAGACCCCCACTTCCCCTACCCATGTGCATGTCATTTATTCAGTTTAATTTTGCAATGTACGTATTTACGCGCGCAATACCGACCAAAAAAATAAGCATTGAGCAATTTTAATATTTGCTTGTAAGTATATTTCAAATCACGAATTCCAGTAATGAAAACTTCTTTTTGGGTTGACGAATAGCCGTTTCTTCTTCTTGAGTACCTAAATGCGAAGCATAACACTGCGCTTGTTCGATTGTTTATCTGAAGATGGCAGGCGATTTTCGTTAAGCTGTCTTCATTTATTATCACGATTCTTGGAAAAATTTAGTAACGCTTCTACTCGTACCCCTGAACATATATACCCTGGTTCGATTTCGACTTGAGTCGAGCTTTTCCCGGATAGGGCTCAGGCATTCCTTTCTTCGGAAGTCAATAAATGGGAAGCTGTTGTCTGCATTGGTGGTCTACCCCTTGGGAATCGCGACCATGAAGCATAGCATGGTCGAGTTGAGGGTCAGCCAGTCCTAGAAGGTTCAGACACAAAGCTTTTCCGAGCCAAGATGGTTTCAAAAACTGGTGTAAATAATGAAATAGCACAAAGATATGTCAATTCAAACTTTCTGGTCAATTTCAAACACTACTGCAGGAAATTTTCGATTTTCGTCCATTTTTGGCCATCATTTTGTTTTATTTTTTACAAAAATTTCCCATTTCCTATCTAGCGCATAACACATGGTTACATTTAAAGAACTATACTTTTTCTTTCACACGCAAAAACTTGACTAATCGGTACTCGACTCAATACTCAAAAGCACTCGGAACAGTCGATCACTTATAGTCTGTTTCACATAACTTTGGGCATAAATTTAAAGAATTTTTTCGAAAGTAAGCCGATGGATTACGATAGTTATATATCGAATCAATGCTATAATTGCAATATGTCAGCTTATTGTCGGACATAGTTTTTAAAATTTATGTCCAAATTTGTTTGAAGCAGACTGTAGTACTACCGGTGGTCACTCGATACTTTCATTCGAAAAAATGAGTCAATATCAGTGACGATGCGTATGTGTAATACACTCATGAAAATTCGAGTTCGAGGAGACTTGGCCTCGTTCCTGACCCGAAATGGAGACACATGAGGACGATTTTTTTGATTTCAGTCGTTTCCAATTTTTATTGCCAGAGTTATAAATGCATTACTTCACATAATATCTACTGAATTTTCGAATTTTTGAAGCAAATATGCTATTTAAGCAGAAATGTTTTAAAAGTTCGGAATTTTTGAGAAAATTTACTTTAATCAATAGTCCTGTTATAAAACTACTAGCACAGAAGATGCACATGTTCTTTTATAAGAAAGGGAATTCAATATGTGGAAATTCGTTTTGGAAATCCTAAGCTTATTCAATTCAGTGAGGGCGGATTTAAGGGGCGTGAGATGGTCTCCACCGGTAACATGTAGGTGCGTAGTTTACGGAATAGGTAGTAGATTTCACCATGGGCGGATATAAGGGGCGGCGGGGTGGGGGCGGCCGCCCCTTCATTAGCCCAGAATGACTGGCGAGACAAAGGAACGGATATGCAATTTACAATGATTTTCGGCTGTCAGTAATCATAATTTTTTGAAATCTTCCGGCGCTTTGCGCTGGATAATATCTACTAATGATATTTATTTACTTTCTAGGCGGCCCAAAAGCCATATTATTGCTCAAATAATAGATTTTAAAACGATTTCAAGAGCAGAAACTGCGTTTTCAGTATAGTTTTCTTCTATATTTTCAAGCATGACTCTTAAAAATTTTCGACGTTCCGCATCAAATGCTGCAGGAGATAGAGCAGTACTAATTCAAATTACTAAACATTCCCGCTTTAAATTCATAAATTTTTAGGCGCTTCGCGCAAGATTTTCGTCAAAACTAAAAAATTCAATGTTTTCGACCGGAATTTTCGAATATATTCAATATTTCCCGAAAAAATGCTGTGCCTAAGTGATTTAAAAAAATAGACAACGCAAAGCGCCGAAAAACACTATTTCGCACGCAAAGGGCAACTTTTCGGACCTATTTCCGACTGTTTTTAAAAAACATTGTGTACCGCCCCTTAGCAGAATCATTTGTATCCAGGGACCGGTTGCTCGACTTCACCTTAATAAAGGCTAACCATAAAAAAATTGACTTTCAATGGTCAGCCGGTTGCTCAACTTTACCTTAATGCCTCTGACCATTAAGGTTCCCTTAACGAAATCATTAACGTTAAGGTAAAACCTTAACTAATGGTTTCGTTTAGGTTCGTAAAAATCGGGTTGCTCGACTTGACCATTG
Organism: Mermis nigrescens; assembly: GCA_036768485.1. Taxonomy (NCBI): domain Eukaryota; kingdom Metazoa; phylum Nematoda; class Enoplea; order Mermithida; family Mermithidae; genus Mermis; species Mermis nigrescens. The sequence continues at coordinate 1,521,847 of JAVLUZ010000143.1, read as the reverse complement.
ATTGATGGTCGAGCATTTGCAAAGGAAGTTCAAGGGTACCATCAGAGAAACCATTGAGCAAAAAGCTTTAATGGCTGCGTCAAGGAAAATCTAATGGTAGCGTTAAGGTAAGCTACATGGTTGCGTAAAGGAAAGTTAATGGTTGTGTTAAGGTTCACAGGTAATTCAAAAGAATTTTAATGTTTGGTTAAGATGGATATAAAACTTTGAGAACCATAGTCATTGAAAATTCGAATTTTCTTTCATTTTACTCTTTTACCGCTTGACTTTTGTGTTGTTCTGAATTTGTCTGATAATGGATTGCAGTGACAGCTATACACTTAATGAGGAAAATAAATGAAAACGCTCGTTAGTTTGTGATAAAACATAGTTGGTTGCTTGTGAAGATATGGACAATTGGAAAAAATAAAAATAGGGAAATACCATCTTCGATTTTGGCGCATTTTGGCATCAGCTAAAGAAAATGAAGAAGCTAAGTGAAGAAAGCTCGTTCTCGAATAAAATCTTTATTGACAAATTGTTGTCATTAAAATAAATCAAATGAATTCATTTGACAATGGATCGGCGAGCATGTATCATATTAATAAATATAAGAATAATGTGAGAGGCTTTACTTTTCAAATGTGATCTGTAATCACTGAGTCCGTTAAGGTAGCTCCCGACCTACCTTAACGAATTCACCTTAACAAAACCATTAAAGTCGTTAAGGTTAAGCCCAGCAACCCAATTTGCCTCAAAGAAACCATTAAATGGAAACATTAAGGCATCGATCGAGGAACCGGTCTTAAGGTAAACACTAAAAAACCAAGCCTTAATTAATGGCTGCACTAAGGTCGAGTCCAGCAATCAGAAATTAAAATCGACCATTAGACTTCCCTTAAAGTCGAGCTTTATAGTTGAGTCGAGCAACCCGACCTTTTTAATGGTTCCGTTATGGTGGAAATCGGATTTAAGCCGACCATTACTTAATGGTTACGTTAAAGTGGCCATTATCGTTGAGGTAAACCTTTATTAATGGTCGAGTAGAGCAACCGGGCCCAGAAGGGTACAGTTCTTGCTCGTATTGAAAACTTTTGGCTTTAAGAAAGATTTCTTGAGCAGAAGTATCATTATTATACAACTTTTTAGCCGTAATCTTAACATTTTCGATATTTCGCATCATGATCACAAGCTTATATCCTAACGCGTGACTCTAAGAGATGGAGGAGCCAGTAATTTTATTTATCTGTAGGCAATAAATTTTTAAGTTTAACCGGTGCTATGCTCTGAAGTTTAGCACGTAATCATCTTTATGCGGATTTGCGGAAATTTCTAAATTCTGCTGAAAATCTGCTTTAAATATGATTTTATTCAGAATAGGACACCTAATAACGCCAAACATCTGCATAAATAGCGGATTACCGGAACATTGCTCGCCAACAATTGCTCGCCCAGCAATTGCTCGCCTACGCAATTGCTCGCCCAGCAATTGCTCGCTCAGCAATTGCTCGCCCAGCAATTGCTCGCCCAGTAATTGCTCGCCCAGCAATTGCTCGCCCAGCAATTGCTCGCCCAGCAATTGCTCGCCCAGCAATTGCTCGCCCAGCAATTGCTCGCCCAGCAATTGCTCGCCCAGCAATTGCTCGCCCAGCAATTGCTCGCCCAGCAATTGCTCGCCCAGCAATTGCTCGCCCAGCAATTGCTCGCCCAGCAATTGCTCGCCCAGCAATTGCTCGCCCAGCAATTGCTCGCCCAGCAATTGCTCGCCCAGCAATCGCTCGCCAAACAATTGCTCGCCCAGCAATTGCTCGCCAAACAATTGCTCGCCAATCACCAACAATTGGTAGTCGAACGATTACTTGCTGAGCAATTGCTCGTCAGTGAATTTATTACATGGGAACCGCTCCCTAAGCATTGTTGCTTCTCATTTATTTGAATCAGCAATTGTCATTCTATATAGAAATCATATACGCTATAAAAATGGAAGGTTCGTTAACTTCAAAAATCGACCATCCCCGGATCTTGTAATCATCTGGTCTGAACAAAATGGTTTAATTAAGTACAATTTAGTTCTGCTGTGATGTTGCATGAATTTGCCCTCATACATTTATCTATGTACAGATTGTTTCGTTTTTGGTAGGAAAGAGAGAAGAAGCAGTAGTTTCAGTTTGAAAGTATTCATTTCTTAGTGTACTAAAATGATTTTTGTTGCCTTTAATTTTAATTTTCAGTTTTAATGCACTCAATAAAGTCGACAGGTGCTCGCCACCGCCAGGCGATTGCTCGCCAATCACCTGTGATTAGTCGAGAAATGCATTTTTAAGTTTTTTTAATTCGTTTTATCAGTTACAAGCTGATCATTGAAGCAAAGTAATTCAAGTCGGAAATTTTTCCGATTTTCAGAACAGGTATTTGGCAGCGCAGAATTTTTTCATGTATGAGCGCAAATTTATGCTACATCACAGCAGAACTAAGTTGTACTTAATTAGAATCGCTCAGCAAGTAATCGTTCGGCTAGCAGTTGTTGGTGATTGGCGAGTAGTTATTCGTCGAGCAATCATTTGGCGAGCAATTGATAGGCGAGCAATTGTTGGCGAGCAATAGTTGGCGAGCAATTGCTGGGCGAGCAATTGCTGGGCGAGCAATTGCTGGGCGAGCAATCGCTGGGCGAGCAATTGCTGGGCGAGCAATGTGCTGGGCGAGCAATTGCTGGGCGAGCAATTGATGGGCGAGCAATTGCTGGGCGAGCAATTGCTGGGCGAGCAATTGCTGGGCGAGCAATTGCCGTAATCAAACAGTATAATACAAGATTAGTATTGTTCTACTAATTTACGCGATGACTGAAGAAATAAACAAGCAAACGAAAGAATGGCAAGAGAAAAAAGAAGGCGCATATGCACGGTAAATTTCTTCTTGTCGGTAAACATAGGCAAATATATGAATATTATTTAAAACTGTGAGTTTGTCACGAAAGCCGTCTTAAAAATAAAATGATAAGATATTCAAAATAAGAATTTATCTATCCTAACGCTAGATCCAGAAAAAAGATGCATAACCTTCTCAATATAAAGGCGACAAAATTGTTTTAGGGAGAAAGGGTGCACAAATTGTTAGTGTCAAAAACATATTAAAATCGGAATTTTAAATGCTTAAAACTATCATCAGCTTCTAAATTTTTCATGCCATGATCGGCGGACTCTTAAAATTTTCATTATTCATTTTTCCGGTCAACCTGTTCTGGCCTCACGACCAACCGACCATTTTGTGCATTGCTATGAATAGTTTTCTCTGAATGTAATCGCTTTTATTCTGCGAGAAGCTTTATCGCCCGATAAGCACATTATTACATCTGGCGCATAAGCTAGCCTGGAAACATATTTAAACGTTTCCAACCAGAAAATGTTTATTTATAAAAATTATGGCTTGAGCACACACGAGTTATAAAACAACTCTGTGAAACTGCTTCCTGTGAGCTACAACGACTTTGAGATTATTTTTAGATGTTTATCGCAGGACTACCGTTAATTATTTTCATTTTGTTTCATGGGTTCCGACGAAATTTCTAAAGTGTTTCATTTAAATGACGAAATTCGGTAATTTTGGAAAAAATTATTCTCTATAACTGGAGTAAAGATCAAACTCTAATAGTTGCTTAATTTTTGGGGTCTGTTTCTCAATTAATCGATTCAGTGTCCACCTATTCTTTAAGCCTTACTTTTCTTCGTTTCTTTCCCGCCATCTCTTAAAATACACTTAGTGATAGTCTTAAGTTGTAGAATTTCGGAAAAATAAAGACTAATTTCGTACCGCGTCAGTGTATTGTTTCTATTTACGCGTGAAACATTAGAATCATTTATTCTCCCTACGAAGACATTACTGTTTCGTTTCTGATTACCTGATGCATATCATTCTGTGTGCCACGATAGAACATCATTGTAGGGATATACATTTTAAACGAATGCCTTTTTATCGCTTATTTCTGAAGAATTTTTCATGCAAATAATAGTAATAGTATTTCTGCCTTTAAAAAATTAATTAGACATTTTAGACTGTTCGCTGGAATTTTCTAAAAATCAGAATTACGTCATATTGGCTCTTAGGGGTATTGTCGTTCTCTGAAGTTAATTTTTCGGTTGCTGGCCCGCTGTTAGTGAGGCTCAACGACGAGAAACGGTCATTTCTTATTTAGTATTATTATCATCATTCATGCGGAACAATTTACGTTACTTTATAAAACCTGATTGAATCCTGCGCCTGAGAGCCATATGATCTGAAGTTTATTCTTCATCGAAGTCTATTCTAACGTACTGTACAAAAGTTATGCGCCGGATAAGCGAGAGTGTATTGATTACTTTTTTCGGTAAGTCCTCAAAACATTGAGTCCGAATTGTTGATTTTGAAAATAAGGAGTATGATAACTTCCGGATTTCAAAACAAATACATAAGTATGTCTGAAGCACTTCTAATCTTTTCATACAAGTTTGGGCATAAGCTTTAAGGAATATAACCGACGATAAGCTGACATATTGCGATTATCGCATTGATCGATATATAATTATCGTAATCTGTTAGCTTACTGTCGACAAAAATTCTTAAATTCACGCCCTTTGTTAAACAAAATAGGTGAAAAATAGATACCTAATGTTTTCCGCAATTAAAGGAGCGCTTGTTTGTGTCATATTAGCTTTCCTGACACCCACTATAGTCTATTATTTAAAAAGTTCATGTTCGACCTATTTTTCTATTTAAGGCTGTTTTGTATTTAATCAAATTATGTTGTTGCTTCCTAGTATGCGTCCTCGTTTTGATTTTTGCATTTTTGCATTTTTTTGTTGCGACATAATTTCAATTTGAATTTTTCATATGAAGTGAAGCTTTTGAGGCTGATTGACCTAAGTGATATGGAGCTGCTAGAATTATACTTGCAGAAATAAGCCTATTTCACGTTAACGATCGTGGCAAATTCGTACAAAAGAAACGTATCGCTTGAAAAATCTAACTTTATATGTGTATCAAACATCGAAATCGACATAATATCACACAAAATTTTTGTATCAATCAAAGTATTTACTCGTACCTACGAATGAAACAAGAATTATCTGTCCAACTTATTCCGAAATAGAGGAAAAATTATTTCAGATAATCTAACGGTTTTATAGGTTTTTGTGATGATGTTGTTCTCTTTCCTTGAATAGCTTTAATCTGTCTTTGTATCAATAATTTAATATGCACCTTTACCTACTTACTTATTTAGCGAAAACATTATCGTTGTTCATGGTACTTCATCTAATTATGAAATTTTCGAACTTTCGTGCTCGAACTTGTCATTCGTGCGAAAATATGCATACAATGATATAGAAAAATTTGATAACGATTTTCAATTTCAGACTCAGATTCATGATATGATGCTTCAAAATACTTGATTTAAGGCTAAATTATTCTCAAAGTTTATAATCTGTAAAACACTATTGCTTTCAAGTCATTCTCCTACAACCAGTCGATTGGTCAACGGGCCAAGTGTGCTTCAAATGGGCTTACGATCCAACCCTGTACACTTGTTGCCGCAACTACGAATTTTGCCTGATACGTGATAATAGAGCTTGTTGTGGAAAGCATTGCTACCGCATGTCATCCAGTTTATGCTGCGAAGGACGAATTATAGACAAATGCAGCGTTTTTCACAGGTTTAATTCCAGCCAAATCTGCTTGCTTTGAATTCCCGCCGAAATTTGTGGAATGTCTATTTTGTGAATTGCATGGGACTTAGAGCTGAGATCTTTGATACGCTACTAAGTTCAAAAATCAATTACATTATCATGCGCATATTAAATAATATCTTAGTGCCAAAAAAACATCTTCCAATCAATAAAAAGTATAAGGACTCTCTGAGCAAAAGTCGTCTCTGTTACCAAAATCAGTTGAAAAAGCTTATTTACACTTCGATTATGTCCTTCTAACGTAAGAGTTCCGCTTCGCTTGATACGAAAAATAATTTTTTTTGTATTGTCTACACGATTAGTATTATACCAATGGAGATGCCACTAAGAGGATAAAATTAGGATCATTTTTGCATTTTTGAGTAGATTACCCGAACATTGCATCTTAATTGGTAAAAAGTAATTATTTATATCAAAATTTCCGCTTTTTAAAGGCTTTTTTCCAGAAATACAAAGACTCTGATGCATCTAACATAGGACAATATGTTATAGGTCAGTCCAACATATACATGTAATGGCCCGATATTTCGAGTGAGGGTCCACGGCCACGTTTAGGGGGTAAATGACCTCCAAACGGCCAGAAAATTCAATTTTTTTCAAAAAATCGGGAGAGGGGGCAAAGGGGTCAAAAATTTTCTGGTTTCTGGGGAAAAGGAGGACAACTGACTTTGGTAAGGGGATCCCCCATCCCTCCTCTTACATGTATGGTCCTTATATCTGATCACACCAGATAAATTATTCGTAAGGAAGGGTGGCAGTGGCACACCCGAGCAAAAGTGCAAGAAAAAACATTTTCAAAAGTAAAGAAGACAAAAGATCGTAGCGGGAAAATCGCATTTTTTACGTCTGCCAGCGAGTCCTATCGAAGAGAATCCGTTACCGATTCTGTTACAAAAGCTAAACAGCCTGATTCGGCCAATTCACTTTCTATTGCTTTTTCGAACCAGTTGGCCACACAATGTAACATAAGCCATGAAACTTTTCTAGCTAATTAATTAAAACTGTGGTATTTTGAAGATTTGCGCTTTTTCTCTTCAGTGTTTGTTGTGGCAAACAATGTGTGGATCGTACAAAACAAGTGTGTTGCGATGGTCGCCCTATGCCAGCTTGTGCAAGCTATTTCTCCAGCTGTTGTCGAGGTCAATGTTATGATATAAGGAGTCAAATGTGCTGCCAAGGACAGGTGAATATATATAACTTATATGTAGGATATAATTACGTTTTCTAAAAATCAAAAGTTCAAGAAAAATCCATGAAAACCGAAACAAGCTATTTCAAACACAAAAATTTTTTTCGGAGACTTGCATTTTTGAAAAGGGCCTGAACTTTTTAAAACTGTTCATGGATGGGAGAAAATGCAGGCACTTAGTTGGCCTTCTGCATTTTGGGGGACTAAGATTTTAAACTTACTCGTAGATAACTCATTAACTGTTTGTAGATAGACAAAAATAATGGTGTTTTTTAGCTTTTCACAGCGAACTCTACAAAGAAGAAAAAATCTGAAAAATAATTTTGATTTCAAATTTCTTTGAGACGTACATCGTATAAAATGGTCACACAAATTATTTCTTAACATTGTATCCAAGCTTGACTTTGCTCAAAAATTTTTTAGCCTATTTTATATTAAATTCTGGTTTATTGCAAAGAAAAGCAATATGGAACATAAATAATCCTGAGTGGAGTGTCAGAAATGTTTTCATATTCACCAATATACGCGAATGGGCAGTTTGGAAGATATAAGTGTCGCAAAAGCAATAAATTCGATGCAAAGTGCCCGAAAATATGGTCGCGTCTCAACACAGCCACCGTCCCAACATTGCCACCATTCCAAAACTGCCACCCTGAGCTCCAACATTGCCACCGCACAGTTACTCAGCGATTCACAAATGGACGTTGTTGTGGGGGAAGGGGTTAAAATCCCTTAAAAATAGTGTTAGACAACTTCGACATGACAATATATCATAAATGCAACATAGAATTACCATACAGAAAATTTTAGGATTTAGCCTCTCACAAGTTCTTGATTTCACCACTCCCTGGCGACCCCAACCATTATTAGCTATGAAAATTAGATAATGCTTTTAAATTATATGTGTATACATATGTACACATGGGCAGCAACTAAATTCGAGAAGAGGATCTGATGGGGCTAACATCGAGGGAAAAGCCAAAAATACAATACTGGGTGGGAGGTCTGCCGGATTCTAAGGAGTTTGAATTTTAAGGGGATTTTAAACCCCCTCCCCATGACAAGGTCCATGTGTGACTCGCTTTGTGAATGTTGAAACTCGCGGTGGAAATTTTAGGGCTCAGAGTGGCAGCGTTGGGACGGTGGCAATGTTGGAACTCGTGGTAGCAATGTTGGAACTCGCGGTGGCAGTGTTGCGACGGTGGCAATGTTAAGACGGTAGCAGTGTTGGCAGTGTTGGGACTACACCGAAAATTTTGGGTTTGTTAGCTCAAAGGTATGCTAAAATCTATTCTGGCGGTCTCTCAAATGCGCTTAAAGAATTTTCAATTTTTCCTATAGGGATTCTTGGGAAAAATACGCGTACTTTCAAAATTTTTGGGAAATAGTCCCCCTCACCCCCACAGCTAAGTGCCTGTGAAAATGTATTATCTCAGATCAATGTGAGTGATTTAACTACCTTTTCAAAAGCTGAGATTTGGCAGGGACTATGCTTTTTTACGCGTTTGAAATCTTTCTTCGGCTCAAAGCTGTGAATTTTGTTGACTGCTCGGTTTTGTAGCACTGCAGTGAGCACATGATAAATATAGCCGGTATTCAATTTCGCCCTCATATGCTAAGATTGACATTGAATTTGAACTTGGTTTAAGCTTGAATGTATGTATTAAAATTGGGCATTTTTACGCTCTCCCTCTCGTTCAAGGGTTCTATTAAACATCTCAAACACAAATTTGTTTCTCCTCACAAAATCCTATTAAAAAACTTATATAGCAATAATAGGCAGTGGCGGATCTTGTATTTTCCTAGGGGGTACCAGATATGCACATGGGGCGGAGTTTGAGGGTCTAGACCTCCAGGATGGAAAAATGGAAAATTTTTGTAGGAAAATGGGGCAAAATGAAGGCTAAACACGGATGAAAATTTTCTTCGAAAGTGCTTCAAATTGACCAGAAACTGTTTAATAACGTTGATTTAACGCTATTTTAGCGCTTATACCAGTTTTTGAGGTCATTTGGCCTGAAAAAAGCTATGTTTTTGGCCCCCAGACCGGCTGACTCCCCCAGTTCGGCCATGCTGTGCATTATGGGCGGTACCCCAGCTTCTCCAAAACAGTCAGTAATCGGTAAAAATTTTGCCATACGTGCGCTAAATAGCGTTTTTCGGCGTTTTACATTGTCTACTTTTATTTAAGATAAGTTTTGACGCAACATATTTTCAAATTTTTTTCGAAATTTTCGACAATTTTGTGCGAAAAGATAATTAAATTTATTTGAATTCAGCAAAAAGCTGGCGCGAAGCGCGGAAAAACTTTATAAATTTAGGCGGAAGGACGTTTGGAAAGTTGATTTACTGCTTGATTTCCTTTTTGTAGCATTTGACCCGACAGGTCGAAAATTTTTGAGTGAAAATAGAAGAAAACTATGCTGAAATAACTGATTCTGCTCTTGAAATTGTTTTGAAACCTATTCTATGAGCAAAAAATGGCTCCTAGATCGCCAAGGAAGTAAATACTTGTCATTGTTAGGTATTATCCGACGCGAAGCGCCGAAAAAATTCAGGAAATTATGATCACTGACGGCCAAAAAGTCATTGCAAATTACATATCCGTTTTTTATCCCGCCAACTATTTTCATCCAATGGGGGGTAGCACCCCCGCCCCCTTAAATCCGCCCCTGACAATAAGTACGTGATTACTTATTTCTAAATTGTTGCTTTCTCAATTTCCTAATTGTTTTTTGATTTTAAATGCGTCAGATTAACTTTGTTTTAGTGCCATGATTATTCTCTAACTAGCGAAGAAAAATGATCCGATGGAACAAAAAAGATGAATATACTTGGAATTGTGGATTATTGAGGATGTAAAAGGAGGGAACTAGGAAAAAGCTACCTAAAGTCGCAACACCTGCTAAAAATTACACTTTCTCTAAGCAACGCAAAAAATCGAAGTATATTCTGCGGCCAACAGATTAAAATAAATATTTAACCATAAAAATGATTGAAAAAGCAGCACGTTAGCTATGCAGTAACTATGGGAAATGATATTGAGTAAACTAACAGTCTTTCTAAGCCAATTGAATGAAATAGCAAACATCGATACATCCAAGACAATTGAAGAAATTGTTATTGTTGGTTTAAAACTGTAGGAAACGCGTAAGTTGACTTGAAACAGACTAAATGTAGGTACACTACCATGCCCGTAACGATTGTGTGCACTAATCAATCGGCCCCTGCTTTGCTTGCTATAATGCTCATAACAAAATAAAACAACTTTAAATACAATACCACTTAGTTTTCTATCAATCAGGATACGAAGCTAGTCAGCGTTGCTACTTGCCAGCAATTTTTAAAAAATAAACATTATAGATTTCGTTTATACACTCTTATCTGAAACTTTGAAAATCATTTAAAAAAGACACTTTTTTAGAGGCCGCAGAATATACTTCGATTTTTTGCAGATTTTGCGACTTTAGGTAGCCTTTTCCTAGTCCCCTCCTTTTACATCCTTAATAATCCACAATTCCAAGTATATTCATTTTTTTGTTCCGTCGGAGTATTTCTCTTTGCTAGTACCCTACTTTTAATTAGCATGATTTGAGTACATCAGTCAGTAAACAAATACAGTAAAATGCCACAATAATGACATTATTTAAACATATCAAAGTTTTTCAGCATAAACTTTACGCAAATATCAAGTGTAAGGAACACTAACGCTCAGATTTGGAAGTAAAATAAATTTGTAGTATAAACTACATATTAACAACACATGAATAGTGCAAACGTTTACTTAACTACAAGGTAAGGAGAAAACTAACAGTCAGATTTCCAATTCTGATTTTACGTAGAACATTTTGCAAAAATAAGCTTCCGCAAGGCTCTAGAACTAAAGTTAATACGCAGTGTAAACTTTACACAACCACAGAGTGTAAAGAAGATTTTAGTCGGATTCGTAATTCTAGTATTACTCTGATATTACGATTAAGATTTATGAAAAAAATTGAGTCTTCACAGAGAAAAAATAAACATCACTTGTAAACTACTTTACACCACTGTTGAGTGTAAGCAAACGCGCTCAACTGGCGTCTCACATTTGATTCCTGGTACATTTTTAGACTTTAGGAAAAATCAAGCTTCTGCTAGGCTCTAGGACAAAAGTTAATATGCAGTGTAAACTTCACACAACCACAGAGTGTAAAGAAAATTTCAGTCGAATCCGTTATTCTGATATTACGATCAACATTTATGAAAAAAGTAAGTCTCCACAATGGCTCAAGGACAAATAAATATCAGATGTAAAACACTTTACACCACTGTTGAGTGCAAACAAATTGGCGTATCACATTTGGTTTATGGTTCATTTTTAGACTTGAGATAATGTCCAGACTCATAACCCAGAACTTGGCAGAAAAACAAGACAGAAACACGTTCAACTCCCCCATTTGTTTGACTTTACACCTTCCGAAAAAGCTAAATATTGATGTAAACAAACGCAATTCGCTGTGACGCGTACCCCTTAAAAAGTACTTTATTTTTATCCTATTCGACCTCACCCGACTTCTGAACAGAGAAAGTGGCGAACAGAACCTAACGCCCCATTGAGTGTAAATAAATTCGGTTCGGGCCAGTTTGTAGCCCTTTGATTGTAGTACGTTTGTATGTGCCAAACTTATGTTCCGCAAAATATTTGATATGATTTACCAATCAAAATACGAAAAACAACCTGTTTTTTCGCCCATTTTACACCTCAGATTTCGAACTTTACACCCCCATAAAGACCTCAATATTACGTTTTTTTGAACGCGGCTTGCTTCGACGTGTAGCTCTTCGGAGTTACTTTATTTTTGTTTTATTTAATTCATCCCAACTCATAACCGAAAACGTTGGCAGAGAAATCTTGGACAAAATCTGTTTTTTTACTCATCCACTAGAGTGTAAAGTTTAAACCCCTGGTACTAACTGCGTATTGATTGTAGGAAAGTTTGCTGGTAAGCACAAGATAGCCCTTGATCGTAGTACATTTCTGTCAGAAAAAATTTCTCAAAACACTTAAGTGGAGTTGTTGGCAGACATAGACAAGTCGAAAACTCGACCAAGATGTGTCTTTTCACCCCTAGATTTTCGCACTCTTTACACTCCCATTCGAGAACTAAGGCGAAATTCAAAAAACAAAAAGTATCATAAGCAAAATTCCTTCTTCTACAAATCTATGCCATTGAATTGTTTGAAGAGTCAATACTGAGTTGTCCACAAGCCCGGTAAAAAAACCCCCGAAATTCGCTGAATGTTATACGGTTACGCCGAAACTTTACACCTTCTTTACACAATCAGTTTTGAGTGTAAAGAAAAATTCAAAAACAGAGAGGCAGAGAATTTTTTTATTATCTTACTTTTAAAAAAACCGCACCTCCCAGATGTGTCCCGTTATAGCTGTACGGGGGCGGGGTGCACAGGTGTTGGGTGTACCCAAGTATATTATAGGTACGCGCTAACGCTCCACCTATGATTAAATACTGACCCTAAAATAAAATAGTAAACATAAATTTGGAGTTTTACAAAACGATAAATGAAGGAGCCAGCGGATGACTTAACCTAAATAGATGAATAAGTCAAATGAAGTGCATAGTTTTGCCAAAAGAATAAAAAAATAAAAAAGTCAATATTCATAAGATTTGAACCCACTATTCTTTTTTTGAATTCACATGCGAGAACGGATACGTCAGCCACTTGCACGAACTCAACATATCGGCAAATTTTAATACTTAGTCACTCATGATTTCGCTATATTGTGGACAATAGATAAAAATCTGAAATCCTTTCCCTACTTTCAAACAAGATTGTATACTTATTACGCTGCAGGTTTTTTTAACATGGCGACATATAGGAACATATGCTTAGTTGCCTGACTATCAACACAATGCACGTTAACTGAGTCTCGCAGTAAAGATTTTAGCTTGATTATACTATTTTGAAAAATGTTCATCATTCTACTGAAGTTTAAGAATAGTGCATTTATGATAATAATAATAATTGTTTATTAAAGACGAGTCAAAAGCCTCTGAGATAAGAAAAATCTGATCAAACAATATGCAACATGGAGTTGTCTATCGGCATTAGAAAATAGATGTATAATTCAAAGTTCACCTATTCATACCTCAACAAACACTGGCTGCAGAAAAGTTTAAATGTCAGATTCGTTATTCTGACCTTACGGAGGATTTTTTAAAATTCATCATCCACGACGCTCTGGACGGGAAAAAGCTTTTCAGTGTAAAATTTACACCTACACTAATAACGCAATATTGATTGTAAAGAAACAAAATGAATTTTGACGTGTAGCGCTTAAGACGAGGCACATTTCAAAGACAATTACCACGTTCTGTCTACGAAGTGGAGAATATGGCAGGGAAAAATTTTTGTCCCAGACTCTTTACAATAAACCGCCTCTAAATTTGAAAACATCATTTTATCGAAAGAAATACAAAAAGAATCCCAATGAGTGTAAAGAAATTTTAAGACCAGATTCATAACCTTCTACTCAGGGAAAACATTTTCGAAAAAAATTGGCCTTCCACCGATCATTTGAATTTTTGGTGTAAACTTTACACTTGTGCTAATAAGGCAATATTGGGTGTATAAAAACAAAATAAATTAGGATCTGTAACGCTAAGGTCAGGGCACATTTTAGGCATAATTAGCATGTTCCGCATACTTAGCGGAGTAGCTGAAAGAAATTTCGTTTTTCGTCTCGAACCCTTTACACTACAATGATCACAGATCATGGAATATTGCGTTGGAGGAGAAAAAATTTTTTCTTCGAGATATTGTAACCCTCTACATTATAAAACCAATTGGACTGCACAGAAACCAAAATTGAGTTAGATAAGCGGAAAACACGCAAAAAGTAAAAAACCCGTATACTTTACATTTTTGTACAACAACTATTGAGTGTAAAGAAATTTTAAGTTTGGGATCGTAATCAACAACTCGGGAGCAACATTTAAAAAAATTGACCCTCGCAAATAATTTTGTTTCTCGGTTTACACTTTACATACCCATTGCTAACTCGGTATTGAGTGTAAACAAAAAAAATGACAGGAGCGAAGTTTTTAATTATCCATCGATTAAAAAAAACCGCACCTCCCAGGTATGTGCCGTTCTTGCTGAGAGGGGTGGGACACAAATTTCGCACTCGCTGTGATAAACATATAAGAAAAAAGGATGGCCACGCATATTAAAGACTAGCAAAGAAAAATGCTCCGATGGAACAAAAAAGAGGAATATACTTGGAATTGTGGATTGTTAAGGATGTAAAAGGAGGGAACTAGGAAAAAGCTACCTAAAGTCGCAACATCTGATAAAAATCACACTTTCTTTAAGCAACGCAAAAAATCGAACTATATTCTGCGGCCAACAGATTAAAATAAATATGTAAACCATAAAAATGATTGCAGCACGTTAGCTATGCAGTAGTTATGGGAAATGATAGTCTTTCTAAGCCAATTGAATGAAATAGCAAACAACGATGCATCCAAAACAATTGAAGAAATTGTTGGTTTAAAACGGTAGGAAACGCGTGAGTTGACTTGAAACAGACTAAATGTAAGTACACTAGCATGCCCGTAACGATTGTGTGCACTAATCAATCGGTCCCTGCTTTGCTTGCTATAATGCTCATAACAAAATAAAACAACTTTAAATACAACACCACTTAGTTTTCTATCAATCAGGATACGAAGATAGTCAGCGTTGCTACTTGCCAGCACTTTAAAAAAAGTAAACATTATAGATTTCGTTTATACATTCTTATCTGAAACTTTGGAAATTATTTTTAAAAAACACTTCTTAGAGGCCGCAGAATATACTTCGATTTTTTGCATTGCTTAGAGAAAGTGTGATTTTTATCAGATTTTGCGACTTTAGGTAGCTTTTTCCTAGTCCCCTCTTTTTACATCTTTCACAATCCACAATTCCAAGTATATTCATCTTTTTTGTTCCATTGAAGCATTTTTCTTTGTTTGTACTCTACTTTTAATTAGCATGATTTGAGTACATCTGTCAGTACACACATACAGTAACATGTCACAATAATGACAGCAGTCCAAGAACGCGGAAAACAATATTGTTCTTAACATCAGCATTATCCTTTTCAAACAAGACAACTTTACATTATTTAAAGAGATCAAAGTTTTTCAGCATAAACTGTACGCAAATATCAATTGTAAGGAACACTAACGCTCAGATTTGGAAGTAAAATAAATTTGTAGTATAAACGACATATTAACAACAAATGAATAATGCAAACTTTACACAACTACTAGGTGTAGAGAAAACTAACAGTCAGATTCCCAATTCTGATTTTACATAGAACATTTTGAGAAAAATTAAGCTTCCGTAAGGCTCTAGAACTAAAGTTAATATGCAGTGTAAACTTTACACAACCACAGAGTGTAAAAAAATTTCAGTCGGATTCGTAATTCTGATATTACTCTGATATTGCGATCAACATTTAATAAAATATTTAGTCTGCTCAATGGCGCGACGACAAATAAATATCAGATGTAAACCACTTTACACCTCTGTTGAGTGCAAACAAACTAGCGTATCACATTTGGTATCTGGTTCATTTTTTAAGACTTGAGATTATGTCCAGACTCATATCCCAGCACTTGGCAGAAAAAAACAAGATAGAAACACGTTTAATTTTCCAATTTTTTTGACTTTACACCTCCCGAAAAAAGATAAATATTGAAGTAAACAAACGCAATTCGCTGTGACGCGTACCCCTCAGAAAGTACTTTATTTTCATCCTATTCGACCTCACCCGTCTTCTGAATAGAGGGAGTGGCGAACAAAAAAATGGACAAACACGTATTTTCCACTGTCCACCACATTGTAAACTTTAAAAATCTGAACCTAACGCCCCATTGAGTTTTTGGTTTGGGCTAGTTTGTCGCCCTTTGATTGTAATACGTTTGTATGTGCCAAACTTGTGTCCCGCAAAATATTTGATACGATTTACCAATCAAAATACGAAAGAAACCCGTTTTTTCGCCCATTTCACAGTTCAGATTTCGAACTTTACACCCCATAAACAACTGAATATTACTTCTTTTTGAACACGGCTCGCTTCAACGTGTAGCTCTTAGAAGTTAATTTATTTCTATTTTATTTAATTCATTCAAACTCAGAACCGAAAAGTTGGCAGAGAAATCTCGGACAAAATCTGTTTTTTTACTCATCCACTAGAGTGTAAAGTTTAAACCACTGGTACTAAATGCGTATTAATTGTAGAAAAGTTTGCTGGTAAGCAGAAGATAGTTCTTGATCCGTAGTACATTTCTGTCAGAAAAAATTTCTTAAAACTCGTAACTGGAGTTGTTAGCAGACATAAACAAGTCGAAAACTCGACAACATGTGTCTTTTCACCCCAGATTTTGGCACTCTTTACACTCTAATTCGAGAACTGAGGCGAAATTCAAAAAACAAAAAACTGTTTGATCTGCAGAACCTAAATAGATGAATAAGTCAAATGAAGTGCGTGGTTTTGCCAGAAAAATTTAAAAAAATTGAAAAATGTTAGTATTTAGAAGACTCAAATCCATTATTCTTTTTTGAATAATGGATTTGAGTGGCAGAAACGGATACGTCAGCCATTGCACCAACTCAACTCGCAGCCAAGATTTCAGCTTGATAAAACTATATTGAAAAATATTCATCATTCTACTGAAGTTTAAGAATAGTGCATTTATGATAATAAAAATGATTATTTATTAAAGACGAGTCAAAAACCTATGAAATAAAAAAAATTTGAGTGTACAAAGTGGAGAATCTGGCAGGAAAAAAAAATATTTTTTGTCTCAGACTCTTCACAATAAACCACCTCTAAATTTGAAAATATTACTTTTAAAAAAATTAAAAAAGGCCCCCCTAGATTTTATAACTGTCTATTTTTAAGCCAATCAGACTGCATAGAATGTAAAACTGAGTTAGATATGCTTGTGCACATGAAAACAGTAAAAAACCGTCTAATTTACACTCCTGTGCAACAACTAATGAGTGTGAAGAAATTTTAGGACCAGATTCGTAAACTACTAATCACGGAAAACATTTTTTTAAAAATTAGCCCTCCGCCGACGATTTGAATTTTTGGTGTAAACTCTACACACTCACGACTAGCTCGGTAATGAGTGTAAACAAAAAAAGAGTATCTAAGTTTTTTTATTATCTACCTTTTAAAAAAAACCGCACCTCCCAGATGTGTGCCGTTGTTGCTCTGAGGGGGACACAAATTTCGCACTCGCTGTGATAAACGTATAAGAAAAAAGGATGGCCAAGTATATTATAGGTAGCGCTATTGCGCTACCTATGATATATATATATATATATATATATATATATATATATATATATATATATATATATATATATATATATATATATATATATATATATATATATATATATATATATATATATATATATATATATATATATATATATATATATATATATATATATATATATATATATATATATATATATATATATCAATTCCTCGCATCTCTTCACTTTAAATCAAAAACCTGTAGAATCGAGTTCACGTTTTATCTTGAGTAATGCATACAAAAGTATTTTTACTTACGTGTGACTTTATATTTTTAAACTTATTTGCTTATTTATTTTTTAATTTGTTTAATTTATGTATTTATTCCTGATTTAATTGAAAATGAAACATTAGATGCAATTATGAGCAAGCTCGACCCAAAACTCAAATAATTTTTGTGCTTATATATCAGCGATTTAGAGTCAGACAAAGAACGATTCGGGTTTCAGTACTGCAAAATGACCAGACATGCCAGCATGGGGCCACACGTGGGCGTGGGGGTTGAGAGGTATGCACTCCTTAGAAGGTCGAACACCCCCTAAGAATTCAATTTTTGAAAATTTTTTGTTTTTTTCGCCATTTTGTGATGCCAATAGATATTGCTCGATGAGAAACGTTGAAAAATGGTGTTTTTCCGCCATATCACCATTTTTTAAGACCATTTTTTGACCTTTGAATAATCTTGCACCCTCCTCCCAGAATTTAGGTGCTGCCGCCCACCTACGCATGGGGCAGACAGAAAGAGCGTAAAATTTAAAGGAATAAATGAATATCATCAGGGCAGGAAATTGGTAAGATTGGGCACTTTTAGCGAAAAGACAGCAAATTATTGTTTTTTTAGTCTTTGAAACCAGCAAAATCAGTAAGGCTAGAAATTTAATGCCTTTACCCCCAATTGATCCTTTCCTTTCCTGAGCCAGCCATCTGTGCGCGTATACAATATCAGCTAATATCTAAATTTTTATTAGCATTCATAAATTTGCTTGTTTTCTAGATTGTAGCCAAATGCGCCGATGACCGTTCAGCATCTTGCTGTTCCTATCAGTGCTATAACAACCAGACATCGACATGCTGTTACGACTTTGTCAATTCGAAGTGCCCGAATGATAAATGTTGTGGCACTAAATGTTGCTCCAAAAACGATTTTTACTCATAACGGTTGATACGTAGATCGTACTGAATTTACTTTTTTAAAGTGTTTTATTTTTTGCTCACGATTTCATGTATTCATTGTCATGATTGATTGGGAAATTTAGATTTGGCAAAGCTTAGTTGAAATTATAATTACAGACATTATAAGATTGCAAGCTCAATACCTACAAGCAGGCATGCAGAGGAGGAGAGAAGAAATGCTATAGGAAAATGAGGCAAAGCTAAAAATGAATAAAAATCTACTTTTATTTCGAGAAAGTACTTAAAATCATAATGCAAATCATTTATCAATGATTTGATCATTATCAAATTATTTCAGTTTCAATTTTGTGCTATCGAAAGTTCATACCTTTGCACGAACGCTTCTGACCCACCTCTTAGGAGCGTGATTACGAAGATCGATAACATCACTGAGCGCTAAGCTACATTCCTATATACAATATTAACTCAGAAAAAAATAAAAGTATTTTTCGAAAATCAGTAAGACAAGTAGAACAGGTTTCCATTTCTAAACTGTTCTACTTGTTTCTATTATGTACTCGTAGGTACACGCCTTACTACCAGACAAACTCGTGGGGTCTGGGGAGTCTAGACCTCCATATGGAAAAATGGGAAATTTTCTTGGAAAAATAAGGCAAAATGAAGGCGAAAAACGGATGAAATTGAAAATTTTCTGCAAAAATGCTTTAAAATTGACCTGAAACTGTGCAATGACGCAGTTTTAACGTTATTTTACCGCTCAAATCAGTTTTTGAGGTCATTTTAACCGAAGAAGCTCAATTCTCAACCCTCAGACTGGCTGATGACCTAACGTGGACAGCAAGAAAATTCTGGGGGGCCTAGTTGAGTGAAATCGTCAAAAATGTTACTAAAAATAGATTTCGGGGGGTCTGCAGTAATCTGCGGTTGTTATTTCAACTCTGGAGGTGTAAACCCCCTCCAAGCCAACGTGCGCCGATGACCCCGATCAGCCATGCTGTGCATCTATGGTTGCTACGTCTTTTAAGAAATTTAATGGACATAGTTTCCTTTATTCAACGTCTTAAAACGTATTCTCAAGACCACGTCGTTGATTCGATAATAAACGAACATTTATGATTCTGTCATCTCACGGCAAACTTTCTCGTTAATCTTGAAATAGGATTTTCGCAAAACTTAATGTTTCATGTGGAAGGTGGTCCTCATAGCTACACGCCTTATGGCACACAAAATTTCGTAGCAAGAACAAAAACTGGCGACAGTAAGACAGGCAAGGCAGCAATGGAAAAATTGTACATTTTTTGATACAATGAAGTTTGTGTTCCATCATATATGATGTATTTTTTGCTGTTTTCGCTATAATTCTTCATCTGACAATTTCGTACCTGCTGTACCTGATTAAGCTCAGAACCTGTAATATTCATTTTCCAACAAACATTATGTAATTCCATGATAAATGTAACGGTTCAGAATTTCGCCTAGATGTCCCCGGCCACTTTCATGGAGGGGCGAAGAATCTCCTCCAATTTTCGGCCAAAAACGGCCAAAAAAAACGACATAACAACGGTTAAAAATTCAATTTTTCCCAAAGACCGTGGGTTGGGTCAAAAATTTTCTGGCTCTAGGGAAATCGGGAGTCGACCAACTTTGAGTGAGGGATCCTCTCATCCCACTTGTTGCATGTATGGATCCCATTCATAAGGTTGATTTAAAGCACAATTCAGGCGACATAAATGTCACAATGTTGTCACTATAGTCATTCATCTTTTCAGTGATGTTCTTGACTAACATCAGTGCCTCGGTTTCTCTGGTCTTCAGCAATCCTCCGTGATGCGGAATGCTTCTGAAAAAGTCTTCTACAGTTCATGTCCTGGGCCGACGATTTTGCGCTAATAAAAGCGCAATTCCACAAAACAATGGTGTAACCCCGAACTTTGACCATCTTTAACAAATCGGTCAGCGGCGATTTGGAGGACTTGGGTCTAATGAAAATATGCGATGACACGTTGGGCGTCGTAAAATTCGTGATCAATTCAATAGAGGCATGCACAGTTTTCCATGTGTCATGCCAGTTATCGTAGCTCAGTTCATTATGGACTAAAAATAAGAATATTGAAAGCTGATAAGCGAATTTTGTATTAGCATAAATCCTCATAGGACACTATAATTAAGTCTTTTTGCGCATAACTTTGCAGTTTTCTTTTACCATCGCAACCTAAGTATTAATTCATTGCCTCAGAGAAGCTGTTAGTTTTTACCACAGCCGAAAATTCTTAATGACGTAAAGCGCAAGATCATGTAAGCGTAGTATAAATCCCACAGTAACTAACTTATTTACGTATGTTTAGAGATACGAAGCATCCATCCGGCATAGACACTATCATGCGCGTCCGTACAATGAAGATTTCTGAAAAGTTTTTGACTTCACAGAAGAACTAACATAGAAAATGATAATGTATAAATGATATTGGGGCAGTTAGAGGAGGCGTTTTCATACCCCAAGAAGAGTTTTGATTTTCCAGAAATTTTTTAATACCCCCAGAACTCGTGATTTTCCAGAAGTTTCAGGAAAAATCGATGGAAAAGATGCTATTTTACGCTTTTTAGCTGTTTCTCAAAGTACCAAACTTTCGGCGCTTCGCGCCATATACTCCTTTTTTGACAACATTTTGTCCAATTATACTCAATTTTTTATATTTTTTTGCGAATTTTTTATGTTTTAATGCTCTACAAAGATAGAGCATTATCAGAAACGCGTGAATAACGATGTTTTTGATGTATACGCACTGTTTCGGGCTACAAAAAGCACTTTATACTTCACCCCCAGAATTCTCATGCTGTGCATGTCTGATAATAAACCATTATTTTTACTGACAATGCGTAATATTTTTAATTCGGTTGGACTTCTATGATATGAGAGAGCTTAATTTTGCTATTGAGCTAAATGATTGATAAAAAAGTTGTTAATTCTTACCCAGCGGCAGATCTAGGATTCTCGTTGGGGGAAGTACTCTCAACTTTCCAAAAATACTTGAAAATAGGTCCGAAAATTTGTCCTTCACGTAATGGCATTCCTCGTATTGATGCCTTCTTACCATTTCGGCGTTTCATATTGTCAACTCTTAAATTAGCTTTTGGCGAAACACTTTCTCGAAGAAATTTTTCGGATTGTTGACAATTGTGAGCGGAAAAATCGTTAAATTTTATTGACTTCAGCCAAAATTCAGCGCAAAGCGCCGAAAAATTTGTGAAATTAGGGCGGAAGGACGTTTTGAAGCTTGAATTACTGCTCGATTTCCTGTATTTGTATCAATTGACGCAGAAAAGTCGAAAATGTTTAAATGTTGTGCTTGAAAATAGAATAAAACTATGCTGAAATAAATAGCTATCTCTGCTCATAAAAAATTTCCGAACTTATTCATCGAGCAAAAATATGGCATTTAGGCTGTCAAAAAAGTAAAAAATGTAATTAATAAGTGTTGTTCGACGCGCGGGAAAAATTTGAGAAATTATTATCTCTGACTGCTAAAAATCATTACAAATTATATATCCATTCTTTATCTCGCCAACTGTGTTGGGCCGATAGAGGAAGGGGGCGGCCGCCCCCTCGCCCCCTCAAATTTACTCCTGTACTTACCTAAAATTCCAAGCGTGTGGCCAAATTCCACAATCTTGCTCGTAAGATTTGCGAAGGTGGCTAAGTTGTTCGGTTCTAGAAAAAATAATGCCTTGACATTGATCTGGCGCAATGCATTCAGTAAAGGCATAGTCGTCGAACTAGGCCCGCCATCAATAGTGAGCAGAACACCTTGAGATAATGATGGACAACCAAATAAAACATCAGCTGATGTGTAATTTGACGAATCCATAGCCAAATGTTTTGGCAAATTCTTTTTATCGTCTTGCCATTCACTTTGCTGACTTATGGCGATGAGACAGATCATAAGCAAAAGACCCGCGGCCATCGTTCCATAGATAAAATTTTGCCATCGCTCAAGAAACGCTTTGACTTGGCCTGGAAGCAGTGCTAATATATAAACATTTCAAGTAAAAAATTAAATATACACAATTTGGCAGGAAGTTGATTTTCAGGTTAGAGCACGTACATACATATATACCAAATAAAATGACCTTCTAAAGATAAAACAACCTTCAATACAGACGGATTACGTTTTTCAAAAATACAGTAGCGTAGCATTGTAGAATCCCAATTTTAAATTTTTCAATTTTTTCGACTTTTTAATTTCGATTCTAATTCTCATGAAAAATAGCGTCCTAACGAGACTTTCAAGTACTGTGGTTTAATTTGAGATCATGATTAAAATTTCGAAATCTTTTTGAATTAAACGTTTGAGTGAAAATAATTATAAGTGTTCTGTCGTTGAGAAAATCTAAGTCAAAATCAGAAAAAAGTCGTAAGATACTTTGTATTATAGCAGGTACAGGTTTTCGAGGGAAGAGGACAGATTATATTCCCAGTTGAAACTATGAATATGATAAGATCGACGATTTTTTTACCTGTGCATGGCACACGTTATTCACTAACATTTGTGCAAAAAAATTATTGTACAGCTCTTGGTTGGAGCTGTTTATATGATTTTGTCCCGATTCTCCGACCGTCCTGTTTATACGACTGTCCCGATTCTCCGACGTTCTCGATTCTCCGACCATCCCGATTCTTCGACCGTCCCGATTATCCGACTTTCCCGTTTCTCCGACTACATCAAAATGGGACTGGTGGTACTAGCCAAACATCAATGAACCGCTGACAGTAGCATGAAGGTGGTCCTGATCTATGGATTAGCTTTAATGAGTAGTTAGATATAAACAATGAATTGAGTAGGGATCATTTAATGCGTAAATTATTATAGGTATTACCTGCTCACTTGTATACTTGAAGTGCGGTTAGGATCGTTCTAAAGAATCTAGAGATAAGTACATAATAAACAAGCTCAATTTTGTTATCCCTATTCTGAACAAAATCAAAAACTATGTCGAATTCAATACGCGCACAAAGCCTAACTGAAATTGTCTCCCTTACCTATGTAGAGCTCAGGCTCTTCTCGTTAATTGAATGAGGCACATATAATTGTATTATACGTCGGGAGACCGACACCGATATGTTTTATTGTGAAGTATAATTTGTACTTTCCATTTTTTTCTATTTTTTGTAAGTCAGAGCATCATAATTTAGTTATATTACTTAGACTGGTTAAGTGAATAATGAACTACATCACGCATCTATGCTTGTACGTACTACATGTTGTGCAGTCCGAATGCATTTCCAAAAATTCACGTGTTTCTCACGCTCATCAGCCTTTAGCATGGACGAAGAATTGAGACGGTCAAAGAATCGGGACGAAGGGCGAAATGGGACGATCGGAGAATCGGGAATTTGAAGTATTTAAAAATAGTGTTTTATACAACTGGTCGGAGAACTGGGACGGTCGGAGAAACGGATAT
Organism: Mermis nigrescens; assembly: GCA_036768485.1. NCBI lineage: Eukaryota > Metazoa > Nematoda > Enoplea > Mermithida > Mermithidae > Mermis > Mermis nigrescens. Next base: position 1,497,987 of record JAVLUZ010000143.1, on the reverse strand, counting down.
CTCGGGAATCTAAAAATAAACAGTTTTATCGTTAGACGGAGAATCAGGACGGTCGGAGCAATGGGACTGGGCGCTTTGTACGACGCTTTACTAGCCGAATTACATGCACTACCGCGGATTTATTTGTCAGTTTCTTTTTTAAATAAAGCGCGAATTTGCTATTCCTGACATAAGCTATCCAAAGCGGGAAGAAAGGGATTTCGCTTAAATTAATCTATCAAGCCGTCCTATGGTGCACTTATGGAAACAATGCTTTCAAATTTATGTTCTACATCGTTATCAGGCACAAAAACACTTTGTTAAGAAAAGTTAATTCAATTCGGTTTTATATCAATATGGAAATGAGCGAAATACCATTAACTTTTAAATTAAGGATCGAAAAGTAGCAACACCTCACTCATGATCAAAATTCCTCGTCGATTGCCAACTCATAAGTTTCAAATCGTACAATTCGTTTCTAAAGAAAAATTAATGAACCTAACATTTGGTTTTTCAATATCCCACAGCAGATATGAACATGTTTGTCTTTGAACATTATTATGAATGTATACGGAATTAGTAGTACCTACATAAATGACTGGTTTCTCTTCTTCGGTGGCACAAATATATCTTCACTCACAATATTTTTTACGCTTGAACCGAACTAGCCAGTCTGAAGTCGCTCCACGGTCAGTATCCATTATTTGAAGGATTTGCGGTCAATAAACTGAAGGAAACTATCTGTTTCCACTAAAATTGAAATACAAGATAATAGCCATTAGTTATAATTATGCTTGAAATGGTCGTCTTCCATATAAAAACGTTATTTAGGCAGCAGAGCTTAATGAAGAAAATACGACATGCGCTTTTTCACAAGAATAGCATTCCGTTAAACGCTAAAAACAAAAATGTTTATTCAACGATGGAAGAAGCCGGTTCTTATGTTAGACGAGGCTAATATCTTAAAAAATTTACTTACTGGAACGTCGCCTTACGCAATATGAGAAACTGGCTTTTCATGAGCTGGGAACGGGATAAACTTCAGTTGACTGAGCAGAGCTCAATTCAAACCGTAAGTTCGTAGTTTTTGCACGTAAAACGATACAAGGTTAGGTAAACATCAAACTGAAAATGTGTACAATCACGTAATTTTGAAAGGCCTTGAATTTTTCAAATAAGCAGACAAAGAAGTACCTATTATCGCGGAAAATAAAATAACTTATTGCTCAAGAGCCAAAAATACGTTACAGGCAGGTAAAATAATCTCCTAGCGTTTTATTCATTACAACTGAATGATAGATAGTGAGTTAAATCTAACCTCAGATAAAAGTTGAATAAAACCCGGACAAAATTGCGAGTTACGTTTTGGGTATGAAGCGGGCCGAGTTTAACCTATGGTTAAAGCTGGATAGCATGTCGAGCTATAAAAAATAAACGGCGGTATGACAGAAAAGGCAGTTAAGCAAATTATGATATGCAAACGACGATTTGACGCGAAATTTTAAACATGGCAAGCACGGTTAAATCCCGGATTATCCATATTATTGACGTTATTCAATGGATTTAGTCGATTTTGCTCATTTGTCGCGCAGGTACTTTATGCAGTCAGGAACATGGAAACAAAAATATCGATTCATATATTCGATCAATCGCATTTTAGTTTATATTTGTTAATGATGTTTTCTTCATGTTGGCGTGGGGAGGGGACTTTAGGACCCATGAATCTGGTAGAACCCCCGAAAATCGATACCCCAAAGTGCTATTTTTGCGTGTTTTTTGGATTTTTGTCAGTACACTACTCCGACTCCATGGAATTCGGCTGATCGGAAAGTAAGTTTTTTGAATAGAAAAATCAACGCGTGAAACACTGGTTAAGGGAAGAAAAACTTAGAGACGCACAAACAGATGAATAAAAGGTACCTGCGTCCACAATGAATGACCTAGAATGAAAATAAAATTTTACACAAAAAATATAAACGATAACAAATAAAAATTATAAAATGTAAAATATTATAACATAAAAAATAAAATAAGGAACAATTTGCAGAAATGACGAATATTTGATTTATTCTTCTCATGGACAAAAACATCAGAATCGCAGCTATTTTTCTATAAATGCTGCGTTTCCTTAATCATTTTGATTTCGGATCTGACTTAATTTTGAAAAATTATAGTTTAATCGCTATATTCGATCATTCTTTACACTGCAATCAGGGGCGGATTTAAAAGGAAAGGAGCGACCACCTCCCCATTAGCCAAAAATAATTGACGAGATAAAAATATGTAATTTACAATGATTTTTGGCCGTGTGATCGTAATTTCTCACATTTTTTCGGCACTTTGCGTCGGATTAGCCTATCAGTATTAACATTTATTTACTTTCTTGGCGGTCCGCATGTCATATTTTTGCTCAGAAAATAGGTTGTAGACGATTTCAAGAGCAGGAACAGCTTTTCCAGCATAGATTTCTCCGATCACAAGGATAGCTTTTCATAATTTTCGACGTTCTGCGTTCATTGCTATAATAATCAGGAGATCGAGCAGTAATTAAAGCCCTTTAAAGCTCTTCTGCTTTGATTGTAGCAATTTTCCGGCGCTTTTGCGCCAGATTTTAGCTAAAAACAAAGAAACTTTATGATTTTTTAAAGTAAATCGTTTAAAATTTTAAAATATTCGGGAAAAATGTCGCTTCAAAAGTGATTTTAAATAAAAGTAGACAATGTAAAACGCCCTGCATGCACTCTTAAAAAAAATCGGTGAAGTAACACAAAAGTTTAGTATCATGTTCAGTAATCCACAGATCTAAAACTAAATTTTAGTGTAAATTTATCGAAATTAAATTTCATATTGGAACCTAGCGAAAAGTTAGTGTGATTAAGCGCGCGAAAACAGCTTGAATTAAAGCGCGCGTAAACAGCCTGAGCCAAGTGATATGATTTATTGCAAAAGCAATACTTAAACTCCCTCTCTCTCTTACTGTAGAGGTGTACAAGCGAATGTCGCGACGCGACGTGCTGTCTCGCTCTCATGCACCGTCAGTAGTGTAGCCTAGCGAAGGGGAGCGGACTAATATCCAGGATTTTGTTTTTTTTTGGAGGTGAGGGAACAAATTAACTTTTTTAAAATAAGGCGGGACTAAAGGATGAATTAAAAAAGTTGTTTTGCGATTACTGAAGTTGTGCAGTTTGTGAATTTTTCTATACAATCACCCGGCTAAACTTAAGAATATGGTACTTTTAGAAAAGGAGCAAAACGAATACGGCATGTCAAATTTTTTGCCAAACTGGTAGAACATGATAAATTGAAGCGCGGAAGAAAAATTTGGTGAAAATCTGAGCCACACTTGTAAAGTTGCAGGCAACTCTCGATTTGAGTGTTGGGTGGGACGATTAAACGGCTCGATCCAAGGACTTACACATTTGTCAGAAATGTATAATATGGGCTGAAATTACGGAAGGAAGCATAGCAATTAAGAAGAAAAAAGGCGCAAAAACCTGCTCGGAATTTTAAAAATTTAAAGAAATTTTCATATTTTTTTGCATGTTTTTTCGGTTTTATTGATAAGATATACAAAAATCTAAGTTTTTGCTTCTATAATACTATAATACTTAGGCTTAGGCTTAGTATATCTGAAAAGGTGTTTTAAGCTGCTTAGGTTGAGGTCGCTCCCGCTCAGGTCGATGTATAGATGCTTAGATCAATGTATAGATGCTTAGATCGATATATAGATGCTTAGGTCGATGTATAGATGCTTAGGTCGACGTAAATTGGGTATCTACATTTGATTCTGCATTCAGCTGTTTAAATCTTTAAATACTTAGGTCGAGAAGAGGCTAATTAACGAAACCCATAGCTTTAGTAATATTGATCTTAGACGGATGAAATTTTTTTACGCGCTCTCTTTCGGCATGTTCTAAGTACTGAGCAAAAAAATTCGCTCTTCTGAAGTTTATTTTTTATTATTTTGAAAGTACCATATTCTTAAGTTACTCCCAATCACCCTAAATATTGTAAGAAAAAAGATTTTAACGTTACGACGCAAAATTGAAATGTGTACGACTTTGAAAGATGCAAATCAAACGATTCCTGAGTAGTTTTGTTTGAAACTTGCTTCGTTTTAGAAGATAAGACTTGATCGATCTTATTGAATAGACTTAATATTTGGATCCTATGATGGTAAATATGTAAAAAAATTCTCCATACTCTCCTGCTTTCATGCACTTGCTTTTATAAAAATTCCTCGACTTCAAGAGAGAAGCTGCCCCCTACACTGTCCCTCTTATGTGTATCCGTAGTTCCATAGACTTGACCAGAATGGGCGTTAAAGCAAAAGAATATTATAATGTGTCCTTATGTTTTAATTTTCTTTTTTAAAATGCACATGTTCTCTTTCAGCGATCTACTTCACGCTGTATTAAAATAAAAAATTTTATGGGCAAGTTGTGCGATGTTGCAGCAATTCTCGCAGCCACATCCAGTTGCGTTATCACATTGCCGTCTATGCCCCTCTTGAAGCTGAAGTAAGTGTTATGCATGCTTGCAACTTCCGTGTGCAGCTTGTTCTTTATAGGGCTACTTATTTTGGTTTCAAAAGGTAAATCGTCAGAATACAATGTTAGGAAGTCAGTTCTATTCTCTTTCCAAGCTAAGTGAAAGAGGCTTAATTAATAATTTTAAACTATGAACTAAGTTCAGACCGTGTCCAGGAGGATAAATGGGCACGTGCCACCCTCCAAATGAAATCTGAGAACGGCTTTTTCCTTTATTTCTCCTTCGCTTTTTAGTCGGAAATCGCGAAAAAATTTTGGCGTCTCGCGCCAAATTTCAAAATTATAAATAGAATCCAGATAGTCCCAAGCACGCGGGTTAAACACTCAGTTTTAGTCTTTATACAACCTAAAGCGTACTTTGCATCTAAGCCTTCTGTACTTCACAGGTTTTATGCAGAAAATAAGATTTGTTGAAGAAGGAAGAATGACAGTAATTTTTCGGCGTTGATTATGATTTTACTGATGAACTTTGATCATTTTTAGGGTGAATTCAGAACTGTGATTTGACTGATTTTTTAAAAATTTTAACGTTAAGATTCAAAAATGTATTGCTCTTTTTACAAAATATTTCCGGACCCTCTTAGGGAGACGTTTGAGCACGCCACCACAGCAGAAAGTCCCACCCCTAAAGGAGATTGTTTTCACCCTCAATGTATTTAAGGTATCCGAGTAGCCAAATTTGCTAACCAAAATTCATCCGTTGGTCTCCCGTTATGCTTTAAAAAATCTTTGCTGTGCCCCCCCCAAATAGAATCCTGGAAATGGGCCTGACCAAGGCTTAAATAGGTATTATTATTATTTCTATATTAGGTACTATTATTTTTATTGTTATTATTATTATTATGATTATTGTTTTATTAGTATTATTGTTAAACTATTAAATTAAGTTATTTTGAATGGTGGCAGACATGTATATACAGCATGGGAATTTTTGGGGGGGGGTTGAAGTGCGTTTTTTAGATTAGAAATGGTGGATCCTCGTCGAAAACATCGTTTTTTGGCGTGCCGGACTATGTTTTATCTTTATTGAGCATAAATAAGACTGGCAAATTGAACAATATACATTTAGGTCACAACATATTGACACTTTTGAGCAAATAGATAGCTAAAAATGCTTTGCTTTTCCTACGAATTTTTATGAAAATTTTTGAAACTTAAAAAATCACCTATTCTCGGGGAGTGAAAAAATATTTGCGAGGAGGGGGGTTTCGGGGCATACATGGACGTGATATAAGTGACAGAGGGTACTACCATATGTGATCTTGAGAGGTTTTCGCCCCCCCTCCCGGAAAAATTTTAACCTCTCCCCCGCAAAATTTTTTTCACCCCTCCCCCAGAATTGGCGATTTTTTTTAAAGTTCCCAATTTTCATTTTAGCTATCTACTTGCTCAGAAGTGTCAAATTTTCGGCGCGTCGCGCCATTATTCATGTTTTGATTATATTTTGTTCAATTTGTATCGACTTTTTTAAAATTTTTTTCGTAACTTTTTGTTCTTATGCTCTAGAAAGATAGAGTATCGTCAGAAACGCTGAAAAACGATGTTTTTGATGCGTACCTACCATTTTTGAACCAAAAAATGCACTTTACAGTTTCAACTCTCAGAACTTCCGTGCTTTGCATGTATGGTTCTTACTCCTTCTGGGCTTAGCTATACAGTCACTTTGACTGAAAATACATCGCTATGTAGTTTTTTTGAGGCTCAGAAAACTAGCTATGTAAAGCCTTTTTGGACTCAGTCACACACCCTGCGAGTTCAGAAATTCTATTTGGTCGTTTCTCTTTGAGTTTCAGAAGGATCTGTAGCTACTCTCCCTTCTCCAATAGGGCTAAATAGCTATTTTTAGTTCAGGATGCTTAAATAACTGTTCGTGAGCTCGAATGGAGGTCAATATACGTATTTGCCACAAATGCTCGAAATACCTTTTTTTGCAGTAGAATCTTTTTTTATCAAGCACTTGCTCGTAGCTATCCCCAAATTTTTGATTATCACCTCTCTGTGAAAGTTTTACCTTGCGCACAAATATTCTGCGGTATAAACCATACATGATCTTGGGGTGGAGCTTCCAGCTTCCAGAAAAATTTTAACCCCTTCGGAAATTTTTTCACCCCCCCCCCACTGAATTCGCGATTTTTAGAAAGTTCTCAGAAATTTTCAAACAATTAGTAGAAAAGGTGCTTTTTTAAGTGTTTTTAGCTATCTGTTTGCTCAAAAGTGCTAAATTTTTGGAGCTTCGCGCCATTATACACATGTTTTTACCATATTTTATCCAATTTGTTCAACTTCTTGATTTTTGTCAATTTTTTGTGTTTTTATGCCCTAGAGAGGTAAAGTATCGTCCAAAACGCTAAAAATTGACGTTTTTTTCGACGCGTATTTACAATTCTTGAGCCCAAAAGAGGCATTTTATAATTTCGCCCCCGCCTCAGAATTCCCATGCCGTGCATGTCTGGTGTGAACCCTTAGTTCCGCACGTCCATCTGTGACACCCATGCAAAGTAAGTTGTTCCCCATCCCCCAACATCAGAATTTTTTGTCCTCTCCTTTTTGGCGAATACTTGCGTTTTTGACCATTTTTGAGTGTTTTTGGCCACAAATTAGATCAGTAATCCCCCCGCTGTAGAAATAGTGAGGGACTTCCTCTCAGAATTTTCAACCGTTACCTGTATGACCCTCACTTGTCCACAAACTATGTTAATAAAAACTCGTTTGATGGAAGAGGACAAGTAATAAATAACTAGGTATGTTTATGATAAATTAACTTGTAGGAATTAAAATGTGAAATGCTTAACGATAAGTAGTCTATTGTGCTGAATATTGTGTGAAGATACAATTCATGTTTTAGTAATATTGACATTTTTTAGTTGTTTTTGGACGAATTTTGCCACTTGACGAGTATTGGCATTATATTCGACATGAGATAATTCGCGGATGCAATTATCCTTAGAATATTTGCTGCTTAGCGACGCACAATGGCAGAGCATCTATTACTAGATTTTAAAGTATGATTGAACTCTTTGTACCATGCATACACAACATGGGAATTCTTGGGATTGGGGGCTAAAAGAGTTTTCTAAAGTTCCTTTTTGGGCGTAGAACATTAGTTTTTCGGAATTTCTAACAATGCTGTCTCTTTCTAGTGATAAATACAAGAAAATGTGGTCCAAAATGATTGTTTGACATAAGGCAATGGAGCCAATTTACCCCCTACTTTTTTGCTTCTTGTATGCTTAAATCAACTATTGTTGTTTTTTTGAAATTTTTTATATCAACTTAGGTCAACAAGAATATGTTATACTAGCAGAAATAACGAAAAGCTTTTCAAAAGTGGATTCAGATGTTTTTATAAGGAATGGTACATATACATAAACTTACACTCTGAAATTCAAATCTCTACAGTCACTATGTGCTTGTGAGTTGAATCTTATTTCTATGTACCTTTTCAACTACAAAGGAGTTGTTTTTTATTTAATATATTTCATGCCTTCAGAAGCAATTTTAAATATTAAAACAAATGTTTTTGGCGTGTTTTGCGTTTTTCAATCACATATGTAGGTTTTTGTGGTTAAAAATGAAAAAATTAGTGATTCCGCAAAAAATTTTAGCAATTTATTTTAACAATAAAATATTTTTTCATACTCCATGTGTCATATTCAGAAAAGTTTAGGTCATACAAAAATATTTAAAACTGCTGCATATATCTTAGGCATTAGAATTGGTATTTTAGTTTTTCTCCTTTTGTGATCTTTTTATCAGTAAGTAGAGCCTGTTGTTAAAACCTCAAGACGCTTTTAATTCCTCTTTTAGCAATTCTTAATTTTTTGTATCCTATACAGACCCCAGAATTCGTGCAATTCCAGGATCTAATTTTTGAAATTTTTTCGGTTTTTTGTGATTTCCTGATGTCAAGTTAAATATTTTTATAAAAGACGTTGATTCTTTGCGTGTCAAGAAATCGTTTATGGATACGATTTCTATAATTAGCAGTACTATGAAGTTTTATCAAGTTATGTCCTTCCATTTGAAATAATCTCATTCATTGCTGCAACAAAAGTAAAATATGTTTTTATACTCCATGTGTCATATTCAAAAAAGTTTAGGCCATACAAAAATATTCAAGGCTGCTGCATATATATTAACCCTAAATCATGAGGATAAATGAACATCAATAAAATCAATGTTATATAATTTTATAGAGAGATATCCACGATATGCGGCGACCTAACAAGGCTGAGGTGCATAGGGGTGAGATAATAGTATCCTTTGATCAGTTTTGAGAACCAAGCGACTCATTTGTTCAAGAATTACGTTTTGCTCATCAGTGCATGATTTCTACAATGCCCTGTCTCAGTGATAAAAACCATGCATTAAACTACAAACTTATTGTGCCTTGTATGCATGTAATATATAGGTGCACAAAGTCAAGGGCGAGGTTAAACCCCTAGAATCCAGAGTAGTAAAATTATTGTTCACGCTCTTTCTGTAGTCTTAAAAATGGTGGTATGGCGGATAAACAAAATTTCATTAGTTATCCATTAGCATCAAAAAATTGCGAAAAAATTGAATTCTGGGGTTATTTCCCTCTTGGTGGGCAGCACCAAAATTCTGGGGAGGGGGTTAAAAAATTTTCGAAGGTCAAAAAATGGTTTTGAAAGTGGTCGTATGCATACGTGGTCAGCAAGAAAATTCTGGGGGGTGCAAGATTTTTTGAAAGTCAAAAAATGGCCTTAAAAATGGTGGTAGGGCAATAAAAACACCATTTTTCGACGTTTCTCATCAAGCACTATCCATTGGCATCAAAAAATTGCGGAAAAAACGAAAAATATTTTTCAAAAATTGAATTCTGGGGGTATTTTGGTTTCTGGGGGGTGCATACCCCCAAACCCCCCACGCCCAGGTGTGGTCGTATGGCGAGAAAAACACCATTTTCGACGTTTCTCATCGAGCACTATCCAATGGCATCAAAAAATCGCTAAAAAGGCAAAAAAATTTCAAAATTCGAATTCTGGGGGGTATTTTGATTTCTGGGGGTATTTCAACTTCTGGGGGGTGCATTCCCCCAACCCCCCACGCCCACGTGTGCCTCTTACCATTCATGGGCTGAAAGAAATTCTGGGGGTCTGGTTGAGTGAAATTGCAAAAAATGTTATTGAATATAAAATGGGGTCTACATTAACCTACACGGGGTGTAAAACCCCCAGATCCCACGCCTATTTATTTTCCTTGCGCCTGAGTGCATCTTTGACGCTTGTGTCATTTAGTCGTCTTGCTTAGTGAACTTAATGTAGGAAGATGACATATTCGCGATCCCTTTTTATGTGTCTAATTCTTGTCTTTTTTATACGCGGCCAGGACAAATTAAGGAGTTTGGTTTCCTTTATTTGAAAAGGACTTGTGTTGTGTGCATTGTAGACTTAAAGATTTGCCGAAAAAGCAGTGTTAATTTTCGACAATGCAATATTGTCGTTCTGCATTATTTTATGTGCTTTAACAGTGACCGATCCTGTATTTTCTGATGAGGGGGTGGCGGAATCCCATGTTTTCTAAATAGTGTCCAAAATTGTTCGAAAAATCCGTCCATTTCGCTTATAGTATTGATTTTTCGCCACCTTTTGATAGATTGAATCTTTGTGATCAGTTCGAAAAAGTAAGAAATTTTCCAAATTTTTCACAAAAAATGCGCATTGTTAATTTTGAAATCGACGTAAAGCACCAAAACATGCTCGAGAGATCATTAAAATCAGTAAAAAAAGTCCTTGTTCTGTAAATAAAGGTCTCTTCTAATGTAAGAAAATAAACTCTATAGAGTCAAAAAAACAGTAAATGTCGTTTATGAGTACTAACCTGGTGCGAAGAGCCAAAATTTGAAAAATTGTGATAAAAAATTGCTAAAATCATTAAAAAACACATTCCTCTCTATTGAGCCCAACTATTTTTTGACAAAAGGGGTCCCTCCCTACTCCCCTCTAAATCCGTACCTGTGCTTTAATAGCTTATATACATACAAATTTTGTTGTGCCTATCTTCGTGCCTATTGTTAAAAACTTTTTCTTACCAGTCAACTGTTTTGTAAATCGTTTTTATCCGCTTACTTTTCTTCTTTAGTAAGCGTTGCAGTCTGCGTCCTATTATGTTTTCAACATTTTAGGCGTATCATTGTCCTTTTGAAATCAATAAATGTATCTCGCCTTCATTATACTTGTATGTGCATGTTTATCGATCAAACCTATTTTTAGCGTACAATGGAAAAATTTTCATGTAAGTATTCTAGAAGCGACTGACAGCACAAAAATTTTCATGTTGGATAAAAACTAAATTTTAGTGTCGGTTGAAATTAATTTTCATATTGGATCAAAGCGAAATTTTCGTGCCATCATAATGCTAACTTTTAGTGGCAGCCAGTTACACGCTAATTGTTCACTTAGATACAGCAGATTATTTTTAACAGTGTGTGAATGGCAAATTTTTGGACCTGTTTTTGACTCCTTTGGATAAAGTTAGAGTAGGTACTGCTTCCTTTAAAAAAATCCCATAGTCTATTTCAAGAAACCTAGTGCACGGATCGCAATTTCTGAATCAACGCAAATCGATTACAAAAGCGGTTTAAACTGAAGCAAAAAATCACGATAGTGTGCATAACAACTGATAAGCATAAAAAGTTTAGCTATAGAAAAATTTTATCACAGTAGGCTGCCAAGAAGCCACTTTTGTAGCTACTTGAAAGATGAAAATTGATTTTCATGCACAAGGCTTCGTGAAACAGGGTGTAAATCCTCCACTGGCTGCAATTAATCTGAAATCAGCTTTCTAGAGGCGTGTCACGCGTAAACCAACCGTGTTTTGTCCATCAGAGCTAAAATTGTAAACAAATTATAAAATTTATTTATAGTTTGTTATAGGTATGATTTATAATTTATAATATTTATAATTTATAATTCATAATATAAGTCTTATTCTTGTTATAGTAAGCTAAAGTTAAATTAAAGGACCGTATTTAAACTGCTCGTCGAAAAAGCAAACTTACTTCGTGAACCGTGTGATATTAAATAATCGTGGCGATATAGTGCTTATTTTTATCAGCAGGTACGATTTTAAACCTGATTACAAGCCAGCGCTAATTACTGTAGTTTATCAAAAACAATTCAAGCTCAGGACATTTATTTTAAGGTTTGAGTGGGTAGTCAAAATTCAGAAATGGAAATGAATATCGAAAATGGGTAAAATCCGGAAATGAAAATGGAATTGGAAAAATAGAAAATGGGGGCTAAACTGGCGAATATGTGTACCAAACGAAAAGTTGCAAGCAGTACATCAATCGATAGAGTTTCTGGAGCTGAGTTCAATGAAAAAATTTTGAGTGGGTCGGCATTATTGATGGATTTACTGTCGTTTAAAGATATCATATTATCAAGGGGGGACTATATGAAAGAAACATCGGAAAATCGAAAAAAAGAAAGTTGCAAGCAGTGACATCAATCGATGGAGATTCTAGAGCTGATTTAAGTAAAAAAATTAAGAGTGGGTCGGCATTATTGATGGAGTTACTGTCGTTCAAAGATTTCATATTACCAACTTGATAAGATATAGGAAAATCTAAGTTTTTGCTTCTAATATACTTAGGCTTAGGCTTAGTATATCTGAAAAGGTGTTTTAAGCTGCTTAGGTCGAGGTCGCTCCCGCTCAGGTCATTGTATAGATGCTTAGGTCGATGTATAGATGCTTAGGTCGATGTATAGATGCTTAGGTCGATGTATTGAGATAAACACTTCAAATGGCTGTAACTCTTGACTGGAATGAGACCCACGCAAAATTTTTTCTGTAAAATGATCGTCTCATCGAGATCTACCGAAAGGTGTGTCATTTGCTAAATTTGGTCTGGTACACATATTCGCCAAAAATTCCAAAATGGGTTTAACCCGGTTTTTCACTGAAAAATGACGGCAGATTGTTAGAACCAATTTTTAAGAAGGGGGATTATTCTTCAGTTGAAAATTGCCGTCCAAATCTCTTTGCTGTGTCACTTGTAAAATTATGGAGCGTATTATGAACAAAGCCATAATGGCTTTTATAAAGTCTAAAACTGACTTTATTTCGCGCCAGTTTGGTTTTCAAAAAGATAAATCATGTGAAACTCAGCTTTTGAAGTGTAGAAATGTTTGGGAAATCAGGGCGTGGGTAAAATCCGGAAATGGAAATGGAAAATGGAAAATGGGTAAAAGCCGGAAATGGAAAATGGAAATGGAAAATGGAAAAATGGGCAAAAGCCGGAAAATGGAAAATGGAAAATTTTCCATTTCCTTTATTTTCAACGGAAAATGGTTCATTTTCAAAATTTTCGGTCGTAAATGTCAAACTCATGTCGTTTTTCACCAAATTTCTCAATTTTTGAAGAAATTTCGAAAGCGTGACTAAAAATGGAAAAAGTACAAAAAATGGGAAAAACTGAAAATTGTTCATTTCTTCGTCTTTCCATTCAAAATTCTCCTCTTTTGAAAAAATTGACCTTTCAGATCCGAAAAAATCGTTATCCACTTCGACTACAACGATTTTGTCGCAGATGGAAAATCGCCGCAAAATGGAAAAATAGGGTAAAACCCGGAAATGGAAAATGGAAAATGGAAAATGGAAAATTTTCCATTTCCTTTATTTTCAACGGAAAATGGTTTATTTTCAAAATTTTAGGACGTAAATGTCAAACTCATGTCGTTTTTCACCAAGTTTCTCAATTTTTCAAGAAATTTTGAAGGCGTAACTAAAAAATGGAAAAGTCTACAAAAAAATGGATAAAACTGAAAATTGTTCATTTCTTTGTCTTTTCACTCAAAATTCTCCTCTTTTGAAAGAATTGACCTTCCAGATCCAAAAAATCGTTATCCACTTCGACTACAACGATTTCGTCGCAGATGGAAAATCGCCGGAAAATGGAAAAATAGGGTAAAACCCGGAAATGGAAAATGGAAAATGGAAAATTTTCCATTTCCTTTATTTTCAACAGAAAATGGTTCATTTTTTTAGTTGATCTTTTGAAATTTCTTCAAAAATAAAGAAATTTGGTGAGAAACGTCATGATTTCGACATTCACGACCGAAAATTTTGAAAATTAACCATTTTCTATTGAAAATGAAGGAAATGGAAAATTTTCCATTTTCCATTTTCCATTTCCGGGTTTTACCCTATTTTTCCATTTTCCAGCGATTTTCCATCTGCGACAAAATTGTTGTAGTCGAAGTGGATAACGATTTTTTCGGATCTGGAAGGTCAATTTTTTCAAAAGAGGAGAATTTTGTGTGAAAAGACGAAGAAATGAACAATTTTTCGTTTTTTTCCGTTTTTTTAGACTTTTCCATATTTAGTTACGCTTTCGAAATTTCTTCAAAAATAGAGAAATTTGGTGAGAAACGACATGATTTCGATATTTACGACCGAAAATTTTGAAAATTAACCATTTTCCGTTGAAAATAGAGGAAATGGAAAATTTTCCATTTTCCATTTCCGGGTTTTACCCTATTTTTCCATTTTCCGGCGATTTTCCATCTGCGACGAAATCGTTGTAGTCGAAGTGGATAACGATTTTTTCGGATTTGGAGGGTCAATTTTTTCAAAAGAGGAGAATTTTGAGTGAAAAGACAAAGAAATGAACAATTTTTCGTTTTTTTCCGTTTTTTGTAGACTTTTCCATATTTAGTTACGCTTTCGAAATTTCTTCAAAAATAGAGAAATTTGGTGAGAAACGACATGATTTCGATATTTACGACCGAAAATTTTGAAAATTAACCATTTTCCGTTGAAAATAGAGGAAATGGAAAATTTTCCATTTTCCATTTCCGGGTTTTACCCTATTTTTCCATTTTCCGGCGATTTTCCATCTGCGACGAAATCGTTGTAGTCGAAGTGGATAACGATTTTTTCGGATTTAGAAGGTCAATTTGTTCAAAAGAGGAGAATTTTAGAGTGAAAAGACGAAGAAATGAACAATTTTTCGTTTTTTCCCGTTTTTTGTAGACTTTTCCATATTTAGTTACGCGTTCGAAATTTCTTCAAAAATAGAGAAATTTGGTGAGAAACGACATGATTTCGATATTTACGACCGAAAATTTTGAAAATTAACCATTTTCCGTTGAAAATAGAGGAAATGGAAAATTTTCCATTTTCCATTTTCCATTTCCGGGTTTTACCCTATTTTTCCATTTTCCGGCGATTTTCCATCTGCGACGAAATCGTTGTAGTCGAAGTGGATATCGATTTTTTTCGGATTTGGAAGGTCAATTTGTTCAAAAGAGGAGAATTTTGGGTGAAAAGATGAAGAAATGAGCAATTTTTCGTTTTTTTCCGTTTTTGCAGACTTTTCCATTTTTAGTTACACTTTCGAAATTTCTTCAAAAATAGAGAAATTTGGTGAGAAACGACATGAGTTTGACATTAACGACCGAAAATTTTGAAAATAAACCATTTTCCGCTGAAAATAAAGGAAATGGAAAATTTTCCATTTCCATTTTCCATTTTCCGGCTTTTACCCATTTTTCCATTTCCGGCTTTTACCTATTTTCCATTTTCCATTTCCATTTTTTCCGGATTTTACCTTTCCCCGGAAATCACTTGATTGATGCCTATTCCTATTGATGTTGTTTATGTCATAGGCGTAGCTTGGATTTACGCCAGGAGGGAAATTCAGAAAAATGTTTTATCTAAAAAACCATAAAAACTAGCGAGGGCCGTTAAATAACCCGTTTTTGTGCTTTTCACATTGTCCTGAACTATTTAAGACAAGACAAGACAAGAAAGTGTTTATTGTCAGAAAAATACACGAAATTTGATAAAACGCAAATACATGATAAAATAGTGACTGAACAAAAGGACATACAAAGATCACGGAAGTGATACAACTAGGTATGCCCCAGCAATAAATTTGTAAAATCAATGTTTAGGAGCTCTTTTTTGAACAAACGGATTTTGGGAGAAGAGACTATTTGATTAGGTAAGGAGTTCCAGATTTTTCGGTATCTTTGCGACAAATCGTTGTGGTGAGCATTGGAACGGACAACTGGTAACGTAAGTTTACGACTGTTAACTGATCGGGTAGTGCCTTGACTAAAAATGAAAAATTCATTAGCATCAATACAAGATAAACCATTAATAATTTGATACATGAGACATAGACATAACGAAGTTCTAAAGAAGGCAGGTGAAGAAGCTTTAGGCGTTAAAGATAGGATAAATTGCTATTAAAACCAAAAAGACGTTTAGTAAATTTACGCTGAACATTTTCAAGACGATTTATATCATTTGCATAATATGGATTCCATACAGAAACAGCATACTCAAGCATAGGTCTTACATAAGTAGTATAGGCCCTAACTAAAATATCTTTATTACGAGAAAGAAAAGCTTTGTGTATAAGAAAACAACGAGAAACAGCTTTTTTAATTATGTGATTTAAATGTTCCTTACAATTGAGATTGTGGGAAATATAAACACCTAGATCACGAACGGAACTAATGTCATTTGGAATATTTATATTATTCAAAGAAAAAACTTTTTTGGATTATTTTTACCAAGATGTAGAAATGCAAATTTTTCCGAAGTAAGAGGAAGTTGCCAATTTATAGACCAAATATAAATATTGTCCAGATCTTTTTGTATTAAATGATTATCAGAAGATGGACCAAAGATTTTGACATCATCGGCAAAGAGGTAAATTTTACTGTATTTAATCAAGTTACATAGGTCATTTACATAGATCAAGAATAAAGTAGGACTAATACAACTACCTTGGGGGACACCACTGCCAACAGGCATGAAGTCAGAAAAAACTCCGTTGATACAAACACGCTGAAATCGACCATGTAAAAAGGATTTGAGCCAATTAAAAATTATTCCATATTTAGAGAGCTTATATAAAAGCTTAGAAATGGGAATTTTATCAAAAGCTGTAGAAAAGTCGATGTAAGCAACATCGACAGGAGTTCTATTACTCAAAGATACCGTCCAACTGTGTTTACATTTAAGTAGTTGTAATTCACAAGACTTTGACTTTAGAAAACCAAACTGAGAAGGAGATAAGAGTCTGTTTGTAGTGAGAAAATCGACAATTTTTGAATTTATCAAATTTTCCATGATTTTACTTGATGAGCAGCAAATAGAAATCGGCCTGTAATTTCTCACTAAATTTGCGTCACCTTTTTTAAAAATTGGGGTTACATTCGCCAATTTCCATAAATTGGGGATAGTGCTAGTCAAAAATAAAACATTAAAGATACTAGCTAAAGGCTCAGCAAGATAATTTGAAAGTTTTTTCAAGAAAAATGACAGAGTCCATCGGGACCAATAGAAAAAGAACCTTTTATTTGATTTAAAACCAGTTGCACGTTCCAAGCGTCAAAATGAATGGTTTGCAATGCAAAACCAGTCATCAAATCTAAAAAAGGAAGATGATTATTATCAACACAGAAAACAGAAGAAAAGTAGTTATTAATTAAATTTACCTTTTCCAAAGGATCAGAAACGATTTTGTGGTCATGAAAAAGAGGTGGAAAAGAGCGATTTATGAAATTTATAAAATGATTTCAAACTTTTGTCAGAAAGAAGATTAATTTCTTCAGAAGCAGGGAAATTTTTAATTTCTAAATCCAATTTTTTACAAAAAGATTTATATTTGATTTTTGTATCGGTGGAGTGATAAAATTAATGTTTCTTCCAAAGCATACGTTTTTTAGTTAACATTGTTTTAATTAGTTTGGGATATTTACGTTTCATGGGCTTGGGGTGAGTTAATGGGACAAATGCATAAATTAAAGAGTGAAGCACTCCAACAAACAAATTATACATATCATTTACATTAGAACAGGTATCAAAAAGATCAGGCCAAGAAATCTGAGACAGTGCTAGACCTAACGCATTAAAATCAGCTTTACAAAGGTTAAAAAAAGATGATCTAGGATTTTGGACTGGCATCAAAAGACAATCAAATATAATTGAATTATGGTCACTATTAGAAAAAGGAATATCAACTTTTACGTTAGAAATTTGATCAGATGCAAAGAGAAGATCTAATATATTATTATCATGAGTATTTTCTGTTATTAATTGATGTAAACCAGTGCCCAAAAGTGTGTCGAAAAATAGGGTATTAAGATTATCAGTAGGAACCGAACTTATCCACCAATTGATTTTTGGCAAATTAAAATCTCCTAAGATTACAAAAGGGAAAGGAACAGAACAAGCCCATTCAATACATCTACATAAAATTTCAGCATAATCAAGGGGTCGGTAAACCAAAATAAATCTGATCTCTCTATCAGAATCAAAAATATCAGTTATTAGAATTTCGGGAGCTTTAAAAGCGGGTGGCGGATTTATTTGAATAGCATTAAAAGAAGTTTTAAGAAATAAAGCTACACTGCCACCACGTTTACCGTTTTGATCACAGCGGAAAATGCGATAATTTTCGCCAGGGCACAATAATCCATCGGAAATATCAATATGGAACCATGTTTCAGAAAAAAATAGAGCATCAAAACTTTCATCATTTAGCAAAAAATGTAAGTTGCTAAGTTTGTTCAAAAGACTTCGAGCATTAGCATAAAAACATTGAAATTTTAAATAATCTTGGGGCGCGGATACTTTATGAGCGTGTCGGCAATAAAAAACTTAATTTTTTGAATTTGTCTTATGTTTTTGACGGAAAAATTCTTATAATGCGTGCGGAGCGCTATTTTTTTAACTTTTCCTGCAACAAAATGATTGAAATTGCCAAAGGATAGCAAAATGGACGCGAAACGCCGAATTTTTTGAATTTACATCGCAGAAAAGCATCAAGAACAAGACAAAGACAAGAAAGTGTTTATTGTCAGAAAAATACACGAAAATTGATAAAACGCAAATGCATGATAAAATAGCGACTGAACAAAAGGACATACAAAGATCACGGAAGTGATACAACTAGGTATGCCCCAACAATAAATTTGTAAAATCAATGTTTAGGAGCTCTTTTTTGAACAAACAGATTTTGGGAGAAGAGACTATTTGATCAGGTAAGGAGTTCCAGATTTTTCGGTATCTTTGCGAAAAATCGTTGAGGTGAGCATTGGAATGGACAACTGGTAACGTAAGTTTACGACTGTTAACTGATCCGGTAGTGCCTTGACTAAAAATGAAGAATTCATTAGCATCAATACAAGATAAACCATTAATAATTCGGTACATGAGACATAGACATATGTGAAGACAACGAAGTTCTAAAGAAGGCAGGTTAAGAAGCTTCAGGCGTTCAAGATAGGATAAATTGCTATTAAAACCAAAAAGACGTTTAGTAAATTTACGCTGAACATTTTCGAGACGATTTATATCATTTGCATAATATGGATTCCGTACAGAAACAGCATACTCAAGCATAGGTCTTACATAAGTAGTAGACGCCCTAACTAGAATATTTTTATCGCGAGAAAGAAAAGCTTTGTGTATTAGAAAAAAACGAGAAACAGCTTTTTTAATTATGTGATTTTAATGTTCCATACAATTGAGATTGTGGGAAATATAAGCACCCAGATCACGAACGGAACTAATATCATTTGGAATATTTATATTATTCATGGAATAAAGCTTTTTTGGATTATTTTTATCAAGAAGTAAAACTGCACATTTTTCCGAAGCAACAGGAAGTTGCCAATTTATAGACCAAATATAAATATTGTCCAGATCTTTTTGTATTAAATGATAATCAGAAGATGGACCAAAGATTTTGACATCATCGGCAAAGAGGTAAATTTTACTATATTCAATCAAATTACATAGGTCCATACATGATCTTGGGGAGGGGGTTTGGGGAGGGGTTTTAACCCCCGCAGAATCATTTTTCACCCCCCGCAAAAAATTTTTCACTCCCCCAGAATTGGTGATTTTTCAAAAGGTAATTACCTGAAAATTGGTAGAAAAAGTGTCTTTTTAAGGGTTTTTGGCTATCTATTTGCTCAAAATCGCCAAATTTTCGGAGCTTCGCGCCATATATTCATGTTTTAAGCGATATATTGGTCAATTTATTCGACTTTTTTCGAAATTTTATTCATGATTTCATGCTCTAGAAGGATAGAGTATCGTCAGAAACGCCAAAAAACGATGTTCTTCAACGCGTACCGGCCATTTTTGGGCCCAAAAAAGGCACTTTAGGTTTTCACCCCCCAGAATTCCCATACTGTGCATGTATGCATAGGTCATTAACATAAATTAAGAATAAAGTAGGACTAATACAACTACTTTGGGGCGATATCCTTGCATCATGCAAGGATATCGCTCAGTTCTTGTGCATGTCAAAATTTTCCACAATGATTCCCCCGCCCTCCTGGCAACGCTAGTGGTTTATGCTTATTTCAGTAAAAGCTTCATTCGTTTTTATACGAACTTAATCACGAATATTCAAAAAGAGTAAAATTAAACAAAATAAAACATTTTTACGGGTTGTTAGAAGGGTGGGAAGTTGAAGATCGACAAAATATCTAAAAAAATCAACATAAACTCATCATTTTAGCGCTATAATTAGCAATAAAAATTAATTATATAGCCCCTTCCAAGGAACTCGGTTTACCACCTCCCAAACTTTTGACCGTGTGCATGTATGGTCAAATTGAATGCGTACTACTAAGCCTAAGTCGAATTAGTGAAAAAATGGCAGCTCCTCTCGCCCTCTAAAGCTGGAAAACCAGTCCAGATTAAGGCTTTAGGATACTTGCATTGGGGCGAGTTCTAGAATACATCCATTTTCCAAATTTAAAAAATAGCGTTTTAATGCGATTTCAAGCAGGTATCTTTAACATAAAAATTGAAAAAACAGACGGAATAGCCTTTGATTGAAAAAGAAACTTCAAAACTTTCATTTCCGTCTGTTTTTTTCAACTTTTATATTGAACAATCCTACGTGAATTCGCATAAAATCGCGATTCTCACCTTAATCGATATTATCTTTGGGATCTGTGCGTCTTCAGATTGGTGCCAGGGGATGATCTAAGCCTAAGATAAAGATGGGGTGAAAATTGCGTAGCGAGCAAAGCGAGCGGAGCAATTTTCGCCCCATTTGTCTCAGGCCTAGATCATCCCCTGGTACCAATGTGAAGGCAAACTAAGCCTAAGCCTAAAAAATAAATATTAGAAGAGATATACAGTGGTCGCCATGAAGATGACGCGCCATCACCCTCAGAATTATAATGGATGGTGCGTCGCGGCGCCAGCGTTACGTCCATCATGCGCCATCATCTCTTTTTTATTTAGCGCCATTAAGCTCCATCATCCCGTTATCTGGCGATGCGGACGGGCAATTTAGCTATTAATAGCACCAACAAGAAGGAAGCGCATCAGCATTCACGTGCGCGCTCCCTTGTTGGCGCTATTAATAGCTAAATTGCGCCGTCCGCGTCGCCAGATTAACGGGATGATGGAGGTTAATGGCGCTGAATAGAAAAAAGAGATGATGGCGCATGATGGACGTAACGCTGCGCTCGCGACGATCCTCCATTATAATTCTGAGGGTGATGGCGCGTCATCTTTCATGGCGACCACTGTAGGAAGAAATGACGCTAGCACCCTTATTTGTCAAAATATACATTATCCTTCCCTTTCTAACTGACACTAACAAGAAAGATTGATAACCGGATGGTTTGCATGACTTTATTATAATTGCTGAAGTCAAAATTCTCACTCACTTTTATATGTTGATATCCATGCTGATCCAGACAGTCGTACGCCTTTCAGCAGTTGCTGGATAAAATTTTGTATATCAATAGTTTCGAGCATTCGAAAAATGTGCCACATCGAAACGAAATCTGATTTCCATATCAATAGCCACTGTCAATATGGCCGATTTCAATGCTCCGCCACACCTATCAGATCTTTAATCCGGCTCCTCCAGTACTAATCGTCAATCTTGTATCAATTGTCAGAGTTTCGCCAAATCGTAGAATAGTTCTTTAATTTCTGTAAGATTAAGGTACATGCTTAGAACGCAGCAACTGCGCAAAGCATAAACAACCTTGATCACAATCCAATATACAAAATGCATATTACACAGCAGCACGGTAGAGCGTAAACAACCGGAATAAGCAATTCTAGCATCCTGAACAACGTAAATCACTCATATGATTGAAAAAAATTTGCATAGAAAAGCAATGTCGACTTCCATGTGAGCATAAGGTTACTAATCTAACACCAACCATAATAAAAATTCTCGCATCTGAACCAGCGCCTATTACGTAAATCACTCATGATTATAAAAAATTTGCATAGAAAAGCTACATCGACTTCTACATGAGCAAAAGATTACTAATCTAACACACTACAATACATATCAGTCAGATGTGCTCCACAGATCACCTGCCTGTGATGAAAAGGGAGGTATTGGGCTCCAAAGTTCACAATTCTACAGTGCTTAAGAATAGGCAGTTTGACATTTATCCTGTAAGTCGATTTTCTCTTAATATTTCTTAGTCTTAGGCTTAGTTATAGATGAAGGAGAATTCTAGGCTGCTTGGATCAGTATAAGTCCTGCTTAGATCGACATATAGCTGTTCAGGCCGACTTATAGACGTCTGGACGAAAATTTCCGTAAATGTGCATATATCACGCATAAAAAGGATTTTCAAGCAAAAATATTATTATCTTTGCCGAATACAAAGAAAACCGTGTTATGTACTAGTGCTTAATCATGAAAAACACGAATTTAGCGGTGAAATCCGGAATATTTCAAGAAACAATGGACCGTTTTTTATTAATATTGTTTTCCACGCCTCGTTCTAACGATTTCAGCACGTTTTTCCAGAAAACCGGACTTTCTAAACCCATTTTTTGGATTTTTAACGGAACCCATATTCTGCATTTACTCCACAACGGTCAACATCTTTTAAAATAAGTTTAAGTGTAACATTCTCATCAGAGTCACCTGCTGTATGGGTGACTTTGATTGCAACGCTAAGATTATTACAAAATTACTTTTCTACAAGTAGCAAAAAATTACTCGCAGTGCAATCGAAGGTCGCTTTATGCACTAAGCATATGCTTAGATAATGGTCATCAAATTAATCCACCTGAATCAAAGTCACCCACATGGTCATCACACCTGGGCAATGCCCCATATCGGCCCATCACCAGGACGGGCTGAACCAAAAGTTGGACGGGGCGAAGGGGTAACTTGGACGGGGCTATGTTTTCTACACGGAGAAAATTTTTGGAGATCAGGAACCATCTTTTTAAACTGTTCGACACCTTTTTCATGGATGGACCCACCTTTTTTAGTGACTGACCCATGGATTAAGCTGAACGACCCACCTGTTTCAGGCACGGAGTACGGGACCACCTTTTTTCAGATCAGACCCACCATTATTCAGGGACAGACCCACCTTTTATAGGGTCTAGGGACCCACCCACCCTTTTGGCTGGAAGTTGGACGGGGCGAACCATTAGCCATTGCCCAGGCATGATGGTCATCAGAGTCGCCTCGAAAACTCGACATCTTATAGCACCTAATCTTCTGAGTAAAACTACTAAGTATTTTAAGTTTAGTTTCAGCATATAGGAAAACCATGATGTAGGAAAAATTAGGAGAAAGAGGAGGGTTAAATAAAAACTATTTTTTCTACTTTGACAAATGATATGTCGAAAGTTTCTCACTAAAACTGAACTAATGCACATCAGTATTAATGCGATTTGAATAAATTCATCAGAGCAAGTAGCACAATCGTTGAACCATTAAATGCAGCGAAAATTTCAGATTTTTTAAGGTCACTGCTTATGCAATAAATAAATCAAATGAATTTACTAGAATATCTTGTATAGCATATGCTGATTTAGTATCTAAACTGGAAAAATTGCTTTCATTTTTCAAAACTCTTCATGCAAAATGCTTAAAAAGAGCAATTAAAGCACTGTCTTGTTTAATACATTTTTTGATGTTGGTCGTTCTTTGACCGAGGCACAAACTAGGAGTGGATGTTCGTGCCTAATTTGTCTTCTTATTGTAATATCATTTTTGATTTTTTTCGCTTCTATCTACATTGCTTTTGTTCAGCCCTCTACTTACATATACATATACTGAAGGTATCCTTCTCTCAAATATATTTGCTCCCGATGGACTTTCGTAACGTAAAGATCGGAGCCAACGTTGACATAAAGCGAAGCGATGGTTAGTTTTCTTATTCAGATAATCTCTTCCCCTGATATCTGCTGCAAGCTCAGAGGGATGGTTGAGAAGGCTATAACGCTTAAATATGTAAAGTTTTGAAATTGTTAATATGTAACGTCCAATTTTTTCTGGACGAAAGCATTGGCATTGTAACACAAGTTCGATCTATTTGTAAAATTTTTAAATTAAATATTTTATCTTTGAGTTTAATATGTAGAAATATATAAATTGAGGTTTACGTCGATGATCCTTCTGTCATATAGTCTTTAAGCAATCCATTATAATCGATGCGCAAGTTTTAGAGTTTTCATAATTACACCCATACATAGTTTCGCGAGTTCGAAAGTTCAGGGGGAATACCGAAATTCGGGACCACTTAATTTAGAGTTCTATACTTTTTGCAGGTCAAATTTAAAAAAAATGATCAAAATGTCCTACATACTCGTATATTAATTGTTTTGATGTGGAAAAAATGCATTTTTCCAGTAAATTTTATCCAATTCTGACTCGTTTCGACACTTTTATAAGTAAAAAATATAAGAATTCATCGAAAATTTCGACTTTCAGATAATTTTAACTTCATTCTAGGCATTTTATGGGTAAACAAAACAGAAATGTACTATTTGGCGCGTAGCGCCAAAAATTTTTTCAACTTCTTTGCTGCTTTCGTTCCCAAAAATCGTGCAGGAAATGTTTGATATGTAGTTCCAAATCGTCTGACAGTGACTCGAGTCTTGGACCCTGAGGTAGGAATAATACCCCTACACCCCTGTGGGAATATGCGTGCCCCAAAACAATTTTTTGCTAATTTTTTCAAGGAAAGTAAGCAATAGGTATTTCTTATTGAATGACGATTCCCTGTGTATGCAAGAATTTTTAGTTATGTTTTGGCTCAATATAATTCATTAGGCATAGATAATGTAGCTGAAAATTTACTGTGTGTGTATAATTTTTGGATTTATTTTCCGCACATAATGGAAGTTTGTGTGCGGAAAAATGCCTGATTCGAATTTTAAATCACTTTGCGTTTTGTAAATCAGAATATAGTATTTTTATGTAAGCCAATATGAATCTCAGTTATTATTATAGACCTTAATGTATGTCAGCGCGTATTGGTGTGATTAGTCCTGACAAGTGTGCGCAAGTCGTAACCGGACATGCTATGCGGAAGGGTTTGAGGGGTGTAGAGACCCCCAGGATGGAAAAATTGGAATTTTTTGGGGGAAAATGAGGCAAAATGAAGGCATAAATGGATGAAAAACTGAAAATTTTCTCCAAAAATGCCTTGAATTGACCAGAAACTGTGTGGTAATAGTTTTAACACTAATTTAGCACTTGTCACTTTTTGAGGTCATTTTGACCCAAAAAAGCTTAATTCTTGCCCTCCCCCAGACCGGCTGACCCTCCCAGATCGGTCATGCTATGCACCTATGGTCGTAACCATATATACACGATCTTTGAGGGGGTTTGGGATATCCATTCCCACAGGGGCGGATTTAGGGTGGGGGCGGCCGCCCCCCCATTGGCCCAAAATAGTGCGCAAAATTAAGCATTTTTGAGCGATTTTTAGCGATTTTTCGGTTAAAACGGCTAATTTTTCCGCTCAAGTCAGGGGTCCACCCCCTAAGGGGTACCGCCCCCTTAGGTAAATCCTAGATCCGCTACTGCATTCCCAGAAAAGTTTTCACCCCCCAGAAATTTTTTCAGCCCTCCTCAGATCATGTCTTTTGACATATGTGTTCTTTAGGTCGAATACACAGCGCCACTATAACTGCCATTAGTGCTGCCTCTAGGTCAATCACTGTAGAATGGTTCGAAAAAGGCGAAACGAAAGGAAAAGAAATCGATTTCGATCAATTGATTGGGCTAAATCCTGGTTTATTGGCGCCTGATGAACCTGTATTACCGGCTGAAAAGATAGTTTCAGATGCAAAGACGTCTGGTAATGGTGAAGAGTGCGATAGGAAAAAGGTGAAATTATTGAGACTTATCAACAATGATGTTTGAATGAATTTGTCTGAAATGAACGAACTAGTATACAATATAATTTGTTCGATTGAAGTAAGATGGAAATACCTAATGCACCTGTGTTTAACAAAGCTGTGAAAGCAAGAATTACTTCGCTCATGTTGCGTTTGAAATAATTCGATTGTCACTATGTACAAGAATATTATCAGGTTGAAAGTTACATATTTATGTATTTGTAAACATTTTTGTCCGGAATATGCATTAGATATTTCAGTAGAGCATAAATATCCTGTTAGCATGACTCGATTCGATTACAGATTGAATTAAATACCGAAAGTATTGTTTTTAAGAGTGGCGAGGAAAAGAAGTGTATTTTGTCCGACAACACAGCACCTGTTCGTAAGAAATTTACAATCACGCTAATTTTATGAATTGGCGAAAGTACTCTTGGCACGATTGCCACAAAAATTGACTTGTGAACATGCAGATCTTGGGGGCTTTCATCCTCAAAAAGTTTCCACTCCCAGAAAATTTTTCAAATACCCCCCATAGAATTCGCGATTTTCCAAAAGCTACCGATAAATTCGTATGTATCTATCGGAAGTGTCAAATTTTCGGCACTCCGCGCCATATACTCATTTTTGACTATTTCGCTCCATTTGTTAGATTTTTTAATTTTTTCCAAATTTTTTAAAATGTTTCCATGCTCTGCAAAGAGTATTGTGAAATTAAGCTTTGCTTTGTATTTCTCGCGCGAGCTCATTCGTACTTGCTTCTTCCTTAAGAGACGCCAAACTAGCAATATTGTCGCGCCCTCTACCGTCACATCACTGTCGAAGACAGTAATGAACGGCAAAACAACAATCGCACCAACAGTGAGAGGAGGTACGTACATACGCTAATTTTGTTCATCTTTTAATCGAGGCGTCACTTTGCGCAGCACGTAATCATCACATGTTGAACACTATGTTTCGTCTTTTCCTTTACGTCCAGTTTGATTTCTTGTCTCTATTTCTAAATTTAGTTCTCATTCCTTTCCTTTTTAATGCTCCAATATTTATTTTAAAGCTAGGTATGTACCAGGTCTTCTCTACAACTTTCTAAACTAACTTAGTCAGATTTTTCGTCTGTGATAATAAGCTGTCGGAATATTTAAACTATATGCTTGTGTATATATGTATCTTGTAATGCGTGTAATGTATTTAAGCTGCATTTGCAGTACATACGAGGGGTGATCTTTGGAAGTATAGCTTTTTGAGCCCAAATAGCATTTGCATGTCTATTGTTGTTTATTATTGTTAAGCGTCCTTTTTAATGGTGATATGCAAAATTTTAAGTAAATCGCTTCTATATATTAGGAATTATCAATTTTTTAACAAAACTTACTCATTAATATGTCAAAAAATTTAAATTTTGAGCAACGAGCAGTTATTTGTTATCTGATGCGTAAAGGGAAGCAGGCCTCGGATATTCATGTTGAATTGCGTGAAGTCTATGAAGATAATGTCTTAGGCTTCAGTAATATCAAAAGGTGGATCGCTTCATTTCGAGCTGGTGTGGAGTCATTTGATGATGGAAATTCTCTTGGCCCTGAGCCCATTGTGACCTTTCCTAATATGATTGTGGCTGTTCACGACCTAGTGATAGCTGACCGTCGAATCAAAGTGCGCCTGATAGCCATCTCCTTGAACATCAGTTATCACCCAGCACATTCGATTTTAACCAAAAATTTGGGCTTGTCAAAGGTCTCTGCCTGATCGGTCCCCCATTTGTTGACAATCGAACAAAAGCACGTTTATGCGATGTGAACTTTGATCCTTCACCACATGTTTGCTACTGATCCGCCTAATTTTATCCAACGATTAGTCACAGGTGATGAAAGTTGGGTCTATTGTTATGATCCAGAAATAAAACGACAGTCAATGCACTGGCTGGAACATGGTGTCGGTCTTCAATCAGAGCAAGGGTCGGCGAATCAGCTGAAAAGTCATGCTGTCGCTTTTTGGGATTTGAATGGGCATCTGTGGATCGACTTCTCCCAACAAAGTTAACAATAAACGGCCAATGCTACTCTTCATTGCTGATGTAAGTGTGTAACTCAACTAGGCAAAACAGATGTGCTAAATTGGGAAAGGATGTCTTGATTTTGCACAACAATGCGCCTCCTCACAAAGCCAATATTGCACAGCAGACCTGGCCAACTGTTACTTCCAACAAATCAGCCATCCGCCCTATTCTCCGGATTTAGCCTCTAGTGACTTCTATGCATTTAGAAAAATCAAATTTGACTTCAAAGAAAAACATTTTGACAGTGATGAGGACATTAAAAGTGACATTTCATCATGGCTGAACAGTCAACCCGCCGAGTTTTGGTTACAGGGCGTAGTAAGTAAGTGCCAAGAATGCTGGCTTAAGTGTTTTAATATGAATGGTGATTACATTGATAAATAAACTTGTTTTGCTGTTCTATAACAAATATTAAGTAAAAAGCTATACTTCCAAAGATTCACCTCTTCGTAAATAGTATGAACATAGCATAGCAGCTCATAATTTCAGGACCGCGCTGATCTTTTTTGCGGTTGGAGCTAACGTATTAATTTTAAGCTTAAAATTGAAAAAATTATCGTTTTTGATAATATTAAATATGTTTAAATGAAAAATAAAATACAAATCGGAGCAAAGGCGCTATTTTTATTGTAATATTAAATAACATTCAGGCATGTTCAGGATTATGAAGAGCGGAATTTTCGATGTTGGATATCTCAAAAATTATTGTGACTTTAATACGAGTACCTAAACTAAAATAACGACATTTTTTAACGTTACTCAAGAAGATTTAGGCAATGGAGTACAAAAACTTTAAAACCTGTATGATAAAAACAGAATTTTTCTACTTTGTCTAATATATACTAGTGATCGACCGAGGCCCCGGCAATCTCGGCCATTTTTGGGTTCCCTCGACACCGGCCGGAGCAAGTCTTAAAAAATTATTGCATTTGTATAATTCTTTTATAGTATGATAACAGCGTTCTTTTCTTGTCTCAAAATAAACCAGGTAAGTCATTTGTTAGCTTTAAATAATCATATAATCATTGTTCATTAGTTTAAGCTGGACGTTCTACGATTTCCCATCAATAATGAAGCAGCTTATCCGTTTTCCCAAGAATTTTGTGAACTTTTTTTGAGATATAGGTTTCACAATCAATCAGTATCCTCAGTCTGTCGTTTGACATTTGATTTGCCATTTTTTATGCCACAGCAGGAGAATCAAACGAAGTGTGTCTTGGTTTGGAAACCCTAAAGCCAGTGATCGACCGGGTACCCGGGCCCGGACCGGGCCCGGCCGGTCATAGCAGGCCGGCTCGGGCCCGGGCCCGGCTGAAAATCACCGGGCCTCAACCGGGCCTTAAATAATTATCGTTAATATTTTAGACGTTTATTATTTCAGCTGTTGTCCGTATTTCTTATGAATTTGCTAGCCTGTGATTCTATTTAAATCCATTTGCCTTACTTCAGCCCACCTGCTCATTATCATATACTTGTCAACTTCATATATGCATTCATCTTCTATACAACGCTTCAATCAGAGGCGCAGCCAGGATTTTGGTTCGGGGGCAAACACAAAAAATTTTTTAAGACTAATTTTCCATTGAATGTTAGTAACGTTAAGTACCTATAATAATACTGAGTTTTTCGACCTTTAGTAGTGGAGCCTAGCTAATTTCATGGGTTTCTGACAATCAGAAATACAAAAATAATAATTAGCTCGAAACGCCGGAAATTTTTGAAGTTTTTACCGTTTTCGTGTAGAATTTACGGTCTTTTAATTGACAAACAGTTCGAAAATTATAAGAGGCGCAAAGCAACAAGGAATTTAGTAATGTTTTACTGTCCTTAGCAGTTTGTAGCCTGTGAATACGAATATTCTGTGATATTTTGCCTGATTTAGGCTATTAAACGCAATGCTGAAGCTTTACAAAAAAAACAATAACCAGCAGCGCCATGCGCCAGAAAATTTTGACGTTTTAGCTCTTTAAACACAATTTATACCGCTTAAATCATACAGAACAAACAAATTAATTTCGGCGAACCCTTTTTCCTTTTGTCCTCCCAAAAATCTCGCTGCACATGTACAACGAGATTCTACGGCGGGGGGCTGCGGTGGCGCGCTCAATCGCCCTCTAGAAAATTTTGTAAAAAAACACTTTAATGTTAAATACTATCGCTAAAATTTTCGCAAAATCGGCCAAATCTCGGTTCTAAATTAAGCCCAAAACACTTAAAATTGATGAAGTCCTACATTATACAAGATTTCTGAGCTGAAATGCGCTTTTTCGACCTCTGCTAAGTATATAGCGCAGCAAAGGGTGCTGCCAATAAGATATAAAAAAGACGTATCAATGACAATTTTGTTCTTATCGTTTTCAGGCCCATTTGTGGCCTTCTTATTAACAAGATATAATTCAGAAAACAGAAAATGCGCAAAAACATAAGAAAATTTGGCCATTCCTTTCATTTAAAATAGGATTATGTGTCCTGTCCTTGTAAAGAAAGACAAACAAAGCAAAGAATAGACAAATTGGTACACAATCATTTTCGCACATTTACTGTTATGCTCAACAAGCATGCGCAGTTTCATTCAACGAACAAATAGAGCAATAAATCACTTAAGTGATGTGAATTGATCGATTATTTTAGCTAATTTAAGCTTTTGAACTCATTGGATCTATATAACAATAAATATAATAAAGACTCGGCGCGAAGCGCCGGAAAATTTTTGACGTTTTTGCCTTTTTGAACTCAATTTTCTGGACACAATTATCACACTCGAAAAATCAACTAAATTTCTGAAAAATTTCGGGTGGGGGCAAGTGCCCCCAATGCCCCCTGGCTACGCCTATGGCTTACAATTTCAATTGACGTCAATGTACGCTATAGTTTGAGTTCTAAAATCCAAACAGCATATCTTCTATCCGATCATATCATAGTCGCTGTTATGTCTGAATGCATAAATTTAATGCTCAATTTCCTTTAAATATGTACATGAACCCTTCTGCTTTTTCAAACCGTGTTTAGTTGCACGTGCATTTTAATAATGGAATTGCGCGCTATTGTATTAAAACTTTGTTCTTGCTTGAATAATGCTACCAAAATCCTTGCTAACTACTTAATTTATTTTTAGAAAGATTGAATAATTAACAGCTTAGAATTCAAAAATCTTCTTGATACAGCAGTAAGCCTTGCGTTTGACAAATAACAAATGTAAAATCGGTCTAAATATGTATCTTATGCATAACATTATATTGGAAGCAAGGCAAGTTGTTAGTATATAAGCCCGGGCCCGGGCCCGGTACCAAGCCCGGCAGCAAAGCCCGGGCCCGGGCCCGGTTTTTTTTGAGCCCGGTCGATCACTGCCTAAAGCGCAAGAAATAGGGTCATATTTATATATTTGCTGAAAAACTCAAAGTTTCACGATTTTCTGCAATTGTCTTACGATGCTACAATTTGCTTATTCAGCGTTAACACTCGGACTGAAATGCAGCAACAGAATGTAATATTTAAACGAATCGCCCACAAAATCATTCAGAAAAAAGCGATATTCCACTTATCTTTTCATCGCTACTCACAAAAGTCAAAACTGGCGAATTCTACCTTATCGAAATATAAGGTCTTCCCTTAAGCGTGATCCATTTCACTTAAGTGGTAATGGTCAATATAGAATGAAAATTTCTTTGGAATTTCATCTTTTCAAAATTTGGAGCTGATATATGTCAGAATACATGTTTGAGAGTCTTCAACAGGAAGTGAAACATAATTTAGCAATGCAGTTGAACTTGATGTATATTAAATACACACCTGGGCAATATATACCCCGTATCTTCCCGTTCACAGGACGAGGAGAACCAGAAGTTGGATGGGAGTCATTTTGACGGGAATATGTTTTGTGCAGTGAAGCCTTTTTGAGATATGAGATATTTTTGAGATTTTGAGATTCTGAACCTAGACAACGACTTTTTGAACTAAAAACCACTTTTTTGAACCATGCGAACCAATTTTTGGACTTAAACAACGTCTCTTTTATAGACTGTGCCAACCACTTTTCAAGGCTGGATAACCATTTTTCATACCAGGAAAATCTATTTTCGAAGCTGTACAGGCAATTTTCAAGCTGGTTATTGGACAACCACTTTTTAACCTTTGAATCAGATTGACCAACTTTTATTCAAAAAGTTGAACGGGGAGAACCCTTGGCCATTGCTCGGTATGATTGAGTAACATTAATTAATCACTGCTTGCTGAGCAAAATGCAAAGCGCATGTTGCCTGTCACAAAAGTCCATACATTCATAGGTACTTACTTTGTATTTGCGTATTATACCATGATGAGTTTATAGTACTTATATACTTAAACACTGTATACTATAGTATTAAAGCCTATGCATCTGGACCCTGGATCGGCCCTGCCCCGAGGTCGGCCAAATGTCATTACAGTCGATTACTATATACATTAGCCTTACGTATTACTGATTCTTCATTATCCGACCAAAGCTCATTCAAGAAATTTTGGAAATTTTTTATCTCTATCTCTTCTTTCAATAGACTATTGAAGGCAGGATCATTGATCTTTAATTGCTCGCCGCGAAACACCGGAAAATATTCACAACATAATGTACATATATGTAACATAGAAATTGGGTTCCCCTGGTTAAAGTTGTCCGTCCCCAATTCTAAAGGGCTGAGATGTTTAGCTCTCATTCAATCTTGGAGCAAAAATCTGCATTTCCGGGCCATCTTAGGTGCTTTTTTGCCATCTTGGCCAAAAATCGAGAGCCATATCTCCTCTTATAAATGGCCGACTACTACCCTAGAAATGGGCGACTACTTCCTTATCCACAATATCGATTTATCATGTTTGTTTGGCTTGGCCTATTTTTAATCCAAAACTCGGGCTTTCCACATTACAAAAATTACAGAACACAATGATTTGGCGGGTGTTTACCAGCTAAAAAATTTGCTAAAGCCCCGTTTAGTTCTTTTTGATGCAAATTGAAAATTTTTGATCTTATCTTCAAGTGTGAAACCTTCCAAAAAATGAAATTAGCGCCTCTACATATTGGTCAGCTGGGCATGATAATATGCTGAAAATGCAATACTCGTGAGAGATTCATACATACTTCTACAATATTTACGCACATATAGGAGATTAGTCCTGTGGTTAATTTAACAAGTGTTCTAGTTTTAGGCGAATGAAAACAAAGTTAGGTCCAAGTTTGGTGCAAATGAAAGTAGTTTTTGATGATGCCCATTTCATTTCACTCGATTACTTAACCATGCATTAGAAAGAATGTTTTATCTTTATTTTTTATTTAATTTTTATACTTTACTTATTTTAATTATTTATTTTATTTATTATTTCATTTTCTAAATGGTTCTTTCGCGCTCTATTAACCGTTTTTCAAAATTTTCTAGATTATCCAAAGATGAAAGCTTTGCCTGAAAGTTGCGAAGATGACTTTGACGATTCTCCTATCAGTTTAAATGACAAAAGACCTCATTTGACTACAGCACAAAGTATTTGATAATGTTTGAATTTGTTTGTATAAATACGCTTTAGATTTTCTTTAGTTGTACTGTACTGTGATTTTTGTTTTATGTATAATACACTGAGAAAATTAAAAAGAAGAAGATGTGGACTAAGTTGCCCGAAGAAATCATCGTTTGTTTTTTATTGAAAGATTTTATATCTGTGTATGAAATACATGTGTGAAGAAAAATTAGAATAAAAGCTTTTTTTGTTTAATTTTGGTTCACCGAAACCAAATTCTACAGAAACCACTTCGATTTTCTCTTGAATTCTTGCCTTTTAGTATTTTCCGTTCGTTCACCGTTTATTGTTTATGGTAAAGTGCCGATTTTTTTGGCGAAGCTTCATCTTGTTCCACCAATTACTGAAATTCTGATCGAACATGCACGTTGGGGTTTGGGCTAGAATCTCAAAATGGAAAAATGGTAAATTTTATGAAGGAAATGGCATAATCAAGGCAAAAAATGAATGAAAATCGAGGATTTTCTCGAAAGTGCTTGAAATTGACCAAAACGTTTACTGACGTGAATTTCACGCTATTTTAGCATCTATACTAGTTTTGAGGCCATTTTGGCCCCAAAAAAGCACGCTAGCTGACCACAGGTGGGCTGCGCTGAACGAAATTCTAGGAGGGGGTTGCCAGATTTTTCAAAGGTCAAAATATGGTCTTGAAATGGTGGTATGGCGAAAAACACAACTTTTCAATGTTTCTCATCGAGCGCTATCCATTGACATCAAAAAATGGCGGAGAAAACAAAAAATTTTCAAAAATTGAATTCTGGGGTGTATTTTGGTTTCTGGGGGCATTTGGCCTTCTGGGGTGCATATTCACCGACCCCCCACACGCCGTGTGTAGCTGACCCCTAGACCGACTGTGCCATCCATATTGTTCTGACTGCTGAGCCGAGTCCTAAAAGATCAAAAATCTTAAGAGACTTGAAAACTAAATATATAGTGCTTATATTATATCCCGAAGTAATTATTTTAGGTCAAATAGAGATTTGGATCAATTTCTAGCGATTAGCGGATATGAATGTAATATACAGAAAAGCTAGCTGCACTCTACTGATATTTTGTTTCAAGTGTTACGTTTTTTCAATTTTAAAGTATAATTGGCTTAAAAATATGTAGCTTTCTATTCGATCGTATTCTTGTACCATACATGAAACGGCTCCGAAATTTTGGATTGGGCTCCCCCGTCCCTGGCCATTTAAAGGAGGGGGTGAATAACCTCCAATTTTCGGCTAAAACGCCTAGAAATGGCCTAAAATTGAATTTTCTAAAAATGGAGGTCAAAAATCTTCTAGCTTTGGGGGTTGGGGGAAGACCGACTTTGGGTGGAAAATCCCCCATCCGTCCTGTTACGTGTTTGTCCTGTATGCTTTGCTATGTTGAATATAACCTGTAATTCGACAGATTTATATTAATGTACAGTTTTACTTGGCTTTTCAAAAATTTTTAGATAAAAGAGCATCGAATACGATACAAGAAATTGAGCGTTTGAAGAGGAATCGCGAGGTAAGGCGAGCGAAGCAAGAGGAAATGAGGCAGCATAAGCAAGAATTGCTCAGTGTTGATCCCGGCAATCCGAATTGGGAATTTTCGAGGATGATTAGGCGCGTATTAAAATTTTACTCCAATCTGCTTTTTGTGCCCTTTAAGTACATGTGCATATGTATTTAGAGATTCAACCATATACCTAACATACAATATATCTTTATGAGGTCGTGTTTTTAGATCAAAAATGAAATTAGTAATATTTTACCGATTCAAAACGAAAACTATAAAAATTGGAAGGCTAGCAGTTTAGTTTACTCCGAATATCTCCTCAGACCAAAAGGTACGTCTAAGATATGTACAAATGGCAAAGCGCAGGTTGAAAGAGCATTTCTGAAGGGCAAATTACCTTAATATGGATAAGAAGCGCAACAACGCAGAAACATTATTTGAAAAATTAATCCTATCATTTAAATTATTTATTTTGACATGTTTTAATCAACACTTCGTAAACTGTGGATCAAGGCATGCATACCTACACAATTAACGCCAATAAATCGTTTTCGGGCGAAAATATTAATGTTCCTCTCCACGCACAACGCAATATTTTGCTTAATGAATACCGCAACTATCAATCGGTCAATCTACATTTAAAAATATAGCGAAAACTATGGAAGGTTAAAAATCGCGAAGACGCTGATTTTCGTTGTCCGAGTTCAGAGTTTTTAAAAAGCCTTTTTCCATTCTTTATTCTTTGCATGGAAATCGTAACAGTAGATTGTAAGCGCGAGGTTTAGCGACTTTTGAACCTAATACATACATGGGGGTGCCCGTGATTTGTCTGGGCTTTAGCCGGAGTGTTTTGCTGGGCATAATTTTCCTAAAAAATTGTGATTTTTGAAATAGGGTAACAATACTCGTACCCAGGCCCGTATCCAGGATTTTATTTGGGGGGGGGCGAAAATTTTGAGGTCAGATATCTCGAGAATCATTGGAAGATGGGCAAAAATAGAGGCATTTTTAAGCGTATCTCGACTAGCTCTATGCGATAGTTAGAGGAAAATTTCAAGAGAAAATTTCAAAATTTTTCACTCTTTTCCATACTCATATTACACAAATCTATTGTTTAAATAATCAGAACAACTGATTTCTCATCATCCAATCGACGAATAAATTCCTAGCTTCTGTCTTTGTATTTAATCTTTGTGATTTACAAAGAGAAAGAATACAGAAAATGAATAATTCGGCGCTGCGCCGAAAAATATTTGGCATCTTTTTATGTCTAACTCAAATTTGAGCTGTTTGGGCGGGCCAGAAGACAAAAACTGTAGATAAACAATAAATCTAGCGCGAAACGCTGAAAAATTTTGAGTTCACTAGCTCAAAAGTACGCTAAAAAACCTGTTTTAGTGGTGATTTAGGCCAACTTCGAGAATTTTTAATTTTTCTCTTTGGGGGATCCTTTGTGTTTTAAAAATTATTCTTTATTTCGGTGGGGGGCGGCCCCCCACCCCGCTGAATATGGGCCTGCTCGTACCTATCTTAATTCACATTTAGCTCTTTCACACAGTAAAGCTTCCCTTTACTCATTCTGCTGGGGTTCTTGATCAGACATGTATTTTGATTTTCGGGGTTTGGCTGGACCGCACAGAATAATGGAAGCGAAAATTTTTCTCGAAAAATAAGAAGAACTTATGTCAGAAACGTGCAAAAATTAATTTTTTAAACTTCGTAATTAAGGTAGATTTTACGCTACTTTACATGTATACCAATTTTTAACGATATTTTAGTTGAGTAGAATTTTTCGGCTCGTTCCCTATTCCCATACCGAGCTGTTCCATAATGCCAGGTCAATTCCTCGATTGACTGTGCTGTACTGTGCACCTGCACCTACTGATCTAACTTCCAAACCCGTTCTAGGTGCATGTCTGGGTACTAGACCCTCTCGAAAGAGAAATTAAAGAATTATGTGAAAATAAGGTACAGATATGTAGCCGAAAAGAGAAAATTTAGTCATTTTACAAAACTGCTTGAAATCAATTATAGATAAAGTTGATAAAGGCGTTTTCATTGCTTTAACATTATATTTCCTTTCGAGACTATTTAACTCAATAATGCTTTAGGGTTTCCTTTACCCTTCCAGGATCATTCATGCTGTGACAATGGCCTCGCCAGGCCACGCATGCTAATGAATTCTGCATAAATACAATCATCAATATGTATTCTCTATATGGATGTACAATCGCGGAGTATCGGTACCAGTACACCAATAGTGTAGAACAGAATCCACACCAAGAATTGAATTTTGGTGCCATTTTTGGCGATTTTGCTTCATTGGCCAACAAATTTTTGCTGTTCATCTGTGCATGTATAGCCCCGCCGATCTTTGCACAGCTTTTTAGCTTAAACTGTAGAGCTGCTGTCAGAAAGTTGACATACATAATTCGTCGTACTTGTGCATTTATCTTATAGAATCAGGAATGATTTAGGGTTTCCTTTTTATACGCTAATGGAATCTGGTAAAAACGCAATTGCTTTTGCATGTACGAGTATATGAACATGACGTAACAAAAATATAAAGATGCTAATTCAATGTTTAAAGAATAAAGCATAGTGCTGCTTTTCACAACATACATAATTTCGTAGTATTTCCTACACAAATCTTCAAAAACAAAAGATAAATGAAAAGTGATATTTTAGGTTGACAGTGCCAAAAATTTTTGAAATTCTGCTCTTAAATGCTCATCAACGTTAAAATCACGACTTTTTTGCCACAAAAAGGTTTTGTAGATTGTGTCCCGTAAAAAAGGAAAATTACTGTACGATTATGAATAATTCTTGATTCGTGCATATGATAGAAGATTTCAAAAATATGCAGGGAGTTTCGTGACAAGCTTGAATACCAGCGATTAAAATTGAACGATTCGATAGAAGATCATCAGATATGCGTCTGTGTGAGAAAAAGGCCGCCCAGCAATAGAGGTTTGTATATTGCTGAGTTTCAATCTTCTACACGTTAACAAAGTCCTTCCTCGGAAGCAAAGACAAAAATTTTGCGTTAGCTATTAATTAAGCATTTAGAAAGAAGGAAAATTTCTTGCTATCAATTGTCCACGGTCTTTTGGTCAACATTCGATTGTATGTGCTGCAAGGGTGAGAATAAATTCATAACGGCAGCGTGCGCTAGAAATCCAAGATTTTGATTAAATTTTGAATTATATTTAAATCATATCAAAATTTAAAAAATCTAAATTAAGTCCTGAATGATATAAATGTTATACGTATGATATAAAGATTAAATTATATTAAAGCGTACTTTATCTATCTTTATTCTGTATGCGTTCGGTAAAGATGATATAAAAATTAGAAAAGCGAGCTGTTTTAGAATAATGCTTCTGCACATTTGTTGTCATACTGTAGTGTTTTTTATTTTGTTCAATATGCAAAACGTCAGTCCAAATTTTGCAATTCGACGTCACGTATTTTGTGTCGATGGTCTGATACATATATATTTCAGTGGAACCTAAAAAGTACGAGCGAAATTGTGCAATGTCTACTAGTGATGGATGACCCGGCAAAAAACATTCTTAAAGTCTATTTTTATTGAGTTTTGTGTTATACGTATGTACATAGGTACATAATAGTTAAAATATGCATACGTACCTACATGCATCTAAACGACAGCGACATGTTTGTTACTTAAGTCTCAAAAAGTTATTACGATAAACGCATAACGCATTTATATAATTTCTCGGATAGAACGACAAATACATATTTGTATGACCTACACTATAGACATTTAATTGTTGATATATATGACATTTAATTATATGATATGTCAGACATATCAATTGTATGATATGTCAGATATGCACAGCATGGGAATTCTGAGGTAGTGGGAATATTTTGATAGTGTCTATATGGGCTCAGTGGAGTATATAGCATCATAAACATAGTTTATCGGCATTTCTGACGATGTTCTATCTATCTATAGCATGATAATATAATATTTCGGAAAACATCCAATACAATTTGTTGACCTAATATTGTAAAAGAATGAGTTTATATGGCGCGTATCGCCGAAAATTCGACACTATTGAGCAGATAGCGAGAAACGCTCAGAAGAGCAAATCGCGGATTTTGTGGGGAGGGAGGTGAAAAAATTTCTGGGGAAGTTAGCCATCATCAAGGTCCTGTATGTTGAAATTATGTCCTGTACAGCGTTTTTTTATACTCGGCAAAGGTTTTTCCCGATGTACGAAATACTATTGGGGACCGTCATTGTACATGTACAAAGATTTTCGGGAAAGCAAAAATTGCGAAAAAGGTCTAAAATTCGCAAAAATTTTCGGTGCTTCACTTAAAAATGAGTAATTTTGTGTTCTATATATCTTTATAATGGCAGAAATTGCATTTCAAAAGGAAAGATATCGAATTTGTTGGCGCTTCGCGCCGTTTTAAGACGATTCTCTAGTGATTTTTGCCCTTAAAGACCCAGAAATTAGCTAAAATACTCTACCAAAGATCAAAAACCCTGTTTTGCCACACTAAAATTGCTACTGTACTAAATTATAGTTCACAAAAATTTGCATGTACAAAATGTACAAAGACTTTTGGGGACTATCTTTGTACATGTACAAACAGACCTTGTACAAAAGAAAAAACACTGGCCCTGTGTATACTTACTTTGGAATTTACTAGAGCTTGTTACTGTGCAGTTGAAGTCATCAAAATAAAAATAAAAATAAAAAGAGATAAAATAAAACTAGACCATGAAAATGAACTTCAATATTTTTTAAACGAGTTGGTGGAATAGTTGCTGTTAGAGCTTTAATTCCTTCTACTATAACACTTAATAGCTCATTGTATTCAGCGAGAAAACTGTTCAGTTGGAGCAATGCATACATGCATAGCATGAAAATTCTGGGGGAAGGGGTGAAATTTTAATATCTTTTTGGGTCCAAAAATGGTAGGCACGCGTAAAAAAAACACCATTTTTCGGCGTTTCTGACGATGCTCTATCTTTTTACACTATAAAAACAAAAAACTTTCAAGAAAAATCAAAAAAAGTCGAACAAATTGAATAAAATATTGTCAAAACATGAGTAAATGGCGCGAAGCGCCGGAAATATGACACTTTTGAGCAAAAAGATAGCTAGAAACGCTTAAAAAGCACCTTTTGTACGAATTTTTAGGAAATTTCTGGGAAATTTCGAAAAATCGCGAATTCTGGGGGGGTGTTAAATAACTTCTGGGGTCGGGGGAAAATTTTTCTGGGGATGAAACCCTTATCCAAACCCTCCATGATCATGTATGGTGCTATGCATCTTATGTATGTTGAATTTAAGAACTCGAAGGTACGCTTTATTGTTTGTCGGTCATTTTTCTGAGAGCGACATTTCCTGATTTCTCACGACTAAGACAAGTACTTATGTTATGTGCTTATGAACCCATTTTTTGATCGAAAAATGGAGATGGTTTACTTTTCGATTAAAAATTGCAAAAAATGTCTGGAAGGCTAA
Source organism: Mermis nigrescens (assembly GCA_036768485.1). Lineage (NCBI taxonomy): Eukaryota > Metazoa > Nematoda > Enoplea > Mermithida > Mermithidae > Mermis > Mermis nigrescens. Next base: position 1,457,728 of record JAVLUZ010000143.1, on the reverse strand, counting down.
AAAATGAATTTTTGTCGGTCCATAGTATGAGGAATCTTTCTCATCTTTTCTTCGAATAAGTGGGCTTACTTGTTCTATCCCTTGTTGCATAGACATTGAGAAAAAAGATCTCGACGTCATTACGATACCGAATCGGGACCATGTTATTGTTCATCAGCCTCAGACGAAAGTCGATCTGACTAAATTCCTGGAAAATCAAACGTTTCGATTCGACTACGCCTTCGATGAAACATCCACAAACGAAATAGTTTACAAGTAAGCGAAATTTGAGCTCCTTGAGTATCTAAAAGCTTGGTTTCTTAGCTTGATTTCTATTAGACTAGAAGCTACAAGTAGATTTTTAGATTTAATGAATCAGTGGTTGGAGGCATACATGTTACAGGGAGTCGGGGACTCCCACCTAAAGTTAATCGTCCCCAATTGACCTATCCCAAATTCAGAAATTCTTTGACTCACCCCCAGATTTTAAGCAATAAGTCGCATTTTTGCCCATTTAAGATGTTTACGTCATTTTTGGCCAAAAAAATAGAGTAATTAACCTCCCCTTCCTCCGTTTTAAAATGGCCGGGAACATAGGTGCACAACGTCAGGGTCGGCAAGGGGGTAAAATCTCAGAAATCCAAAACAGTAAATTTAGGGTTTACGAATTTTTTGTTTTTAAACGACTTAAATGGTCAAAATAGCCTATAAAACGTCTTTTCGTGGTAATTTCGCATTTTAAAAGCATTTTTAGTCCATCATGACTGCATTATATCACTTTTGACTGTGAAACATACAGAGATTGATCAATTTTTGGCACTTTTTGGGCAGAAAAGTACATAAAAGTACTAATCCGGTGCGAAGCGACGGAAACATTTTGACATTTTTACTGCTTTTGACCTCAAAAATTGTGCAAAAAACGTTCCATAAGCTCTAAATCGCCGGACAGTACCTGCCTGGCTGACCCTTCAGGGGGTTGGGTAATACTCCCCTCACCTCCCCTAGTGTATGTATGCCGGGGACCCATCCCACACAAAATCGTGAGCCTCTTATGTATGGTCAAACGAGTCATATTAATAAAACTTTAAATAACTCCTTCGCAAGACCTAAACTTGTTGAGTTGCCTTCTGAAATTTAAATTTTAGAAACTTCTTTAAAATCCTGCAAAAACTTATGTAACTCCATTTATTCCTCTCGATTTTCTCTATCGATTTTAAGTAAACTTATTTTAGTTTTTGTGTGCGAGCGGTGTGTTTTCGAATTTCAGCGTAATTTTCGAACTTTTTTCATTAGATTTTCTGCTCAACCGCTAGTTCGTACAATTTTCGAGCAAGGTTTCGCCACTTGCTTTGCTTACGGCCAAACGGGCTCCGGCAAAACGCATACAATGGGAGGCGAATTTAAAGGCAAATCGCAGCAAGTGTCAAAAGGCATTTACGCCATGACTGCCCGAGACGTTTTTCGTTTGCGGGACAAAAATTACAAAAAGGACAATTTACAAGTTTCTTGCAGCTTTTTCGAGATTTACAGCGGAAAAGTATGCATAAGCGATTGACTAGGCATTATATCAAAGACTTCTTCAAAGCCAGGCTCGTAAAGGCAATTATTTCTTAAATGAATAAGTTATTCTTTCACCCGAAAAATATTTACTTTCAGTATCTAATCAACGAATATTAAGCTGAAAGATAGATGTGTAATTAAGCTGAAAGATAGATGTGTAATATTTACATAGTTTTTAAAACTACGTTATATCTCTTGTAGAACGCAGTAGATAGACGAACAGTAAGTTTAACATAATTTTATTGTAAATTAAGTATTACATTGTACAGTAAGTGCGGTGAAAAGGGTGAGCGAATTTTTGACAGAACAGAGCAAGCTTTCGGAGTTTAAACAATATCAAAGCAGGCGTTAGTAAACTGCCGTAGCGCACGAACCGTTGGCAGGTGGCCAAATTTAAGTGGACTCAAAATTCTATATCCGCAGTTGCCGATGCTATGACCTATTACTTCAGCGGTGTAGCCTTTTTCGCCCACTTTGTATATTGACGCTTATGTGCGTCGTGCAATATATTTTTTGGGTAACTCTGTTAATTTATGATAAGATCGGGATGGTTGCGGTCATACATGTAACAGGGAGATGGAAATTCCCCAACCAAAGTTGATTGTCCCCCATTCCCCAGAGCCAGAAAAATGTTCACCCCCTATCTCTGGAGAAGAACTGAATTTCTTGTCCGTTTTTATATAGGTATGTTTACCGTTTTTGGCCATAAATTGAAGGTCAATCACCCCTCACCCCTAAAAATGACTGGGGTCCCTAACCAAAATTTTGAGCCGTTACATACATACATGTATGGTTGCGGTCAGGGGCGTGCACAGGATTTTTAAGGGGGGGGGGGCGTCCGAAATTGGTGACTCTATATTTCGGGATATGTTCGCCGGGGCACAAAATAGAGTGAATTTTCCGATATTATCATTTTCTTATATTTTCTGTCATAAATTTTCATTAGGCTCATAAAATTCGAAATTTTCGAATAAATTCAATTTTGTTTTAATATGCTATCAAAAATTACGTTCTTATGGTCACGCCTGGGCCCAAATCGTAATAAATAACGATCCCACGGCGCGAAATGCCGAAAATTTAGAGATTTATCGGTGAAAAGATGCCAATTTCCATTATTTTCTATGCATTATTGCATATTTTCAAAATTATTTTTGGGCTAAGGGGGCGCCCCCCCCCCCGCCTTCTGCGTACGCCCACGATTGCGGTACTTCCATTCGTCTCTGCATATTGTACGACAGCAACAGTATAAAAGCCCGTTCCGTGTCGCTATCTCTTTGTTTTTTTTTACTTTTTGATTAGCTTTCTATTTATATGTTATTATTTTTTATTATTTATTATCCTTCGCGAAGGTATTTGATCTATTGAACAACAAAGCCAAATTGCGCGTATTGGAGGATGGAAGGCAGCAAGTGCAGATATGCAATCTACAAGAGACTGTGGTTAACAGCGAAAATGACGTACTCGAGCTCATTCAACGAGGCAGCGAAGTCAGAACGGCTGGACAAACGTCGGCCAACAGTCGCAGCAGTCGGTCGCATGCTGTTTTTCAAATTATTTTGCGGAAGAAGTATATCGAATGATGCAATTTCAAGAATAAAATGGTCGTTTTTATCTTTATATTATTTTTCCTATTGATTTTATTTTTTTGAATATTTTTTTTATTTATTCAGAATCCATAAATTAATCGATAATTGTGGCTTAATTATTCAGCTTATGCATGGTTTGCGACCAGACATGCACTGCATGGGAATTCTGGAGTGGGGTAAAACTTCAAAGTGGCCCAAAAATGGTGGGCACCCGTCAAAAACATCGTTTTCGGCGTTTAAGACTATGCTCTATCTTTCTAGAGCATAAAAATTTCGGAACAATTTTTTAAAAGTCGAACAAATTGAAGAAAATATAGTCAAAACATGAGTATATGGCGCGAAGCGCCGATAATACAACATTTTTGAGCAAATAGATAGCTACGAGTAAAAACGCTTAACAAGCACATTTTCTATGAATTTTTAGGAAATTTTTGGAAACTGGAAAAATCGCAAATTCTGGGGGGTGAAAATTTTTCTGGGGTCGAATTCCCCTTCCCCAAACCCACCCTCCAGATCATGTATGTTTGTGATTATACATGTGCTTTTTAAAAGCGTACGGATTCCTTACCCTTAGTCGACTATGTATTTCTAGTATCCACACTCATGTTTTGGTAAAAAAATTGATTTTGCTTCCTAAACCCAGTTTTTTTCTACGCATAACCAACGAAGTATTGGACTTCTTAATACTAAACACTTTCATTTAAGAAGTTGCGGCCCAATTTCCGAAGGGCAGCCTAAAACGAATCCGGTGTTGCTGCATGTCTAGAAGTGTGTCCACTAAAGCACTAAAAATAAAATTTATTATTTTAGGAGCTGTTTCAAAGCTTTTATGCATAAATTTGTAAATAAAACGATAATTGGAATGAAAGCAATTGAGTCTGATAAAATATTGTGAGAAAACAGTTTGTTAAGTGATTAATGCATTCAAATGTCAACCAGCATGCCTAGATCTTTTTAATAAGCTGCCCCTATAGGGTGTCACGAAATATAGACCCCCTTCTTGAAAGCAAGTTTTACATCGATAGGATAGATAATTTAAAAGGATTATCCTATAGAGCTTTAAATTCTATATCTAGCATACATGCAGGCGGTCAAAACCTCTGGAATGAGGGGTAAACCGAGTTTCCTTGGGGGAGGGGTAAATGGGTACTTTTTTACTTATTTAATGCCAAATTTTTTGTACTTAATCTGTCGGATTTGGTTTTTCATGAATATTTTTGGTAAAAATGTCTGGATGAATGATTTGAATGGTCTACTGCTCGAAGAATAGGTATATATACTTTAAATTACATTGTCAGACGTCATTTAACGCTTTTTAATGGTTCAAGCTATCGGTTTTGGTCCAAAATGGCCTGAAGGGGGTGTGCCTTCAAAAATTGTGGTAGAAGATACCCTCCATACCCCTTCAGTGTGCATGTGTGACACCTAGTGTTGAAAATTTCACAAATCTGTTTAAAGTCCTTGCGATAAAATTGCAATTTTTTCAATTCATGCAAAAATTTTATTCAGTAACAAGGCTCATTCCTAGTGGCGGATCTAGGATTTTCCTAAGGGTTGGCGGTATTCCAACTTTTCCAAAAACAGTCAAAAATAGGTCCACAAATTTGCCCTTAACGCGCGAAATAACGTTTTTTTGGTGTTTTACATAGTATTCTTTTACATAAAATCACTTTTGACGCAATATTTCTTCTGAAACTTTTAAAATTTTTGACAATTTCGTGCGAAAAAATCATAAAATTTCTTTGACTTTAACAAAAATCTGGCGCGAAGCGCGGAAAATTTGTGAAATTAAGGCGGATAGACATCTAGAAGCATGATTTACTGCTTGACTTCCTGTATTTATAGCATTTGATGCGAAACATCGAAATTTTTAATTGGAAATAGAAGAAAACTATGCAAAAATAGCTGTTTTTGCTGTTAAAATTGTTTTGAAACCTACATGAAGCGAAAATGGCTTCCTGGTCGCCAAGAAAATGAATAAATGTCATTAATAGGTATCATCCGGCGCGTAGCGCCGGAAAAATTTGGAAATAATGCTTCACTGACGGCCAAAAATCATTGCAAATTGCATATCCATTCTTTGTCTCGCCAAATATTTTTGGCCAATGGAGAGCGGCCGCCCCCACCTTCCCCCTTAAATCCACCCCTGCTCATTCCGATCGAAAGTTATTGCAGACTAATTAAAAAACGAAAAAGCAAAAATAGGCGGATTCAAGTAACAGTTGGTTGTAGCTGATTTCCTCATAAAGAATTTAGTTGCGCAGAAATTCCTAAACTGATCTAAAGACTTTGTTAAGAGAAATTGAATCGAAAGCCCCACAATTGCTTTACTGATTTCTTCAATTGGGGGTCAACCTGAAAGTTTATTCTAGGAATTTTCGACTATTGTCGAGTCTATTGCTGGTTTACATCTAAATTCTTTTTTATCAGCCAAGGTTATGGCAAAATGACATATAATTTGAAAAACGCATGGTGAAGTTTGTAAAAGGTAATAAAGTTGCTTTCTGTTCTTAATTAATTAAGAAAATAATGCAGCGTAATATTGTGTTATATCCATCATACCCGTATGTATGTATGTACACAGAACTGGATGATATGCAGAACAATATATTGACAATTTTTCTTCTTGTCTATGAAGGAGTTTATTTTCACAGCTTTCCTGTGTTTCCATGACACTGCATACATATACGCATTCGTGCGTTCTTTATATTTTTCATATTTTTTATTGTCCTTATTATATTAAATTAAAAATTTTGTAAATATAATTTGATTTTTTTAATAAGTTGTATATTTCAATTTGAAATGAATTACCTGATTTTGTAATTTCTCTTCCTAACTTGGTACATATTCATATCTAGGCTAACTGACGCTGACTTATCTAAGTGTTTACAAGGGCTAACATAAAAAATTTTCATCATCTTGACTCGCTTGTTTCCTTTTGCATTACGTTGCTCGTTTTATTGACAGTACGTGCTCATTATCATTTTTACATTCCTTATAATCAACATTTAACGGCTCGAAATTTTTGGTGGGGTTTCCGGCCATTTTTAGGGGAGAGTGCTGAACGACCTTCGATTTTGGACGAAAAACGGCCAAGGAACACCTAAAAATGGCTAAAATGCAAGTTTTTTCCAAAAATGGGGCTCGAATTTTCTGGCTTTGGGGGATGGGGAGACGATCCATTTTGGGTGATGATCCTCCTCCCCTCTTACATACATATGTGCTTGTTATTATCATACGTATTTGCAATAAATTATTTCAGTTCAGGTTTTTATTTATTCATTCGAATTTTCAGGGGCATAAAAAAATTATACGGGAAATTTTCTTTGATCGACCTAGCGGGAAACGAACGTGGTGCCGATACAATTTCCTCCGATCGAATAACGCGGATGGAAGGCGCCGAAATCAACAAGAGCTTACTTGCATTAAAAGCAAGTGCTTTTGCATTAGCTCATCTAGCGTATGCACAATATGAATCGAATTGAAGTTGTCAAAAGTTATTAGAGTAAAAGAAACAAAAAAAGTTAACAAATTCCTGGTAAATGAACTCGTTAATTTAAGGCTGTATCTTTTTATTTTTGATCATTAATTTAATTCAATTGAAACATTTGGAATCGTTTTAAGTTTTGTATCAAATATTCGAAAAATGGTTTTATTGGAAGTTCATAAAAGACCCATTCAAACGGTTAATGTAACGCGTAGAGACGTTGAATTGATACGTTGACTGAAAATTTATTCGACTAAAGTTAAAATTTGCGATCAAAAATGTTAAAAGGTGGTATTCGTCCGTTTTTTTCATATTACGCGTGTATTCTATAAAACCGGAAAGCTTCGGACTAAATTTTAGGCAGTATCGCTGTTCACCTTTTTGTAGGTACCTATATATTCCTTAAGTACATGCACAAGGATCCTCGAAAGGTCATTGTTCAAGTTTATTTGTAGATTAATATTCTTACATAATTTGACGTGGAGCGCTGGAACAATGATAGACAGCAATTTTGGAATTTTGTATGGAAAATTTTGATAATTCTATCCCAAAACAGCCTATATACTTGTGCTTATACGATTGAAAAATTTGTTTACGAGCCTAGAAATCTTGAGTCTCGCGCGAAGACTTATAGGCAAATAAGTTTTTTGGCGCAAATCGTTCCTAAAATTGTCGACAAGTGTGATAAGCATACCTGGGCATGGAGGGGGTTTGGGGTATGCACCCACCCAGAAACCAAAATACTCCCCAGAACTCAATTTTCGCAATTTTTTGGTGCCAATGGATAGTGCTTAAAGAGAAACGTCGGGAAATGTTGTTTCTCGCCATACCACCATTTTTAAGGCTATTTTTACCTTCGAAAAAATCTTGCAACCCCCCAGAACTTTGGTGCCGCCCACCTATGGTGATAAGAATCCTCTATCTCCCATTAGGACTGTGCTACATGCTTTTTAATGTCATGTCATTTGTTCGAGGCTATGCATGTACATATTTCACATTAGTATCTCGTCAAGTATGTGTCTAAATGTAATTATGTACAATGCATGCATATTTCTCTTCATAATAAATATAAGGTTCCTCAAATCCTCAATATTTTCCTCTAAGAAGAAACTGAAATATTATGAAGGATTTGGCGCGAAATATAAATTCTGAAAGTTGATGCAAAATAAAATTTTATTTACCTACATACCTATTGAAAACATTTTTTTCTAGTTTTGCTTCCTTTTAAAATTTTTCGGGTTGGACAAATGAGCGCCAGGCACAGTCGCTCTTTCAATAGAATGATGCATGTATTATTCGTATTTTGCGCCTCGTAAATCTTAGACCTTCTTGTCGATGGAAGCAATACTTTCATTTTCCCCCATTGTTCTCTATTTTGCAGCAGTTGGGTTGGTTGGCCCAACTTGCTAAGTTTGCCTCTTTTTCTCATTCTGTTGTAACTCATAATATTCAGAAATTTAATCATAACATGTTTCAGGGAATAATGTTAAATTCTGTTCAGGAATGCATTCGGGCTTTGGGACGAAAAAATGCTCATTTGCCTTTCAGAGCCAGTAAATTAACGCTAGTTCTGCGCGATTCTTTTATAGGCGACAATGCTAGAACATGCATGGTGAGTGACTCCTCCTTCATAAGTTCCGATTTTTATTTTATGCTGTATTTATGTGCAGGTGCATGCACTGTTCTCGGCAGTTTTCGTGTGCTAGGGAAGGCCCCTTGGTATATAAATGTACAAGGATGGTGCCCAAAAGTCTTCATACATTTTGCATATGTAAATTTTAGGGTACTGTAATATAGTACAGTAGCGCTTTCTCTATGGTAAATGGGGGTTTTTGACCTCTAGTAGTGAGTCAATTTCAGGGTTTCTGACGATAAAAAATACTGGAAATTTATGTCAACGAACGGCGCGAAGCGCCGAAAAATTTGTCAGTTTGTCTTTTTAACTGCAAGTTTTGTAGTGATCGTACGGGGTCAGATTTTCACCCTCGGTCGGGGTCGGGGATGAAAAACCCGGTTTTCGGGGTCGGGGTTGAAAATTAACAGTTTACATTGCATGATTACATACCAATTTAAAAAGGATAAAAACGATACCTTCACTTGTTTGTAGAGCATACTAATAAAGCTGGTTATGTTCAACATTTTATTTTCATTCCGAGTTCAAACATGATTTTAGCAATTTAGAGCGTTTTGGCGCATTTTATGGAAATAAATATGCGAACATGTATGTACGTGTTAATAACATGGCGATTAGGCGTATAGTGCTGGCCTCTAAAAAACAGTCGATTTGTAAACTGAAAAAACCACCCCTTTTTCCATAAGCAAAAGGAGATGACTGGTATTATACTGGCGAACAAAGTATGCCGTGAGGATTACAACTGACCCCTGATCTCTTTCTAAATCAATCAGAAATTTGAGATTTAAATTTGTCGAAAAGTTCCACAAAATAGCCGTTTTTATGATTTTTTAAGCATTTTTGAGGACCAGTATTTCTACCAGTATTCATATTTGCTGGAATCTTTTATGTTTTCATGTTAGACTCCCTTGCAGACTAATGTCAGAAAAAAATTTAGTTGTCCTATGTCATTCACATAGCTACAGTATACCTTCCAAGTCAAACTTTAAAAAAAGTTGTACATACATAACCTAAAAAAACCAGCGTTAATTTTAACAAAACTTAGCAGGAATGTACCTCGTAGCACCTTACATGATGTCTGATATTTATTCTTCACAAAAAATGGTAATCACCCCAAAAACTGACAAAAAGGTTTGATTGTAACCACTGTTTTTTTGTACGAGACAAAGATTTCGGGGCTCGTACAAAGATTTTCGCAGCCATCTTTGTGCAATGTACAAAGACTTTTTGGGGCAAAGTAATCGTAATTTTAAGACTTTTTTGAGTATTTTTTAGCAAAATTTCAAAATTTTTTGGCGCTTCTAGCCGAATATCATAATTACATTATATTTAGCTTCAAGCGCTGGCATAAAACACTCCAAAATCTATCTTTAAGCATCTTTGTACAGATTTAAGCATGTTTTACATCTATTTCTACTGTTTTATAAAGATTTTATGCAGAAAAAAGAACTATTAAACAACTTTACACTGTTTTCTGCCTTTGAAGATAAAATTGACTCTCTTATCTTTACGTCACATTAAATTCATAAGCAAATTGGTGTCTATTATGAGATTCACTCAGCACATTGCAATCGCTTTATTATTTATAATTGTGTAACAAGTTATTTTAAGTTACTGAGTCGAATTTTATGTCTAATTTCAACCTAATACTCATGAAAATTTTGTCGTTTCGGGCCGAAATAATATAACCAGCCGGATTTAGGACAAAGTTACACCTTTTGCGAAGCGTGCGGGTCACGGTTTACAATCTAGTAGTATGTAAAAATGTGTGCATTCAATAGCATATCTATATATGTACAACAAAATTTTCGCTCGTACAAAGACTTTTTTGGAGATCTTTGTACATGTACAAAGAGGCTCGTACAAAAAAACTGATTGTAACCTAAAAAACCACTGTAACCTAAAATTTTGCACTGATTCCTTGCAAAGGATGTAGAAGAGACTTATCTAGAGTTAATTTTATCACTTGAAGACTCTATTTGTGAAATTCATAGAACTTTCAATAAAATTCAGAATAAAATGTTGATTGTTATATAAATGTGATAAAATGAACGGAAATATCGGAAAGAAATGAATTTTTTTCAAAAAATGTGATCATGTATGGTCAAGTGACTAATTTACGCTGCAAACCACGCACTCCGAATAACATTTTGAGGGTGTTGTTTTAGTTCCTATGGTTTTTTTACCTCCCAAATGGAATTTGCTGGTTTTTATTTTTGACTTTGATCGATTTTTCCTCTGAGACTAAAAGGGATCTATGAAATCAACTAAGTGGCGAAAGATGGAGCATCGACGGGAGATTGCTCTGATTATATAAGTTTCTAGAATAGGGTATGCAAAAACATGAAACGTTGTTTTTTTTAGAGGACATGAATATACGTTTTATGAAATATCGCGAGTGTCGAACCCAACATATTCATTATGCTCGTGAATGAATCATCCTTGTTTGGTGTTTGCCGAATTTATTTGCTATTCATACAATTCTCCTATGTACCAAATGCTATATTTCACCCCCGACGAAAAGGTTCAACCCCGACCCGAAAAATCTTTCCTCCGGTCAGGGGTCGGGGTCGGGGTCCCCGTACGATCACTGAAATTTCACCCATTATAAAGACATAGAACGGGCAATAAGTCATTTTGTTCCGAAATTTCGGAAATTTGAGACCTTTTTAACACTTTCTGTCCTCCCAAAAATCTTTGTACGTGTACAAAGACGGACTCGGAAAGTCTTTGTACACGGGAAAATTTTTTGTCGAATACGAAAAACCATGGTCTCGGGAACAGAACTTAATATCGAAAATAATTATCCTGAACGTTTACTTCCTCGACTGTAGACTTTAAGAGTTTTTGAGAAGCAAATATCTGCCAGTTGACTTGTAAGCGTTCGAAATTTCGCCCATTTTTATCATACTCATATCATTAATTCTTATCCAAATCTGTTTTGCGATACATATTTTTGACTATTCATTTTTTGCCACAAGTAATTTATGTAGGAAGCATAGTGCCAAATTCTGGTTGAAAGTATTAAATAAGTAATAATTTTCATTTTTTATCCTCGTCGAGTTTGCGCACATAAATGTGTTTTATAAGGAATTTTTTAAACTGAGAAGTCTCAAATTTGAACAGTCGTGCAGTTTTTGGTCAAATTAATTTGAAAATATACAATCTTCAGATTGCCATGATCTCACCGGGCATGTCAAGCTGCGAACACACGCTTAATACACTGAGATACGCGAACAGGTGATTTACATAATCAATAGTTTAATCATTATATGTACATGCACATACCTGCACACGATCGAAAGTTCTGGGAGGATAATAGACCGAATCCCCTGGGAAGATAAGTAATTTCTTCACCTATTTAATGTCAAATTTTGGTACTTTTTTTCGTCATATTTTACTCTTCCTGAATATTTATGGCTGAACTTGCAGGAAAATAATTATACGGCTGAATCGATTGCAAAATAATCGAAGAAAAGTGTCTGCATGAATGAATTTAAAAGTCTACTGGTCGAAAAATAAGTATACATGTGTATGTACTTGAAATTGCACTAAAATGGCCTGGGGTGGCATGCTACTTAAAAGCCCTGCTAGGGGTAATAACCCCATACCCCCAGTATGCGTGTGTGCACGTGCACTTCAGTTGATTTTGGTTCTATTGACTAGTAAACAAGCTGATCTAAATTCAATAAAATAAAAATAGCTTCTTTTATGCTTTTCATTATATTCATTTATGTATTAGAAGTGCATCGGTGCCGGTGCCAACCTAGGTTATATTTTATGTGTGAAAATTTATAAGAGATGGTGTGACAGTAAAGGCAGATCCATGTAAAATACGCCACATAATATTTGCTCTGCACCGTGCGATATTTTCAGTTAGATATTGTCACCGCATATTAATAATTGTTCTCATATAATACAGTGTAACTAAAAATGACCGCCTTGTATGTATGTATGTATGTATGTATGTATGTATGTATGTATGTATGTACGTAAGCAAGTAATTTAGGTTTGTTTCCAGCATGGTAACTTTGTTGGCTAGCCAATCTGAATCGTTTCTAAACTGCTTTGCTGGGCTTAAAACTATTTAAGGTGTGCGTCAAGGATACTATTTTTAGGCGCTTCTGATATTTCTCTTTCTACATGTAAAAACAAAAACTCATTGAAAAAATCGATGAAATTGAAAGGATTATGTCAAGAAGCAACTATTTGGTGCGAAGCTTAGAATTGGGCCAAAAGATGGATAAACGCGTTTTAAACTGCTTATTTTTTAGGTTTCTCGGAAATTCAAAAATCGTGATTAGCAGCATTTTTTCGGGGTCAGCATAAGCAACACATGACACTTATCCTCTCCTAAAAGAACCTACATAGGCTCGCGTGCTGATGAGTATTTTATTGATTCCAGCTATTCACAAATCGCAATGTCTTTTAGAGTTCATCAATCCTAAATTTCGTCCAAGCGTGAATGATTTCTTTATTATTGACCACTTTAATGACGAGGTCGAGATATCTAAACAAGTTGTAACATCGACAATAGAAGTCAACGAAATTTGATTGCATTATTCATTTTATTAGAGTCAAGGAATTGGGTGTTGAAGATGTAGAAAATGCGAATGGTTGCAATGAGGAGCAAATGAATTATAATGAGACCCTGTCCGAAGATGGAAGCGATTTGGCCCTTCTTCATTCTCATAATGTAATTTTTTGCCGGTGTAAGAATAGAGGATGCTTGAATTTGAAAATTCTTTCCTCCTGTATGTGAGCTTTAAACCTGCGAAAAAATGTAAGGATTCAGAAAAATATCGATTCTGTGTACTCATTGATTCTAGACGAAAGTCGTTTATAATATCTCTAATTTCTGCTTTATCCAACTGTCATACAGGAAGTTGGATGATCGATAAGAATTAGAAAAAATAGGTATATGGTCAGATCAAGTCGAATATAGTCTGTTTGATTTACTGCGAAAAGTGATTTTTAATCGCGTATATTCTCTAGGGCTGTATCGAAAGGATTTGAAATGATCATTCTCCTATTGGCCCTATCCTAATGTTTCGGTTTTTGCCAGCTACTGCAAGTTGCATTTGTCGTATTTATAATTGTTATAATTTTTTATAACCTTTATAATTTTATAATTTTTTATAACCTTTATGATTTTATTTTTTAAAATAGTTATAATTTTTTATTCTTCTAATATCATTTAGTCTAAGACCTTTCTTGCTTGCTTTTTGAAGCATGACGCAAGGCTCTGAAACATGTTAATTTGATGATTTGTCAAAGCTTTTGTTGTTTTTTTTTGTAAAATTGATGCAAAAAGCTGTTTATCTAGATTGTGGTCCGTCAACTCTTTTTTCTCGCCTTTACGATTTTTCAATGGTCAGTTGAAACGGAGTGCTAGGATTTGAGTAAAAATTCGACTTACCGGATTCTTAATTGAGTCAGAATTAATATATAATTTGAAATTTTGTGGAGAGAAAATTGGAATCGTCTCTCTTTAGGGTTTATGCTTACTATTCCTTCGTGATCGACGCCTCCACAAATTTAAGACAGTTGAATGATTTTATCTGAAATATGCGAACATAGACTGCATTTCGATATTTAAATTCATTTATGCTGATGCGTGTTTGCACAAATCAATGCGCTCTTTGTTTTTTAGAAGACTTATTTCTTTAGCATATTATTCTGAGAAATACATTTTTAAAGCATACTGAGTGCAAATAAATTAGATTGCTAATGGCGATACTTTTCAGATATCTTTTTATTTATGTCTTTCAGTCTTCATACCTTTTAAGTGAAAGCCAATTTTTTAGCGTCATTCGAGTAAAGGTTTCCATGTGCTAGTTGTTTTTTAGATAAAGATGATTCGTATCGGAGGCAATAATTGCACTATAATAATATAACCTGTACAGTGTTGCTGATTTATTTCCCTTAGCCGTTTTTATCATTATCTTTTTTGCTCCAGGAAAATGAACTTAGCGAGGATGTATATAATATGCAAATGATCTTGGATCGGAATCAAGAGATGGAGGAAAGACTAGTCGATGAACATAGCAAATGTTATTATGTGAGTATTGCTTGCCGCTTTTACACCATTTAATCAATTTTTATGCTCCTAAGTGGTCCATATCTAAAATAGCAAGGCGTGATTGCGTAAAATTTTTCTGATAATTTTGAAAATAATCAAAAATGTTTAAATATGTATATATATACACATCTGACTTTATAAATTTGCAGTCCAGTCCCCGGAACAATGTCCTAGATACAGGTCTGCTTTCATGCTTAACCCTAAAAAAGGGGAAAAAAGTCCAGTAAATTTAAACATAAGATTTGGTGCATCCTGCTTTATGTACATGATCTTGACACATGATGTCAATGATTCAATTCGATATCGTAGGTATCCCGTTTTTGTTGCTGCTTTGTCAAAATTTAACGCTAGTCTCACTCACGCCTAGTTTTTCGGTCGAGAATAAAATATTGTCGCGAACAAGCATTAAGCTGATGGAAACCCAGCTGATTTTGCTTCTAAAACTACATACTCTACTTAAATCACATCTTTATTCAAAGCGGTGTCTGTTGCTTTTATTACACAATTTTATATTTCGACGTGCATTGTAAAAAATACGGTTTAAAATATAAAACTACCTTCAAATTATTTTGTTTATCGGATTATGTAGAAAAAATAGCGCTGCAGCGTAATGAGTAAAGATTCAAGAACTCGTGTGTGAATTCTTCGACAATCTAAACATCGTGTTTATCCGCAGTCTTGCCCCACAGACTGCTCGAATACATATTTTGCAGCAGTTCCCACGTTTCTTATTTTAGCTTATGAGGAGTTATGTATGTACTTATGTACTAGAGCTGTACTGGGCCCTAAAAATTTGAATATTGTTGTTACGTGCAAAGGTTTTGCCTTGATTGATTGGTTGTTTGTGGTCTGGGTTATGGTCAGGGTCGGGATGGTGTTGGAGCCAGAAACGTGTTTTTGGTTGGTGGTTGGGTTTGGTGCCGGGGTGGTGCCGCTGTTTGGTTCTCATAGTTTTTTCGAACTAAAGTCTCAAAAATAAGTACATAGGTTAAAAAAAGCGTAATAACTTCATTCTCATGTTCTGGTCGATTTTAGTCATTTTAGCTAGTGAGTCTTTACACTTATTTGTCTTTTTCTGACTTTAATCTTACCATATTTTCATCAATAAATTCGCCCTTTTCCTTGAATTCCCATGCACGCGCACGTCTGCTCGCAGATCTAGTATATACACGAGCAGTTCTATATATAGGGTTGACCGAAAATGCGGCTACGCCTCGATGTTACCCGTCATAACTTTAGCAATTCTGGACATAAAATTCTAAGTTCACACTGGATAGATAAAAATGTCCTTGTTTAAATCTTTTGTAAAATTTCGGCTATCTAAAAGTGGTTCGGGCGTTACAGCGACTTGTTTACACCTTACTTCGGTACTGCTTGAATCCTGAAAGCTTGTTCGATTATATAAATCAATATGCTAAGATTTTGGCGATATTTTGTAGTTTTTGCCTTTAGTAGGAAGGAGTATATACATATTTTTATTTTCTCACATACATACAGGGTGGGCCACGTATCTATGACACATTTTATCGTGCTATAGCTAAACCTATTTTTTGTTATAGAACATAAAACTTTGTCAGAATAAGACAAAAACATAAAAGTTTTATTTTATGAAGTTTGACATTGCCAAATTCTACGGTTCTGAAACTTCAAATAACGTTTGCTATATTTGAGCTGAATTTTTCGGTGCGTTTTGACCACATAAAATCATGAATAAAGAAATTTTTAAGCCCTGAATGTTCAAGGGGCTTTTTGTCTGCACTGTGGATTCAATAAGCCCCTGAAAGAAAAATTGTAGGTTGATAAGTCCGAATGAATGAGGAGGCTAATGCATGATGTTCCTCGGAGGTTTATTAAATCTAAAGCACACAAAATGCGACCTTTAATCATTCAGAAATTAAATACCATCATGAATCACGCTTTCAATAAAGTTACAATCAAAATGCACCGAAAAGTTTCACTCAAATGTAGAAAACGTCATTTTAAGCTTTGAAAATGATGTTATTACCTAGAAGTGCATTTCGCGTGAAGCGTAACATTTGACAACTTTAAATTTTGCAGAGTAAATCTTTTTATTTCTTAAAATACTGACAAAGTTTTATGTTCCATAATAAGAAATCGGATTAGCTATAGCAAAACAGAATATTTCATAGATATTTACGTGGTTCACCCTGTATATCAGAAAAGGCGTTCATATTTCCGTTTTATGAAATGCGGCAAGATCTCGAAAGCCATTATAATCTTTTAAAGCAAAGCGAAGGGGTTGACTATGATTCAGAGATGTACGCCCAGAATTTGCTCAAACTGGTCGACAATCAGATCCACGTATTATCGAATGTTAAAGGTACGATTTAGTGCGCGTGAAATCCAGGAATAGTCATGTAGTAAATTGTGGTCATTAATTTGTTGTACAAGGGCTTCTTAAATGTACATGTACGAAGACGGTCTCCAAGAAGTCAATGTACAATATGCACATTCTTGCAATACCTTTCGTTTTCCAAAATTGCCTGACAGTACCTGATTTTTCCGAAAACCGTATGTAGGGGTAAATACCCTTTAAATCCCCTGTGCTCATATGTGATGTTTATACAGGGCCGTATTCAGGGGGCGGGGGCAGCCGCTCTCAGCCCCTTGGTGGGGGAAAAATTTGAAAGGCAAGATAATGCTTGAAAAGATGGGGAAATTGCATGTCTTGAACGTAAAATCTTTAGACTTTCGACGTTTCATGCATGCATGATGTGAAGTATTCCATAATATATATATATATATATATATATATATATATATATATATATATATATATATATATATATATATATATATATATATATATATATATATATATATATATATATATATATATATATATATATATATATATATATATATATATATATATATATATATATATATATGTATATATATTTATATATATATATATATATATATATATATATATATATATATATATATATATATATATATATATATATATATATATATATATATATATATATATATATATATATATATATATATATATATACAGGGCGTAATTAGGAGGGGCGGGGCGGGGGGGCCCGATCCCCCCCGAAATGAAAAAATAATTTTTTAAAAGCAAGGGGGGTTCCTTTGCTTTTTTCTTCAAGTGAAGTGGAAACGGATTGTGGACAGCCATAATGCGTTTTTAGCACACTTTTTAGCTTTTAAACTAAAAAATTTTCCGGTGCCTCGCGCCGATTTCTCATGTTCTATTTTTCTTACTTTAGAAGCCCAGATTTTACTTAAAAATAACGAATTTGTCAAAAAATTTTCCGCGCTTTGCGCCGAATTTCTTATGTTCTATGTTTTTTCTTAACTTAGAAGCCCAGATTTTACTTAAAAATAACGAATTTGTCAAAATTTTCGGCGCTTCGTGCTGGATTTCTTATGTTCTATATTTTTTCTTACCTTAGAAGCCCAGATTTTACTTAAAGATAGCGTATTTGTCGAAAATTTTCGGCGCTTCGCGCCGATTTATTATGCTCTGAGTTAGTTTTCTTAACAAAACTGCAAAATTAAATGCAAAGAAAAGAATTTCGAAATGTTTTGGAATCAAGCTTTAATTTGATATTGAGAAATTAGTCATACCGATAGGTTAAAAGATAGATTTTTTATATCCAAATTTGAAATATGTAAAGCAAGAAAAATTTTTGAATTTTTTTAAAATTTTTTACTTCACCATAATATAGATCTTGTCGAGAAACGCTCAAAAATGCCATTATTTTCGCGTATCTCCTGATGGTTCCCGAGATATAGGACTTCAAAAATTTTGGGCCCCCCCGAAATAAAATCCTGGTTACGCCCCTGTGTGTGTGTATATATATATATATATATATATATATATATATATATATATATATATATATATATATATATATATATATATATATATATATATATATATATATATATATATATATATATATATATATATATATATATATATATATATATATATATATATATATATATATATATATATATATATATATATATATATATATATATATATATATATATATATATATATATATATATATATATATATATATATATATATATATATATATATATATATATATATATATATATATATATATATATATATATATATATATATAGATATATTAGAGCTGTACCGGGGCCGCCTTTTTTACCGGGGCCGAGGCCAGGAAAAGCGTGCTTTACGTATTCATAGTACGACCCTACACTACCCCTTATACCTATGTATATATATATATATATATATATATATATATATTCTTGCTAGTAGATGTGCGCGTCAAGCGTTAATATTTGTTGGGATTACAAGATATAACAGAACATGGGCATCGGGGGGGGGGGGGGCTTGGAACGTGAGCGTGGGGGGTTAGGGGTATGCACCCCTCAGAAGTTGAAATACCCCCCAGAATTCAATTTTTGAAATTTTTTTGCTTTCTAGCGATTTTTTGATGCCATTGGATAGTGCTCGACGAGAAACGTCGGAAAATGGTGTTTTTCACCACCACCCCCCCAGAAATTTTCTCACACTCCCGAAATTTCGGTGCTGCCCACTTATGGTCTAGACCCCAGAATTCACACTCTCCCCCAAAAAATCTGCTAGACGCCCCAGAAATTGATTTTCAGAATTTTTTGTTTTTCTGCGATTTTTTGATGCTAATGGATAGCTCTCATTGAGAAACGCAAGGAAACGGTGTTTTTCCACCTCTACCATATATTATCAGGCACTTTTTGACTTCGAAAAGTTTTGGAACCCCAGAATTTTTGAGCTGCCCATGTATGGATTTAATCCTCTGATTTGGATGCGTTTTTCAATGAGCTTTACTTCGCACTTTTTTAGGCTTATTATTCTATTTGTTATTATAGACGTAGCTGTCTGCTACCAAGCAAGCTGGAAAGCTCGGCTATATGAATTGCAATTCAAAATATGTCAATTTTGATTATTAACTAGTAATTTGCACCAACCTGACATAATAAAATAAAGATTTGAATTAGCAAGATGTGTGGTGTTGCTTGAAATTGAGCTTGAAGGTAAATCTGCCCAAAACATTATCAATTTTCTACATTATAATCAATTCTAACACTGGCCCCGGCACAGCTCTATATATATATATATATATATATATATATATATATATATATATATATATATATATATATATATATATATATATATATATATATATATATATATATATATATATATCCCGGTGCCGCTTTTTTACCGGTGCCGGTGGCGGTACCCTCTGTACCGGCGCCGATGCCGATGCCGGTGCCGGTGCTACATTAGCATATTATATAGTGTACTATGCTTCTTCAAAAAGGGTTAAATTTGTACCTATTTTTCACCGGATATACATATTAAGGGCAAAATTTCATTTGGCTAGTAACGACTTCATTATTTTTAATTTATGAATACATATTAATTTTCTCACTTAAGCATTAAACAAACAAAAAATTGTAATAAAATTGAAATTCGAAGAAAAATAAAAGTTAAATAGTGTATTATAAGTTTAAGTGTAGCGCAATCAAGATTGGCTTGTGCAGTAGTTGATTCTTTAGTCAAATCGAAATTTGGTTTTAGTGCATTAGTTAAATATTCAACTAGTAAGAAACAAACATGAAAATAGCCACAAAAACTTTTTGAGGTTAAATTATTTGAGTTTATTATTTCACATTTTCAAAAGCCTCTGAAAACAAACATGGGATATATTAGTAATGCAAAAGACTTACATAGAAGTTCATTTACAAAGTTTTAACAAGCTTTTTCTGAATAATTTGCAGGAAAAAGTTTTGCATAAAAACTATTTTAAAATTCTAGCTGCGTTTTACGGTCTTCTGCTCACGAAATGGAAAAATAAAAATGGATTTGATGAAATTAAGTTGAAAACTACTCTGTAGTACTCATCCTTCTTGCCTACAGATGGTAGAATTAGAAGAACTTTCCACTCTATATGTCGATGTTTTTAATTTTAATTTACTTTATTTATTAGTGTCCACGCTTCTTGCTGTTAATTGATGTTTTCAATAAGATGTGTTTCGTTAAATGAATAATTCATTTTTAAAGCTCGAAGACTTGTTCTGAAGTTCAGTCAAAATGCTTCACTATGCTAATCAGAAGATTTTATTAACAAAATGCTACCTTTTTGCGCCTTTATTCATTAAATTGGTGATAAATGAGCTTCAATTATTCTTTTTACACTAATTTTTTCTCTTTTATCTAGCACCGGCACCGGCGCCGGTACCAGCCTAGCACCGGCCCGGTGCCGGTGCTTAGGCACCGGCGCCGGTGCCGGTGCCGGTGCCCAGGACATCACTAATATATATATATATATATATATATATATATATATATATATATATATATATATATATATATATATATATATATATATATAATAATATAATAATATATATATATATATATTAGTGATGCACCGGTACCTCATTTCCAGCCGGTACCGGTACCGTAACCGGTACCGTAATTATGTATGTTATGTAATATGTATTGTGTACTGATATACTAGTATTTCATCTGATGTGTTTGGTCTGGATATTGTTCCTAGAAAGGGTTTAAATACTTTTTACTATTATGTTACTTAAAATCGGTTTTTTACAGCACCTCACAAGTGTTTTTTTGTACAAGGTCCGTTTGTACATGTACAAAGATGGTCCCCAAAAGTCTTTGTGCATTTTGTACATGAAAAATTTTGTGTACTATAATATAGTACAGTAGCGATTTTAATGCGCTTAAACAGGGTTTCTGATGTTTGGTAGTGTATTCTAGTTAATTTCTGGGTCTCTGAGGGCAAAAATCACTCAGAATTGTCTTAAAACGGCGCGAAGCGCCGAAAAATCTGACATTTTTCTTTCGAAATGCAATTTCTGCCATTATAAAAATATATAGAACACACAATTACTTTTTTCGGCGCGGAGCACCGAAAACTTGCGAATTTCAGACCTTTTTTTGCAATTTTTGTCTTCCCAAAAATTTGTACATGTACAAACCCGGCCCCTAAAAGTCTTTGTACACCAGGAAAAATCTTTGCCGATTACAAAAAACACTGCACCTTCCTATTATATTAATTCGAAGGGATTTATTGGTGGTCACTGTTCATTATGTCGGTAAATGAAAGAAAAGTCGTCCAGCTCTGAAAATTCTATAAGATAGATGATCATGATGAATCAGAGGTATTATGCAATTGTTGTGGGAAGTCAATTAGCAGAGGAGGCAAAGATAGCAGCGGTCTTGGCTTGGATGTAATGAAAAAGCATTTTGTCTACCCATCCAACCAAATTTTGCCGGAAAATTTGGAAATGCTCGTGTTTTTGTCCAAAACATTAAGAACTTTTGATTAGGATTGTTGAAATAAGTGAAAAAATGATCGAATAAAATCTACAAAGAAATACTTCTTTATTATTGCATTGTTATTTGCTACAGAGTGGGCTTTATTCTGAAACAGTTCCTCCTTCACTTTAAACTCAAAAAATTAAATCAATTAAAGTAGTACCGGCCGGTACCAGAGTGGTACCGGCACCGGTACCGGTACCGGTGCCCGGTGCATCACTAATATATATATATATATATATATATATATATATATATATATATATATATATATATATATATATATATATATATATATATATATATATATATATATATATATATATATATATATAATATATATATATATATATATATATATATATATATATATATATATATATGTTCAAGGAAGGGACTAAGAAAAAGCTTTCTATGTATATACCTAAAGTTGGAAAATCTTTTAAAAATCGAGACTTTGCTAAGCGACGCAAAAATCGAAGTTTATTCTGCGGCCTGCAGATTGAAATAATTTATTGAACCAAAAACGATCGAAAAAGCAGCAAGTTAGTTGCAGTAGCTATGGAAAAGCAGATGGAGTAAACTAGGAGCGACTTTGTAGGCCAATCGAATGAAATAGCAAAATTTGACGCATTCTAGACAATCAAAGAAATTATTGGCTCTAAGCAGTGGGAAACGCGTTAGTTTACGTGAAACAGACTACGTGCTACCCGCAATGACGGTGTGCACTAAGCAATGGACGCCAGGTTTGCTTGCTATAATGCTCATTATACAAAAATAAAACACCTTTAAATACAATTGCAGTTACTTTTCTATCAATTAGGATACGAACCAAGTCAGCGTTGCAACTTCGAGCAGTAATTCAAGCTTAACGTCCTTCCTCCTAAATTATGTTTGCACACTCTTATGTGAAGCATTGAAAATTATTTAAAGAAGGTTAAAGTTTTTCCGAGGCTGCAGAATATACTTTGATTTTTTGTGACATCAGTCAGATTTGTAATCCTGACCTTATGGAACATGTTTTGAAAAAATTACGTTTTGCAACGCTCTGGAAGTAAAATAAATTTGTAGTGTAAACTTTGCACATAAACAATAAATGAATAGTGCAAACTTTACACAACTACTGGTTGTAGAGAAAACCAGTGGCGGATCTAGGATTTTCCTAAGGGGGCGGTACCCCGACTTTTCTAAAAATAGCTCGTTAAAAGTAGGTCCAAAAATGTGCCTTTCACAGTCGAAATAGCGTTTTTTTCGGCATTTGAAATAGAACACTTTATTTTAATCACTATTGACGCCATATTTTTCCGAAAAATTTTGAAATTTTTGACAATTTTGTGCGAAAAGATCATCGAATTTCTTTGACTTTTGGGAAAATTTGGCGCGAAGCGTCGGAAAATTTATGAAATTTGCATCTAGAAGCTTGATTTACTGCTTGATTTTCTGTATTTATAGCATTTGATTAACCATGAGCAGAAAATCGCTTCCAGTGTAAAGAAAGTGAAAAATGTCATTAATTGGTATTAACCGACGCGCGCCGGAAAAATTTGAGAAATTATGGTCACTGACGGCCAAAAATCATTGCAAATTACATATCCATTCTTTGTTTCGCCAAAAATTTCTGGCCAAAGGGGGGCGGCACCCCGCCCCCCTAAATCGTCCCCTGAGAAAACTAAGTCAGATTCGTAATTCTGACGTTACGTAAAACATTTTGAAAAAATAAGCTTCCGTAAGGCTCTAGAACTAAAGTTGATCTGCAGTGTAAACTTCACGAAACCATCAAATGTGACGAAGATTTTAGTCGGATTGTAATTCTGATATTACGATCAACTCTCCACAATGGCCTGAAGACAAATAAATATTACGTGTTAACCACTTTACACTACTTTTGAATGGAAACAAACGCGCCCAACTGGCGTATCACGTTTGATTCTTAGTACATTTTTAGACTTTAGATCATGTCCAGACTCATAACCGGAGAAGTTGGCAGAAAAAACAAGACAAAAACACGTTTAACACCCCCAGTTTTTGACTTTACACCTCTTGAAAAACTTAAATATTGATATAAATAAATGCAATTTGCTGTGACGTGTACTCCTCAAAAAGAACTTCATTTTTATTCTATTCGACTTATCCCGACTTCTTAACGGAGAAAGTGGCGAATAAAAAAGGGACAAAAATGTATTTTCCAATATCCACCAGATTGTAAACCTTGAAAATTTTTCAAATGTTTGCTAATTCTTTAAAATTTTTTAAAATTTTTTAATTTTTTTGAATTTTTCAAACTTTTTTAATGTCGCAGCAAACTGCGTTTAAAAAACTCAATATCAAGTTACTTACGGAGGTGTAAAGTTCGAAATCAGAGATGTAATATGGGCGAAAAAACACGTTTTCTTCTTTTTTTGAATTGTTCAATATCTCAAATATTTTGCGGAACAGAAGTTCTCAACACACAAACGTACTACAATTTAAAGGCTACAAACTGGCCCAAACCAAATTTTTTTTTGCATTCAATGGGGAATTAGGTTCAGATTTTTAAAGATTTGCATTGTGGTGGATGGTGGAAAAATACGTTTTTGTCTCTTTTTGTTCGTCACTTTCTCTGTTTAGAAGTCGGAATAAGTCGAATAGAATAAAAGTCAAGTACTTTCTAACGGGTACACGTCACAGAAAATTGTCTTCATTTACATCAAAATTGAGCTTATTCGGAAGGTGTAAAGTCACACATTGAAATATAAAGCATATTTCTGTCTTGTTTATCTCTGCGAACTTCTCCGGTTATGAGTCTGGACATGATCTCAAGTCAAAAAATGTACTAGGGTTAAACGTCATACGCCAGTCAGGCGCGTTTGTTTCAACAAGAGTCGTGTAAAGTTGTTTACATCTAAGATTTATTTGTCTGCAGACTATTGTGAAGAGTCTTTTTCATAACTTTCAATCGTAATATTAGAAACATGAATCCGAGTAAAATCTTTATAATCGGTGGTTGTGTAAAGTTTAAAGTGAATAGCAACTTTTTTCACTAGAGTATTGCGGATGGCTAAATTTTTTGAAATGTTCTATTTTACTCTTTGTATTTCATGTTGTAATATGTGCTGCTTGTTGTAAATCAGGCAGTTTGTTAGACTTTACCAATAGTAGGTATAGTTGGTTATCGTCAATCAGATATGCACGGGGGTGTTTAGGGGTCTATATTCCTAGAGTGGAAAATGGAAAATCTTCCGGGGAAAATGAGGCAAAATGAGGTCATTTTGGCAGAAAAAAGCTAGATTTCTGACCTATCCCCAGACCAGGTGAACCTCCCCTTCCCTGGATCGGCCCAGCTGAGCGTCTG
The DNA here is from genome assembly GCA_036768485.1 of Mermis nigrescens. Lineage (NCBI taxonomy): Eukaryota > Metazoa > Nematoda > Enoplea > Mermithida > Mermithidae > Mermis > Mermis nigrescens. Next base: position 1,432,683 of record JAVLUZ010000143.1, on the reverse strand, counting down.
TCAGTATATCATAGATAACGCGTTAGCGCGTACCTATAGTATACTTGGGTACCCCCATTATATGTCTACCCCCAGTGGCGGATCTAGGATTTTCCTAAGGGGCGGTATCCCAAGTTTTCAAAAAACAGTCAAAAATTGGTCCAAAAATTTGCCTTTAACGCGTGAAATAGTAGTTTTTCAGTGTTTTACATTGTATACTTTTACATAAAATCACTTTTGACGCAATATTTTTTCTGAAAATTTTAAAATTTACGACAATTTTGTGCGAAAAAAATCATTAAATTTCTTTGACTATAATAAAAATCTGGCGCGAAGCGACGGAAAATTTGTGAAATTAAGGCGGATAGACGTCTAGAAGCATAATTTACTGCTAGATTTCCTTTATTTACAGCATTTAATGCGAAACATCGAAATTTTTAATTGTGAATAGAAGAAAACTATGCAAAAATAGCTGTTTCTGCGGTTAAAATTGTTTTGAAACCTACATGAACAGAAAATGGCTCCCAGGTCGCCAAGAAAGTAAATAAATGTCATTAATACTTATCATCCGGCGCGTAGCAACGGAAAAATTTGAGGAATTATGGTCACCGACGGCCAAAAATCACTGCGAATTGCATATCCATTCTTTATCTCGCCAAATATTTTTGGCCAATGGGGAGGTGGCGGCCTCCTTCCGCCCCTTAAATCCGCCCCTGTACGCCCCTACAGCAATTACGGGACACATCTGGTAAATGCGGTTTTTAGAAGATAGATAAGAAAAAATTACTCTTTTTTGTTTATTTTTTAACGTTATGACATAGTTTTTCAAAATTTTGGTCGATCACAAAACTTTTCTAATTCAGTTTTGCTTTCCGTGTCGTCTGATTTTTCAAAATTGTAGACAATTGAGTAAGCTCTAAATCACTTTTTTATTTTTTTGATAAGTGATTTATTGCCAGAGTGGCAGTGTAAAGAGTGTAAAAAGCTGGGGGTGAAAAAGACATTTTGGCCTCTTTTCTGATTGCTAACAACTCTGGTTATGAGTTCCAAGAAGTTCTTTCCAGCAGAAATGTACTACGACTCAAGGGCTACTTTCGGCTCACCAGCAAACTCTTTTTACACTCAATACGGAGTAAGATCCAGGGGTTTAAAATTTACATACCAGTGGATGGCGTAAAAGTGGGTTCTGCCTCAGAATATTCCGCCATCTCCGGTTATAAGTCGGGGCAAGTTGAATAGAATAAAAATGTTGCAGCAAACCGCGCTTGAGAAAACTCAATATCGAGTTACTTCTGGAGTTGTAAAGTTCGAAATCAGGGGTGTGACATGGGCGAAAAAACACGGTTTTTTCCCTTTTTTGATTAGTCAATATCTCAAATTGGATGTGGAACAAAAGTTTTTACACACACACACACACACACACACACACACACATACTACGATCCAAAGACTGCAAACTGGCTCAAATCGAATTTTTTTACACTCAATGGGGAGTTAGGTTCAAATTTTTAAAGTTTACAATGTGGTGGATGGTCGAAAAGTACGTTTTTGTTCCGTTTTTGTTTGCTACATAATTTCTCCTGTTAGAAGTCGGGATGAGTCGAATAGAATAAAAATAAAGTACTTTCTAAGGGGTTCACGTCACATAAAATTGTGTATATTTACTTTAATATTGTGATTTTTCGGGAGGTGTAAAGTCAAAAATCGGGGTGTTAAACGTGTGTCTGTCTTGTTTTTTTCTGCCAACTTATCCGGTTATGAGTCTGGACATGGTCACAAGTCTGAAAATGCACTAGGGGTCATATGTCAGTTGGGCGTGTTTGTTTGCACTCAACAGTGGTCTTAAGTTGGTTGCATCTAATATTTTTTGTCTTTAGACCATTGTGGGGAGTCAATTTTCTCATAAGCATTGATCGTTATATCAGAGGAATATCAGAATTATGAATCCGACTAAATTGTTCTTTACACTCGGTGCTTGTGCAAAGTTTACACTGAAAATTGTCTTTAGGTCTAGACAGTGTTTCCTTTTTATTCGGCAAAGATTTTTCCCGAAGTACAAAGACTTTTGGGGACCGTCTTTTTACATGTACGAAGATTTTTGAGAAGACAAAAACTGCAAAAAAGGTTTAAAATTCCCAAAAATTTTCGGCGCTCGCCCCGAAATGAGTAATTGTATGTTCTCTTTATCTTTATAATGTCAGATATTGCATTTTGAAAGGAAAAATGTCAAATTTTTCGGCGCTTCGCGCCGTTTTGAGACGATTATTAGTGATTTTTGCCCTCAGGAACCCAGAAATTAGCTAAAATACACTACCAAAGTTCGAACAACTGTATTTGCCTCACTAAAATCGCTACTGTACCACATTATAGTACCCAAAAATTTGTGGGTGCAAAATGTATCAAAGACTTTTAGGGACCATCTTTGTACATTTACAAACGGATCTTGTTCAAAAAGAACACTGGGTCTAGAGCATTGCGGAAGCTTAAATTTTTTTAAATGTTCTACGTGACGTCAGAATTACGAATTTGATTGTTAGTTTTCTCTAAACCCAGTAGTTGTGTCAAGTTGACATTGTTTATTTATTGTTGACGTGTAAAGTTTACACTAACAATTTATTTTACTTCCAGAGCGCTGCGAAATGGAATTGTTTCAAAATATGTTACCTACTCTAGTTCAGGATTACGAATCTGACTGTGTGTTTTGTTAACACCCAGTAGTTGTGTGAAGCTTAATTGAAAATTTATCGTAGTTTCAAAGCGTTGCAAAAGCTTAATTTCTCAAAATGTCCTATTTAACGTCATGATTACGCATCTGAGTGTAAGTGTTTTTTACAACCAGTCGTTGCGTGAAGTTTACGCTGAAAACATTTGATCTGTTCAAAAAAGTAAGGTTGTCTTATCAAAAGATGCTGCTGAAAACGCAAAAAATTGAAGTATATTCTGCTGCTTCGGGAAAAACCGTGCCTTCACAAAACATTGTTCACTGGCTCAGAAAAAAGAGATAATGAGGAAACTTTGATGTGTTTTAATTACCTATTTAGTTTCTTATCAGTATCAAATTTCTCTTTCAATATGAAACCAATATTTAGTTAATCGCTAATGGCTTCATAAACAAATTATGACAAGCACACCATTTTATTAATTGCTGCTCCATAGCAATGCATGACATGCCATCGTGAGAATGCACATTATGTCGTTTTTGTATTAGTGATAGCTTCTTTTCTAGGAATATCCTATTCATGTTGTATGTTTTTCATCGACGGTGCAACTCCATTCTCTAGGCCACAGAATATTCTTCGATTTTTTGCGTTTTTTAGGGAATTATAATTTTTAGTATTCTTACAAATTCTACAGGCATTAATAGGTAATTTTTCCGTAGTATAATGTATAAACGAGTAAGTGTTCAGCTTTTGTGATGAAAAGACGAGAACTGTACCTAATACAGGAACCTTACAATTACTTTTCCCTTGTAATTTTGCAGAACGAGCAGCTGATTTTTTGACACAGCTCAAGCAGGAAGAAATCGCTGCCCAAAAAATGAATAGAAATGTGCATTGAAGCATGATGGCATTCCTAAGCGCACGAACTGTTTCCTTCTCATATCTTTAATAAAGTGCATTTCAACATTCGTCTACTATTGATGCTGCGTCAATGTAGCAACGTCAATAAGATTCCGACGATTGAATTCTCAATTCATTTGGATACGCGGGCGCATAGCGTATATACGTAATATTCGCGAACCGCTGCTATTTTTCATAATGTAAAACAATACTAACGTTTATGAGTGATTTGCAGTTTAAAAAGTTTCTTTGTCTATTCTATTGAATCATGCAATGTACCGGGTTGGGTAAAATCTTTCTCTCGCCCCCCCCTCAGCAACATACGCCATATTTTCCCAGGGTCGAAAGTATAGGGGGTGAAAAGCCAAAATTTAGGACCACTAAATTTGAAGTTTAGCCTTTTTTGCAGGTAAAATATGAAAAATGGCTAAAACTTCCTGTATAGCATGTTTTAATGAGAAAAACTGCATTTTTAACTACTTTTTGTCCCATTCTGACTAGTTTCGTCACTCTTGTGAGTAAAAATTATAAGAATTCATCGAAAATTTTGACTTTTTAGATCATTTTATTAAGTTCATTCTAGGTATTTTATGGGTAAACAAAACAGAAATGTATTATTCAGCGCGAAGCGCCGAAAAAATTTTAATATCTTTGCTGCTTTTGTACCCAAAAATTATACAGAAAATGTTTATAGCTCTGAATTGTCCGACAGTGATTCAAGTCTCGGACCCTGAGGTGGGGTAATACCTCCTAACCCCTATGGGAATGTGTGCCATACGCGGTGATTGCACCTTAATTATTCTTATACTATTTTGAAGGTACTTCAATTTGGAATTTAACCATACCCTAATATATTAATTTAATTTGATTTTCATGGCGGGATATGACAATAGCGAGAACCAACCGCTAATAGACCGGACCAAATGTATTGTCTGTAGTAAAGCGTGTGATGAAATTAGAAACTTTCATCATAAAAAGTGGATTGCTAATGAATTGAGTCGAAGTTAAAGATGGGTTCAGACCACATGGGCTAAGGACTTGGATCTGAAAGAGTGTTTCACGAAATTTTATAAAGGTTGGCCGCTAAAATTAACTTCGAAGACAGAAAAATATTGAAGATTGTGCTGCCAATCATTGACGGTTGCAGTGAATCATGGAATGGCGCCTATTTTGGGGACAAAATTTCGACTAAAAATGTTCTTCCATTACTGAATAAACCAAAAAATGTTTTGGTAATTGTCAAGGGAGACACTTCGTCCGGAAGTTTCTTTGGCATGAACGTTGCCGAAATTAATTGAACCCTTATGAAAAACAAGATATAGTCTGATGGTACAGGAGGTCGGTCAGGGACGTTACTCAATCAAAATTTCACAATGCATTGGGAGTTTAGTCCTGTTGAACTTGGAATAAGATAAAAAATTATCTCAGAACTTTTGCGTTTTTACCCAGTTCGCTAGAAAGCTGCATGTACTGCTCATTTCCGTTTTAAATACCGATTAAAATTATGTAAAACTTGTCTTACTATCATTTCTGGTGCTTCAGGGGGGGCAAAGGGTTCTGCCCAACCCAACGCATTACTATATACAGTTAATGATTTTCGTTGTCTTGATATAGATGCGTCCAAACTTAGTTAATCGACGACAGTTTTTTATCCGCTGATTTTTACTTAGTATTAAGTTATATCGCTGTTGCAATTGTATCAAATTGCATTCGTGCTTATCAGTCATCTGATGATCGTACACGTGAGCATTTCGCGTAATTCGAATATCCGTACATGGCTCTAAAAAATTTAGGTAGTGGTTCCATTTTTGTAATTAAATACGGCTCTGTTCTGCGGCTCAAACACAACTTGCTTAAGTCTTTTATAACATACTTGCATACGTCCAAGCTAATGCAGTTGTCCGTGTAGTATTACTTGTTCTGTCTGGCTGTACTAAGTACAATTAAGGAAATCATTTTGCTATGTTTTAACCTGTAGTGCTTTTTTCGTGCAACTGTTCCTTACTGACTGCCTGATTTCATTGAGCAAAATACTCGCCGCATCGATCAATTTTAGCTTCTATGTTCTTTCGATTAAATGTGTTATGTTCATTACACACATATGTACACATTCCTACCTATATGTGCATATGCGCATAAAAGAGTGCAGCTGGATTATGAGTGTGCTAAATGCCTTTGAAGCGGTAAATTTCAACGGTCATCACCATAGATGCTTAACCAGGATTTATGGGTAGGTGACACAACCGCTAACTGCTAGTAGGGCACAATCGCTAAGTAATACACTACTGCTAACTACTGCATAAACGCTTAATCATAAAATCAATCAAAAGCCAAGTATGTCATTTGTTTTTTTTGCATGCTACTTGAATAAAAAAGGAAAACAAATGCATTTACTATGTTTTGTTATGAGCTTTGAGAATTACTTTTTGACTAAGTAATAATACGACTTTATTTTCAATTTCATATTCTGAATTTTATTAGTTCAAGTCAACAGGAATTCCGGCTTTGAGCAGGTGAGAGTTATGTATAAGATTAATCTAGCTTATAAATTGATGCATTATTTATGCTTTCTTTAGTCTTCAGTATTTGTTAAAGTTATTTTCATTATACACAATCTCACTTCAAAGCTATTTCGTATTTTGAAGCTAAAAATTGTTTAGATTTTTAATGCTCTGTGTCATCCACAATAAAGCTTTCTACATTAGAAACTTCCACAAAGGCGGAAGATCAACAGGAATTTCGGCTTTGAGCAGGTGAGAGTTATGTATAAGATTAATCTAGCTTATAAATTAATGCACGATTTATGCTTTCTTTAGTCTTCAGTATTTGAAAGTTATTTTCATTAAACACAATCTCATTTTAAAACTATTTCGTACTTTGAAGCTTGAAATTGTGGTATATTCAGATTTTTAATGCTCTGTGTCATCCGCAAGAAAGCTTTCTACGTTAGAAACTTCCACAAAGGCGAAAGATCAACAGGAATTCCGGCTTTGAACAGGTGAGAGTTATGTATAAGATTGATCTAGCTCATAAATTAATGTGACATATTTAGATTATTAATGCTTTGTGGGTGGAAATAGGTGAGAAATACAATTTTTTGGCTGTTTCTTATCGAACTATATACATCAACAACTTCTTATAATTTTTGAGGAAGGTTTTCGGATTCTGAAGGGTGCAGGCAGATCCCCACATCGTTGCGTACTGTGCTTGCTACAGATCTTAGACTGTTTACTTTTTCTCAAACTTTGTTTTGGCAAAAGCTTGCATTTCTGAAGCCATTTACGGCATTTTGACCAAATACTCAAGGTCTTCCCCACGTTATATTCCGCGTACCATAAATGTAACGGCTCGAAATTTAGGGTGGGGGTCCCTGGCCAATTTTAGGGGGATTGAATAACCTCCAATTTTTTTGGCCAAAAAAGGCCAAAAAATTTAATATTTTCTAAAAATTGAAGGGGGGTCAAAAATTTTCTGGCGTTGGGGGAATGGGGGTGACCGACTTTGGTTAGGAGGATACCTCATCCCTCTCTTACATAAATGCCGTGTACTATTACAAAATGAAAAGGTTATCATCATTGTGCTGTCTATTAACATATAAATTTTTGAAGGAAGCGTTTTCGATAAGGTTGATTGTCTCAAACGCTTACAAATGGTTGTTCAATACCTGCAGCAGATGATTGATTGCAATGCAACAAAACCCAAGATCAAGAATAACTTCTGTGTCGCCTCGGTTTGCATAACCTAATTTGATAAGTTCAAGTCGTTATTTAAGAAAGTGTTTTAGGATAATACACGCTGTCTGCGCACTATGCTTTAGAAAAGCTGAATCTATAAGCCATTGCGATTGGAAATGTTTTGAGTACAAGGGCATCATATCGGCTAGAAACATAAAACAAGCATTAGCATTTTCTGATGTCTTTCCTTCTTCATTCGCTAACTTAATGCTGGAATAGTTATTGTGCTAACCATACATTATCTTGAGGGGGTTTCACTACCCCCAGAAAAATTTTCCCCTCCACTATATATATATATATATATATATATATATATATATATATATATATATATATATATATATATATATATATATATATATATATATATATATATATATATATATATATATATATATATATATATATATATATATATATATATAGGCCCGTATTCAGGGGCGGGGGGGCCTGCCCCCCCCCCGAAATGGGAAAAATTTTTGTTTTTCCCAAGGGTCCCCAAAGGGAAAAATGAAAAATTGGCGAAGTTGGTCTGAAACACCGCTAAAACAGGTCTTTAGCGTACTTTTGAGCTAGAAAACACAAAATTTTCCGGCGCTTCGCGCCGGATTTATTGTTTATGTAAGGTTTTGTCTTATAAACCGCTGAAAATCGCTCAAATTTGGGTTAGACATAGAAAGTATGTCAATTTTTTCTAACGCTTTGCGCCGGATTCCTTGTTTAGTTATAGTTTTTGCCTTCTAGCTCACTCAAAACAGCTCAAATTTGAGTTATGACATGGGAAACATGAAATTTTTCCGGCGCTTCGCGCCGTATCTATTGTTTATATATGTTTTTTTGTCTTCTAGTCCGCTCAAAACCGCTCCAATTTGAGGTTGATATGCAGAGCATGTCAATTTTTCGGCGCTTCGCGCCGAATTATTAATTATCCGTATTGTTTTTCTCTGTAAAGCACAATGATTAAGTACAAAGGCAAGAGATAAGAAATCATTCGCCGATTAGGTGATGAGAAATCAGCTTAAATGATAAATTTGCTGTATATCAAAGTGAAATAAAGTGAAAATTTTTTAATTTTTTTGTTGAAATTTTTCTTCACCGTTGTATAGAGGTCGCCGAGATACGCTCAAAACTGTCTTTCTTTTCGCCTATCTCCTAATGGTTCTCGAGATATCTGGTCTCAAAATTTTCGCCCTCTCCCCGAAATAAAATCCTGGATACGGGCCTGTATATATATCTATCTATATATATATATATATATATATATATATATATATATATATATATATATATATATATATATATATATATATATATATATATATATATATATATATATGTATATATATATATATATATATATATATATATATATATATATATATATATATATATATATATATATATATATATATATATATATATATATACACGGCCTGTAGGCAGGAACTTTTTCGGGGGGGGGGCAAGATTTTTTTTTAACTTAAAAAAGTATACTGTTAAGGATACCCCTGTTACCATGGTTGTAGCCTTCCCTACGGCTGGGGGGTCTGGGGTGGCGCGCTCAAGCGCCCCCTCAGCGGGGTCTGGGGCAGAGCCCCAGAAGCCAACGCACCAGAGATCATCTGAGCAAAAATTGTAACACTAAAATTTGCAGCAAATTTACGAGAATATGGTTATTTAGCAGGCCAAAAAATTTATCAAAAACACCGAAACGGCATGATTTTACGCTTTTTCTGTTCAGTCCGCCTTTTTTAGTCATCAAGAAATCTGATGTATCTTGATAAGCTATATTTCTTGTGTGATAAAATGAGTTTAAAGTGTATACTTTTTGATTTAAAGGAAAATAGGACAAACAATTACTCATTTCGGCGCGAAGCGCCGAAAATTTTCTGGGAATTTTACACCTTTTTACAGTTTTTGTCTTCCCAAAAATCTTTGTACATTCCGTACATAAATTTTTAGGTACTTTAATATGGTGCAGTAGCGATTTTAGTGTGGTAAAAACAGTCGTTCGACTTTTGGTAGTGTATTTTAGCTAATTTCTAGGTCTCTAAGGGCAAAAATCACTAAGAATCGTGTTAAAACGGCGCGAAGCGCCGAAAAATTTGACATTTCTCCTTCTGAAATGCAATTTCTGCCATTATAAAGATATATAGAACACACAATTACTCATTTCGGCGCGAAGCGCCGAAAATTTTCGCGAATCTTATTTTTTCCCTTACTCCCCCCTTTGGTGTTTTTAAGAAAATTTTTGGTTTCGGGGGGGGCAGGCCCCCCCTACCCCCCCTCTCTACAGGCCTGTATGTATATATATATATATATATATATATATATATATATATATATATATATATATATATATATATATATATATATATATATATATATATATATATATATATATATATATATATATATATATATATATATATATATATATATATAGTCTTTTAACGAAAAATCGGAAACATTTTTCGCCGAAGTTCTTAATTATTGATTCTTTATTCAGTCCCAAGCACGCGGTTAAAACATGCCATATTCGATCTTTATACAACCTAAAGCATATTTTCCATCTAGCTTATTTCACAAAATTTTCCGGAGCACTGCCCCGAAACCCGTTAGGGGCGCTTGAGCTCGCCACACCAGACCCCAGTCCTAGAAGACAGGTTATCCTTTGGATTCCCACCAGGTGAAAAAATTTTCGACATTTTTGCGCCTAAATAAAAATTAGTAATTGCAATAAGTACCCTAAGCGTCTGGTTAAATGCTCAACATTCAGTCATTATATGGCCTAATAGCTTATTTTGCTTTTGTGTCTTGTTTTTTTAAAGTTTTCTTGAAAAAATGAGGTCGGAGCAAGAACTAAGAATGTCATAAATTTTCTGGTGATGATTAAAAATTGTGGAGCTTGCCTTAAGATTTTATTTTTTTGCAAAATCTTCCTGGGCTCTGCCCCGACCTCGCTAGGTGGCACTTGAGCACGCCACTCCAGATTCCCCAGCGCCAGAAGAGAGGATATCCTTTGGATTCTCTACATATTTTAGGTACCTGGATAGCAAAATTTGAAAAGCGTGTAGCTCTTTGGCCGTGAAAAATTCCTCTTCAATCCATCCTCTGGTACCCCGTTGCGTTTCAAAAAATTTGGTCGTGCCCTCTCCCCCTCCTCGAAACAAAAATCCTGGATACGGGCCTGATAGTGATGATACATTTTAGTTCTGGTTAGCAGCTTCAGACGTTAAAAATGCTGTTGGTGCACCTCATTATTAACATATTGCTCATTTTTCTTCGTCCATGTTGTCATTGTAATTTTCAAAGGCCTCTATGGAGCGCGTTTTCTGTAATGAATAATGTTGAATCTGATTTGCGAAACCGCATTAAGGTGAAGATGCTTGACAGCATACATGGGCACGCTCAGATTTTTTTATGGTCAAATGACTTTCCTGGAAGCTGCAGGGTTGGTCATCATGACCATAGGCGCAGAGCATGGCCGATCTATAAATCGGGTGGAAAATTGAGCTTTTGAACTAAAATGAACTCAAAAACTAGTATAAGTGCAAATAAATTTTTTGACCTTGATTTTGCCTTATTTTTCCAGGAAATTTTCAAAACTCTTGCGGGTTTGGTTTGGTTTCCCTGCGAGGTTGCGAGGTTGCTCAGCTCCGGCGTTAAGTAACTTGACCCTGAATTTACCCTGTGCCCATGCATGCTTGACAGTGTTTTACATGTTCGTTACGCTTTAATTGCAGCGTAAAGACTCTTCTTTAAGCTACGTTACTTTTACGAAAGATATGTTTGCTATCTTGGATCGGTCAATGTATGTTCACTTACTCGTAAGCGCTCCGCTGGTAAAAATGTGTTAATTCCGATGTTTCTATACGTAATGTTCTTGAGTTTATTGAATAAATAGTTGACGTGCTCGCTGGAGGCCTTATAAGGTAACAATGAAGGCCTGCTGATGTGCCAATGACGATTTTCATGCAAGAAATGACCAATCCAAAAATTGAGCTCTTCGATGATTTTTAAAAAATTTTTTTTCTGGGGTTTCATGAGCTGATTGGGGTTTGTTTGGTGTTTTCTGAGCTGAAAATTGGGGATTTTTTTGGGGCGGTCACTTGACAACCCTGGCGCGAACGCGAATTTGAATGTTGCGATCACCACGTTTTTCATCGTTGGTTTGGTTCGCATGCGAACCATAGTTCAAAATTCTTTCCATATTTCAGAATTTTGGTTAACATCAATTAAAAATTTTTCCAGATTGTGGACCAGGCCCAAAATTTTTTTCCACATTCCGAAATTTTTGTTCAAATAACACCTCCAATACTGAAAAACGGTGGTGTCGGGACCACCGTTTTTTCCCTAGCGATTTGGTTCACAATGTGTACCATAACCAAAATTTTTTTCCTTATTTCAAAGTTTGGTTCACATTTATGGGGGTCTAAAAAAAGTTTAAAAGTTGAACGCTCATGTTGAAAAATCGATGTTATTTTGCAGTGAAAATTCGGGACCCGACAACCCGACCTGCGGGTCGGATCGGCAGAATGCAGAACTCTGGGCATACGTGAGTCGCAAGAAAATTCTGAGGGGGGTCAGGATGGGTAAATTGCGTAAAATGTTACTAAAATAGAATTCTGGGGTCTACAGGAATCTTAGGGGTTCAACTTGGGGGAGGGGGTACAAATCCCCCTCAACCCCCCCACGCCCCTGTGTGGTCACGGGTTGAAGGGTGCGGGATGAGTTTATTTAGTCGGGTTGAAAACTACATTTTCCAAGTTCAAAATTCCGTTTTAGCCACAAAAGCTCCTGAAAATGACTCAAAGTCACGAATCGCTCACAAAAAAGCAATATGCTTAGCACAATACCAACATAAAAAGCGTAAGTATGCAACACGCTGACATACGAATTTTTACTAATTTTCCTAATTCCTGATATTGTTTATTTGCGCGCCATTGTATGACCAGTCTTTCATACCTACACTGTGCAAAAAAGGCCGTGTGAGGCACCACCACGTGAGCGCAGATAACCAATTAAGGCTGCCTTTTGTTCGTGCATTCCATCTTACGCATTTCTCTCCTTTGTAGTATTTTCCAAGGTTTAGCAACGTATTTAAATATCAGTAACTATAGTCTGTTCCATTCCAAACGGACCATTTTTGTTTTACGGCTTAATACCGTAGCTGGATATTTTACGGGTTAGGTTGTTGCGGCAGTCTATTAGATTTACCATATGTTAAGCAAAGCACATTTAACACCAATAAGAAGATTTAAAGCGACATGCCATTTGTGCAATGAAAATCTATTGCAGTAATAAAACTTCAGCAAAAATGGACCGTTTGGAATGGAACAGATTATAGTATTATTGTATAGCCAATATCTTCAGCCGCTTCTCTTCTAATCTATCAACTTTCCCTAAGTAACCTATTATTTGTTCCAATAAAGCTGAGGTTGAAGTCAGTGATCGGACCGAGGCCTCGGCCTCGGCCTCGGCAAGCCTCGGCGTTTTTTGGAGCCTCGGCTCGGCGCCGAGGGCGAAGCTGAAAAGTGCCGAGGCGCCGAGGGTTAAAATCAAATTTGAATAAGTTTAATATATCCGTTGAATATTAACTATTCAGAATGCATCTGCAGTACACAGGCTATTTTTTACCTATAGACTTTTCTTATGGTTTTAGTCGCGTCCCCAGTTACACCAAGTTACATACAACAAAGTGCCAATTTATTATTCATGTGATGACAAAGTTTTAATTCTCATGCTCGCTACATGGATCGGAAACACACATTCCCAAAGAGGGGGGGGTAAGGGAGGGTTATTACCCTCCTTTCAGGGTACAAGACTCAAGTCACTGTCACAGGATTTTTGGTGAAAACCTTCTGAATATTTTTTGACCTTAATATTTACTAAGGCAAAAGTGCAGCTAATTATTAGAATTTCACGAAGTGATACAGTATTTTTGAATGTAAGCAAGAGTGAATAGACAAACTATCACTATAAAACATGCATGCAACAGCTCAAAATTTTCGGGAGGGGCTGCTCGGCATACATGTAACGGCTTAGAAATTTTGGGTAGGGGTCCCTGGCCATTTTTAGAAGGAGGCGGGATAAGCGACTCTAATTTTATGTCAAAAATGGCAAAAGCACCTAAAAATAGCCAACAAAGCGCAAATTTTCGCCAAAAATGGGGAGGATGGGTCAAAATTTTATGACGTTGGAGGGAAGGGTTAGGGAAGGACGTCCAACCCTGGGTGGGTGGGGAATTCCCCAAAGCCCCCTGTTACACTTATGGTTTTTGGCCATTTTTATGGGAGAAGGGGTAAATGATCACGAATTTTCGGCCGAAAATCGCAAAAACGTACCTAAAAATGGCCAATAAATGCAGGTTTTTCCAAAAATCAATTTCGGCTCGTGCATTTTTTGGAGCTATTTTTATACAATGTTAAAATACTTTCTTGGACAAAGTGATATTAATTATATCGTTTTTCAGTATATTTTAGGAAATTTCAAAAAATTTTTGGCGCTTCGCGCAAAATATCGCAAATATACTGTATTTAGATTGAAGCAGGGGCATTAAACACTCAAAAATCAATTTTTGTGTAATCTAGGCATCTTTATGCAGATTTTAATATCTTCTCTATCTATTTATACTGTTTTTAAAAATTTTATGCAAAATAAGTACTATTTCATAACTTTGCACTTTTTTGCCGTTCAAAGATAAAATTGACTAATTTATCCTGATGTTGCATTGGATTTCTAAGCACAGTAGTGCTTCTTAATAGATTTAATTGGCATATTACAATATCTGTAATATTTCTGATTTTGTAGTACGAGTTGTTTTAGCTTTCTCAGTCGATTTTTATGTGTAGATTTCATCAAAAGCTCATAAAAATTTCGGCGCTTCGCGCCGAACTAACAGTATCAACTAATTTCAAGCGGAATTATCACATTTAGGGCCACTGTTTTTTATATTCGGCAACAATTTTTCATAATGTACAGAGACTTTTCAGGACCATCTTTGTACATGCACAAAGATTTTTGGAGAGACAAAAACTATAAAGTTTCCGAAAATTTTCGGCGCATCAGTAATTGTCTGTCCTATATATGTATCTTTAAAATAGTAGAATTTGCATTTAGAATGGAAAAATGTCAAATATTCAGAAACCCAGGAATTAGTTAAGATACACTACCAAAGGTCGAAAAACCCAGTTTTACCACACTAAATCGCTACTGTACCATACTATAATAGTACACAAAAATTTGCATGCACAAAATATTCTAAGACTTTTGGATACCATCTTTGTATATGTAAAAAGGTATCTTGCACAAAAAACACTGTTTAAGACTACATGCCGCTTGCAGGTCACACACTGGCAGTATGTAAAAATGTGTATCTTTAAAAATATATTTATATAAAATATCTACAAAAATTTGTTCGCTCATACAAAGACATTACTTAATTTACTGGTCCCCCATGTTGGGATTTCACCCTTCCCTCAACTCTGGACCTTGGGAAACTATGATCGGAAAGTACAGTGCAGTTTCCGTCATATTACCTGCCACACCAGAATTGGATGACCGAAAAAGCGTGTTTAAACATGCATTAGGTACTGCAAAAGCGAGCACAAAAATGGCTACAGTTTTGTCTTTACTTAGCTTATTTCGTTTGTTTGCTTATTTCTTCGACACTGTTTTCTTATTTATAGTAATAAAAGTTTTTAAGTGCTTGTTCAGCCATATTTTTTATTAACTTTTCCAAGTCTTCATCAACGGCAACTTGTTAAATTAAGTATGCTTTCATGCTGCTGACTTTATTCAATAAATCCTTCACACATTTAACCTACTATTATTGAAAATGAAAATTAATTGTTTGACATTCGAAAAAGTGTTTAATATTACGATTATTCTCTAGCTCATGTGCATACAAAATATTCTACGAGTACTATTTATGTGTATAGGTATATAAGCTTGACCCTCGGCATTACCCTCGGCCTCGGCCTCGGCCGAGGCAAGGGTTTTAAGTCGCCTCGGCCTCGGCCGAGGCCGAGGGTCCAGAAAGTACCCTCGGTCCGATCACTGGTTGAAGTTCAAACGGTCGAAAATTGCAAAAAAATAGTTTAGCGTCACTTATGCAGTTAACTTTAGGCTCATTATTTCTGTAGGTATAAGATTAAATCTAATTTTTAGGGTGTAAAATTGGAGAAAAACTTCCATTTTGACGCTTAAAAATACGTAAATTTAAATTTTGTGGCCGTCTATGAAGTTTGTTTTGTAATTAAGACTCAGTAAAAGATGCTCGAAATTCTCGGGGTTTTTCGGGTCAGGTCGGACAGACCCCTGAGATGTACAAGCTGCGGATTGGACCCTGCGGGTCGGCTAGTACCCTGACTCCTGCGGGTCGGGTGCGGGTCAAAAATGCCAACCCAATTTTCATCTCTAGTCCATCCTACATAAAATGGCGAGACTCAAAACGAGTTTTTGAACATTTTGTTATTGTAAATTTAGTGTACTGCAATAAATATAGATCAGTAATATGCTATATCTCCTAAAACCGCATTTTCAGACCTTCAATAGTGCACTTTAGCTGATTTCTGGAGTCTCATCGAAGAAAAAAAAACTGAATAATCTATCGAAATGGCGCGAAGCGCCGGAAAGTTTTGAAGTTTTATTTCTCTAAAACGCATTTTTGCGATACTGCAGGAGTCAAAAGTTTGGCAGAAAGAAGTTTTATTTGGACTGGGGCATACATGGACAAAGGCCGGTCTTCCCATTAATACCAGCTGCCTATTTTTTTGGTTGGGTATTCTTTTACAAAGTAGTTGTTTGGTTGATTGATTGGTTGCTTAGTTACTGATTGGCTAATTATTGGTTGTTCGATTGATTACTGATTATTGATTGGCTAATCACTGTTTGATTGATTGAACGGCTAATCATTTGTTGATTAATTGATTGACTTGCTCGTTTTCAAATCATTTCCGTGTGTTTTTCTAGTTTCGTATTCCTTTTCTCTAATTGATTGCCTGGTTCATTGATTTTTGAATCATTTTTGTTCATTTTCAACGTTTATCATCGATTTATATCGCATTTTGAAAAATTTTTCATTGATACTGGCAGGTCTTTCCATTGATACCAATCCGGCCCCCATTGATACCGGGTTAAATGAAGTTGTACGGTTAGTTCTTGTATGAATTGAATATTGCCTTGTGTTTTATTCATTGAAAAAGTTCTTGCAAAATATGTTTTGCATAGGTGTCATTTTTTACATATTCCATTTTTTAGACTATTGCTGTGTATTTTTCAAGGTTAAATAAGCGCAGTAGGTATAGCTAAAATTTAAGATAAGGTTTCATTCGGTGAAATAATAAGAACACTTAAAAACAGAAAACATATTATCAATACAGAAATAATAAAAAATGAGTTGGTATAAAAAATAAAATGAATGCTCTTATTTTAGCAGAATACGTCCTCAAATATGGCATTTTTAGGAACCACCACTACTATTTCGGCTAAAAGTTGAATAGGCAGGCACGTATCTCTGGGGCGGAATGGGGGTGTTCGGACCCCCAAAATTCAGAAAAAATCGAAAAATAGGTTTTTTTAAACGTTATTTTGTGCTATTTTTGGCCTTTTTGAGCTTAGTCCCCCAAAATTAATGTTGGTTCCCCCAAAATAGGACGGCTAGCTACGTGCCTGTTAATTGGGAAAACCATGACCATTGCCTAGATATATGTAGAGGCGTTACCGATTGAGCGTGTCGAGGCTCATTTAAGCCAGTCTACCTTTCAGGTTTATTTTGTACTTGATCTGCCACTCAGATTGTACTGTGGCGAAGTGGTTACAAATGCAGCTAAATCTTCGTCTTATTGTTAATTTTTATTGTCGAAAATGCTCTACTGTTGCTTGTCAAGGAGCTACTAGTAATAATGCTATACCAGTCAGAGTCCGCTTCGCACCTAGTCCCACTGGCTATCTGCACATGGGCGGTTTGAAGACCCTGGTTTACAACTACTTGTTTGCAAGAGCCAGTCGCGGGACATTTGTCTTACGCGTTGAAGACACTGATCGGAAGAGGTAAGAAAAAACTTATTTCGAAAGAAAGGCAGCGTTCTTTAATTTTGTATGACTCGTTTGAGTAGTGTATTATATTTTCTCGTTTGTAAATGGAACAAATTAATAAAGATAGATTTCCATTAATAGATTTTGTATCATTTGAATGTCAAGGGACAGCTTCCACTGATAAGCACTTTAATTTCTTACGAATCCGTATTGTAACGATCATGACCAGGCCCGTATTCAGGTTTTTATTTCGGGGGGCGAAAATTTTGAGGTCAGATATTTCGAGAACCATTGCGAGATGGCGAAAATAACAGCATTTTTGAGTGTATCTCGATGAGCTGTTTGCAGTGGTAAAGAAAAATTTCAAGCAACATTTGAAAAATTTTCACTTTATATCATGCTCATATTACACAAATTTATCGTTTGAAATAAACTACACACTGGTTTTTCATCACTCACCCGACGAATACTTTTTCAGCTTCTGTCTCTGTATTTAATCTTTCTTTGTGATTTAGAAAGAAAAAGAATACAAAAAATGAATAATTCGGCGCGGAGCGCCGAAAAATTTGACATGTTCTTCATGTCTAAATTGAGTTTAAGTGGTTTTGGGCGGGCTAGAAGACAAAAACTATAGATAAACAATAAATCTGGCGCAAAGCGCCAGAAAATTTTGAGTTTACTAGCTCAAAATTTTCAGCTCAAAAGACGCTAAAAACCTTTTTTGGTGGTGTTTTAGACCTACTTCGAGAAAATTTCATTTTTGTTTTCTCCGTCCAACCTACAAAATAAAATGTAGCTGTCCTGGTTCGAAAAGTGGTTGTCTAATAACGAGCTTAAAAATTGGCTGTTCAGCTTCGAAATTTGGTTTCCCTGCCCTAAAAATGCTTATTCAACTTTGGGAGGTGGTTGATTTTCGACCCAGAAAGTGGTTTTCCGGGCCCAGAAATGGATTTGCCTGGTTGAAAAAAGAGGTTGTCTAGTTAAAGAAAGTCGTTTTGTAGGTCCAATAGTGGGAGTTTAGGTTTTGGTTCTCCCCGTCCTGTGGACGGCAGATACATGGTATTGCCCTTGTATGATGCCCATACGTCTTTTTCGGAAGAAGGTTTAGGAGTCTTTTTGGGACCAAAACTTGGTGCTCGAACTTTGAAATAGCGTTAAACGATGTCTTTCATTTTAATTTCAAGTGCCTAAAGTTTTTTGAGCATTAGACTGTTCAATTAATTTTCAGAATCCAGGCATGTTTCTCTCATAATTTCGTTTATGTTAGATCGTGCATGTAATTTCATGACCCTTATTGTCATTTTTTCATGGCAAACATAGGTGGCTAATATTTCTTCCAATGATGATCTTTCAAAGTGCCTTATAATCAAGTCAGGATTGGTTATTGATTTTCTTTGTATTGCACAGTGTCGGGTTATCTCCTTAAATGATCGTTGTAGCCCCCCACCTAGAATGCTGCTGTCCCTGCAAGACTTAAGATTTTCTAAAAACTGAGTAAATGTATTGTTTTAAGCGTTTTCAGCTGTTTTGACTCAATTTTTCGCGCCAAATAGCCATTTTTTGACTATGTCCTGTCAGTCTCATTGAATTTTTCTTAAGATTTCTTATTTTTATGTTTTAGAAAGGATTGCATTGTCAGAAACGTTAAAAATTGTTTTTTTAACGCGTAAGCATACTTTTTGATTGTAAAGATATTTTAAAAGAAAATTTTGGGCTCTATCTGACCCTCAAAATTACCGTGCTCTATCTGTTCGGTCGTGACAACGACAATATCAAGAATGATTTAGGTGGAACGATGAATTCTAAAAGGATTTTGATTGGCGTCAGTTTACAACGATTTATTCTTATCTTATTTATTTAAAACTTAGTCATTTCGTAATTACTTAATTTGGATTATTGGTACGCTTCCTTGTAGGCTGGTCGCTGACTCTCTCCCAAATTTGATGGACATGTTGCGTTGGTTAAGTTTAGTACCCGACGAAGGTCCTTATCCATTAAGTGGAAACCTCGGGCCTTACTTACAATCAGAACGCCTGCATTTATACAAGGAACAGGCTCAATCGTTGATAGAAAATGGCTCAGCTTATATGTGCTTCTGTAGTGCCGATCGTCTTATGATGCTGAGAAATGAAGCTTTGAAAAATGGCGAGCCGGTGAGGTACGATTCAAAGTGCAGGCATTTGACTGAACCAGAAGTTCAAAGGAAATTAGAAGCTGGAATTCCACATGTCGTCAGATTCAGCTTGCAGGTTAGGCTTAGGATCAAAAAAATAATCAATACTCGTACATGAATAATTGTCTAAGAAATACGATTGTACATAAAAATATTTGAGCGTACTATAGTCTCCGTACATCTTTCGGGTAATTAACAGATCAAAGGTTTCTATGAATCGGATTTAATCTTTTTTCAACTTCAAAGTGAAATTTCAGAATGTTAAAAAAGGTTAGCACGGTGTGTGAGTCAGTATAACGTCGATCGAATTTGGGTGGACTAAAATTTTTTAGTCGGATATCTAAACAATCGCTTGTAGATGGGCTAAAATGTGGTGTTTTTGAGCGGTTCACGACTAGTCCCGGTGCCGGGGCTTATGCCCCGGGCCAGGGCAAGGCTCGCTTCGGGCCGGGGCTAAAATATTTGTAAATAAGATTTCTAAAATCAATCTAGACAGTTATGATGAAGCTTACAAAGGGTCTATTTAACAATACCGACGAATTCGAATTGCAAAATTTGATAGTTGAACTGTTTTTGTAGTAAAAATAAACTTATATTGAACTTAGGCGATTCAAATTTAGCGTTTTTGCTTTACTTTTATAGAAGTGATAGGAACTCAAAATCTAATTGATGATTAAGTATTTATTCGATCGCTTAACATATTCGTGATTTATTTTTTGCCTTTACAGTTCATATCAGAATAAGTAGCCTAAATCGGAGGACACATTAATTTTATTTCATTCTGTTAGATCTTATAAATGAAACTCATACGATCTGTTAACTCTGGCCAGGTAAAACATTGGAGAATTGATTGTGATCAGCTTTGGAAAGAATAGAGATTATTACTTGCTGTGATTGCACTTATTGGGACCCCTAACAAATATTTATGCTTGTACTATTTTGCACTGAGTAATAATTTTTGCTCGAAATTCACAATTTTACAAATTTTTCCGGGAATCAAGCTTAAGCTGTTCTGAATTTTACGCCGCAGCCATAATTTTGACAAGGAAAGGATGCTTAAAACCATAGGTGGGCGGCAACGAAATTCCGGAGGGGATGCAAGATTTTTCAAAGATAAAAAATGACCTTAAAAATGGTGGTATGCATAGGTGGGCAGCACCGAAATTCTGGGGGGTGAAAAAATTTTTAAAGGTCGATCGTATGGCGATGAAAACACCATTTTTCGACGTTTCTCATCGAGCACTATCCAATGGCATCAAAAAATTTGCTAAAAAAACCGACAAAAAAATTTTTCTGGGGGGGGGGGGGTATTTCAACTTCTGGGGGGTGCATACCCCCCACGCCCACGTGTGGTGGTATGGCAAAAAACACAATTTTTCAAGGTTTCTTATTGAGCACTATCGATTGGCATCAAAAATCGGGAGAAAAAAAACAAAGCGAATTTCAGAAATATAATTCTGGGGGGGGGTTATTTTGGTTTCTCGGGGGGGGGGTGCATACGTTCCGAACCCCCCACGCCCAGGTGTGCTCAAAACTCGTAAATCAACATCCTTATAACGTAGCAGAGCTGGATGAAAGACTTAGATAATTTTAAATAGGCGGCGTAAATCAAGGAACTACTTATGATGTGATCTACCTTTTATACTTAGATCTCTCGACTCTCCAAAATTTCGCTGTTATAAAGGGTAATTGGCGTAATAAGGATCTGGTTAAACTTTAAAATGCATGCTCTCAGCTGGAGTGCTAATTTTGAATTATTTTTTCTGCAGACGTGGTAACCAAATAGCATTACGGAAAATTTTCATTCATGACTTTATGACTAATATCGTTTATTGTGAGATTGGATAACTGTCTGATGCGATTATTCTATGATGAACTCAAAAATTTTCTTGTAATTCTCGACCTCCTCGGAAATCGCTCTACAGTTAATAATCTTTGGAACTCTCAAGATAACTTCACAATTACTATTTTGCGCTAATGATTGAAATTATTAAAATGGACTGATTCACGATCAGAAGCATCATAGACACTTTTCTAAAGGTTTTTGTTATTCTCCCAGTTTTTAATTTATTAATTTAAGATTACTAATTTTTTATTAATTTTATTATTTATTATTTATTAATCTTTATAAAACGATAACTCTTTAAATAGTCCCTTTTCGCACTTATGATAACAAGTACTATAGCAGAAAATACTATTAATGATCTTAGGTGTGCACATATATAGGGTCGGCATACATTCTGTATACAACATCTTGCCCCGGGACATCCCTGCGTTTCTGACGATGTTCTATCTTTCTAGAGCATAAAAATATGAAAAAAATTTCGAAAAAAATTCAAGAAAGTCGGAACAAACTGAATAAAATAAAGTCTAAACATTGGTATAATGGCGCGAAGCGCCGAAAATTTGGCACTTTTTGAGCAAATAGATGGCTAAAACGCTTAAAAAACACGTTTTCTATAAATTTTTTGGAAATGTATGGGAACTTTTGAAAAAATAACGAATTCTGGAGAAAGGTTGGAAAAATTTGGGGGGGGGGGGTAAAATTTTTCTTGGGGTAAAACTTCCCCCAAACCTCCTCCCCCTCCCCAAGATCATGTATTCTAAGGACTCATCGGTACATATGAAAAAATCGTCTTAGTGCTGGAGACCGTATACTCAAATTAAAAACATTTTGACTCATAATAATCATTTTATGACAAAAAAGGGAAAAAATACATTTAAGTACGTGATTATAGTCGAAACATTCATTCTTCAACGATATCGTTTTTGGCAAATATGATTATTCGAACGAGCATGAAGGCGACTTTGTCATACTGAAATCTGATGGCTTTCCTACTTATCATTTCGCCAACGTCGTTGATGATCATCTTATGCAAATCAGCCACGTTTTGCGAGGCGAAGAATGGCTTGTTTCTACGCCAAAGCACATCGAACTATACAAAGTAATGAACATACGTGATTTTAGGGGGTTTTCACCCCACACAGGAAAATTTTTACTCTCCCCTGACATTTTTCGCCCTCACCCCCGAGTGTTCTCGATTTTACAAAATTTCAATGAAAATTCGTAAAAAAAATTGCTGTCTCGAGGATTTTTAGCTATCTATGTATGTTTTTGCTCCAAAGTCAAATTTTCGGTGCTTCGCGCTATAAACTCATTTTTGACTATATTCTGTTCAATTTATTCTAATTTTTTGTTTTTTTGTTGAAATTTTATGTTTTTTATGCTCTAGAACGATTGAGCATCGTCGATGCAAAAAACGATGTTTTTGACGCGTATCCTCTATTTTTGGGCACAAAAATGGCACTCTAAAATCCCCCACCCCAGAATTTCCATGCTGTTCAAGTTTGGTGAACATCTTTGATTGCCTAATCTATATATTTTTAGGCGTGTAAACAGATATTTTTGAAGGATTTGACGAAGAGATGGTCAACTCAGGCTCATTTTCTCCATAGTTCGGCAACCTCGAAATATTAAAAATATTATATATTCGATGTTTTTTATGGTACCGTGCTGTTAATGGAGATAATAAAAGTGAAATTCTCACGAAATGTCCAACGAAAATTTAGGAAGTTCAAGAAACTCAGTTTCAAATTCTTCTATTATTATCAAATTTAATTGATGCACTAGGAGGTAGTGTTATTTAGTGCCCCCCATTTGCGCGGCTGCTGATGGCCAGGACAGAGCGTTTGCGCGCGGCACTTCTCATCAGTTTACTGAAAAAAAATGTAGAACTATTACGAGATTGGCAAAAATAAGGCCATTTTTGAGCGCTTTTCAATGAGCTCTTTATTTACTGCTGAAGAAGAATTTCCAAAAAAAATTTTTAAATCTTTTCTTTTGACCCAAACAAAGAATCTAATGATCAAGCTATGTATCTACGTACACGACTGATTTCTCGTTATCCTGTCCATGCTTGACTCTGAAGAATTACTTAAGCTGTATCTGTGCCCAATCATTGTGTATTGCAGAAACAACAATACACGAAGTTAATAACGCAACGCAAAGCGCTAAAAATTTTTGGCGTGTTCTCTATGTCTAGCTCAGAGTTAGGCTGTTTACGAGACAAACAAAACATAAAAACAATCCTTTGGTGCAAAGCGCTGGAAAAAAGTGGGTTCCCTTTCTGCAAGGTTGCTAGAATCTGTTTTGGCGATCCTTCAAATGCATTTTGAGATAACCATCGTGAAAAATAGAAAATGTTTCATCTCGCAGTTCCTGCTGGATGTGGACCTGCCTAATATTAACCTAAAAATTAAAAATTTAAATGACCCAATGCAAAATTTAAATGCTGCTGTTAATTTGTTCAAAACTGCTTTTAAACAAGTCGTTGTGCAGAATAAAAAGTCTTGTTCTTTACAGTTGTAAAGACAGGTAGTTGGTGCAGATTGAAATGAAAATTAGGAAGCAAGGTCGATGCTACGCTTTCAGAAAAGCATATAAAAAAGATAAATCGGCCATAAAAGAATAATTGACATTTCAGTAAACTTAAGCAGGTGCACGCTGCTGATTAAAAAAAGAACAGTGATGTGGAAACTGAAATAGCCTGCTTTTAATAAATCCGGCGCGAAGCGCCAAAAATTTTCGAAAACTTTCTTATAAATTGCCGTAAAATGTTCAAATTTCTATCTTTTTATTCAAAAAGTCTGCGCATGGCGCTAATGTACGAAATGTCCCATTAGCGCGAGACGGCTTTCCTTTGCGTCGCGCTGAAAAAACTGGCAGGATGGTTTAGATTTTCAGCTTGCGTTATAAAAAATATTGTTCCTAGAAATCTCTTCCTTTAAATATTTATCCCCCTTAACAACGTTGACCATTTTCTTTAAAATACGCATCGAGTTTGAATAAAATAAGTGCAATATAAGACCTTAGCGGACTGCAAATAAGACCTTCATGCGTAATGTATCATCAAAAGATGGTTTCAAGTTTTCCGACGTTTCTTACCGAGCTCATTGGCATAAAAAAATTGCGAAAAAATCTGATTTAGACGAATTGTATGATAATCATCCAGAATAAGTAGAATGACCAGGAGAAACTTTAAACGAGCGGAAAACAGTTTTGGGGTTTGTGTGGGGTTTTTCGAATTTGCGGATCTAAGCCCTCGCACCCCACCTCCCCAACACCCACGTTTACACGCATGGGATAAGTGATGGCTCAGTATTTATGGTGGGGTGGAGTTAGTCATTCCGAAAAATTTTAGAGTACTGTCATAAAGTGTACATACATACGTCATTACGAAGAAATATATTCAGCTTCTGCAGGCACATATGTAGATCATTCTTTGTTTTTAAGGCTTTTGGTTGGACTCCACCATCATTTGCGCATTTACCACTGATGCTCGGCCTGAAGGGCACTAAGCTGTCCAAGCGCGATAGATCCGCTTTCGTAGAACACTACAAGGAAGCTGGCTACTATCCGCTAGCCTTGATCAATTCCGTTTGTTCTACTGGCAAAGGATTTAAGGTTGAGAGAAGTTTCAACGTTGTTCTACGTCGTGTACACTGTACAGACTTGCACAGCATGGGAATTCTGGGGAGGGATGAAATTTAAAATAGCTTTTTTGGGGTCCAAAAATGGTGAGCACGCGTTAAAAACATAGTTTTTTTGGCATTTTTGACGATGCTCTATCTTTCTAGAGCGTAAAAACATGAAAAAGTTTCGAGAAAAATCGAATAAATCGAACAGAATTTAGTCAAAACATAAGTGGCGCGAAGCGCCGAAAATTCGAGACACTTTTGAGCAAATCGATAGCTGAAAATGTTTGAAAAGCACCTTTTCTACGAATTTTTAGCAAGTTTTTGGAAACTTTCGAAAAATCGCCAATTTGGGACGGGTCGAAATTTTTCCTAGAAACCTCCTCAACCCCCCTCCCCAAGGTCATGAATGGTTGTATAAATTGCGTCGAAAAGATCAATTCTAATCGTCATAAAAAAAATCAATACCGTACTTGTCTTGCTATTTGAACAGATGTTTAAATCTACGTATTGCCATTGGATCTGGATTTTGCGGCTTACTCTTGGGGTTTAAATTTGACCCTTAAAATGTTTGTTAACCTCTGCAGAATCTTAAATTAGAGAAGCTGATAAGCATGCTTTTTATGCACTCTTTGTATTTTTGGCTTGAAGCTGTGAAGTTTGCATCTCAAAGATCAATGCTAAACGAAAAAAATCAAAAGCATGCTCGTTATAACAAAGTGTTCGAATTTTAGACGCTACGCGCCATTAAGTCAGTTTTTGAACCATATGTATGTCTAATTTTATTATGTATGTATCAAGATAATTTTTGTGTTTGCATTCTATAAACAACATCGTCAGAATGAAAGGTCGAATAATTTTGTTCAACTTGTATCTAGCGTTTAAGCCCTGACAAAGCAAGTTTAGAAGAATTTCTTGTCATGCTAACTTCACAGGATTCCTATTCTGTAATGTCAGGTCTAAAGTCTGTTTTATCCTAATGTCGGATATAGTTTTGTCTTTTCTATATTTGCTAATCTGTTCCCACTCAGAAGACCGTAATAATCAGTTCATACTTGTAATGCACAGCATGGAAATTCTAAGGTAGCCCGAATATGCTTATAAAGTGCCTTTTCGGGCTAAAAATTATGGATACACGTCAACTTTCGACAAGCCTGTTTTAGACGCTTCAGGCGATACACTTAGTTTCTAAAGCAAAAAAGATTCGAAAAAATTTGAATGAATTGAACAAGATATTGTCAAAAAATGAGTATGTGGCCCTAAAATTTGATGCTTTTGAGGCAAAACTTAGCTGAATTTGCTTAAATCAGCTTACTTTCTGCGATTTTTTTCTCTGAAAATTGACAAATCAGGGGGTCTCAGCCATTTCGCAGGGGTCAGTGAGCCATTTAGGGTTATTAAAAACCCTCCCCAAATCATCCAAGAACACGTGTATGGATCTGTCTACGGTTTACAGCGGCACAAAAGGCGAATAATGCCAGAATAAGCGCTTAGTTTTCAATATTTGTTCATCTGAATGACAAACTAAAGCACTGTTTTTTTAGCGCGGCGCAAAGGAAACCCCGCCCTGCGCTAATGGGACATTTCGTTCATTAGCGCCATGCGCAAAGGCTTTTTTGGGCAAAAAATTAGAAATTTAAACATTCATTTTGATTTAAAAATTTTTAAAATTTTTTCGGCGCTTGGCGCCGACTTCTAAGAATGAATTAATTGTGTTTGCCAACCACCGCTTTCCTGTTTCATCATAAGCGAATCCCTGCTTTAGCATCTTTGCAGTAATGAATCCTTGTTTTTGTGGTGCATGGTGCCAAATTGATTGTTTTCATTTTAAATTTATCTTTGAAATAGCCCAGCCTTGAGATACACATTGAGAAGATGCCAAAATTTCGGGCGCTTTGCATCTAATTATTGGTTTCTGTATAGCGGTTGCATTTTGCAATACACGAAAATTGAGTGCAAACTGCAAAGACAGCTTGAAGAAATCGCTCAGTCTAGTATAGGCAAGGCAATGAGAAATCAGGTATCAAATTGATATTTTTACCATTAGATTTCTTGTTCGAGTTGGAACCAGTAGTAAGAATTTTTTAAATTTCTTGCCAGAATTTATTGTCAGTCAGCAGTACATGGAGCGCATCAGAAGTTCAAAAATGCCCTTATTTTTGCCTATCGCCAAGCATTTAAAGGTTTTTTGGTGCGCTAATGAGAAGCTCCGCGCGCAAACGCTCTCATCCTGGCCATTAGCGGCTGCGCAAATGGGTGGCGCTAAAAGAAATCCCTGAACTAAAGATTAATTTGCATTTCCTCTGGTACATTTTGATTCTCCCAATGTCAGCTGTCACGTATATTTCTCGGTAATACTAGTATTTCCCCCCCAAAATATCAACGATAGCTATGTATGCATGTGCACATGTATGTACCTGGTCAGATTTATGTATTCAAAATTTATTTAAAGTTAATAATGCAATGCATTGCCTTTTTAATATTCATTGAAAAGTGTTTTCTAATCCGCAAGCGTAATTTTATATGAAAGTCTGCATGAAAATTCTTATTAGCAGAGTTTTAGTTTGTTCGTTAATTTCTAATCGCAGCTATATTTTTTCAGTCAATTAATGCATGGTCTTCTCTATAGGATAAAGATAAAGAAAAGCTGTACGATTTGGATGAATTGGTGGAAAAATTCGATATAAACCTAATTTCCCGTCAGTCAACTCAATTTGAGCCACTTTGGCTGAATGACTACAATCATCAGGTTATGAGCAATCGATTGTCAACCGCTTGTCTCGTTCAAGACCTGAAAAAATTAATTATACGCAAATATAATTTAGCCGCCGCTTCGGCAGATTCTCCCGATTTTCTTAACGTTCTGGACGACAAGTACGTAGAAAAATGTTTAAATTATGCCAAAAATCGTATCAGTTATCTCGGTCAAATGCTTGAAAAGGATCTTGAATGTTTGTGGACTATTCCGGATGCGACTCTGAGTTGCTACGCTCGAAAATCCTCTTCGGATCCAGAAACGGCTTATAAAATATTACGTAGCGTCAAAATTCTTTTAGAAAACTTTGAGGAAGACTTCGTATTGACCGAAATTTCGAAACGACTCAAATTGCACTGTCAATGTAATCAATATCCATTTGCGTTCTTCATGCAAATTCTGAGAGCAGCCGTTTGCGGCTGCGACGTCGGATTGCCGGTGGCCGAGGTTTTTGAACTTTTAGGCCACAAAACTGTCGTAAAGCGACTGGCGTACGTTATAGCGAAAAATTGACGAGCAAAAAGGCCACAATGCACCACTCGAGATTCAGAGTGCTACTTAATATGATTATCCCGATTATTTTATGCCTTTCGTCAGTTGTTTTTTTACGGTAGTATAAATCACTGATTATGCGTAGGTACATACATAGGTACTTATGCATATAGGTAATTACTTAAAACTTTTGCATGCTTCCGCTCCTTTATTTTATGGTTTTTTATTTTAATCTGCGTATAAAACATGCTTTGATAGAAGATTTTTCGATTTTCTCTAAAAACTGCTAAAATTATTACTAAAGAGTTAATAATTTGGGATGGGTAAAATTCTGATACTAAAATGATTGTGCACCCCGCTCCCGTCAGGGATTTCACTACCCCGGAAGTGATTCAAAGTGCCGAAACTGTGGCTCTTCACGTAGGGTCCTTTAGGGTGAACGCCCCGAACCCCTTTCCGGCAAAATTTCTCCTACTTAAGGTTAGTTTTAGGGCCAGAAAACATGGTGGTACCTTATTAATTGCATGTCATCTTCACCCTGGTTCTATTGGGGGTTTTTTCATCCTGGAGGTGATTTAAAAGTACCTACCGAGGTTATCAAGTAGGGCTCATAGGATGAACACCCCAAATCTCTTTCCGGCAAAATATCTTCGACTTAAGGGGTTTAAGGGCTCAGAAACGGGATACCCCATTCGAATGTGAAGCTGACCCCCGTTCCATCGGAGGTCTTCGCCCTGGGTGTAGTCCAAGGTGCCGTAACCGGGGTCCCACAAGTAGGGCCCATCATGGTGAACACTCTTGACCCCGTGTCCGGCAAAATTCCTTTGACTGAAGGGGGTTTAGGGTCTCGGGAACAGGATACCTCATTATTCATATGTAAAGCTGACCCCGGTTCTGTCGGGGGTTTCTCCGCCCTATGGGCAGTCCAAAGTGCCGGAACCGGGGTTCCTCAAGTAGGGCCCATCAGAGTGAACACCCCTGACCCCGTTTCCGTCAAAATTTTTCCGACTGAGTTTAGGAGCTTTAGGAGCTCGGAAACGGGGTACCCCCATTATTCCTATGTGAAGCCGGGGTCTCTCCGCCCTAGGGGCAGTTGTGAAGGAGTTCAGCATGGTCCTAGCCGTTTTATGCGGCTATTATTAGGATCACAAGCCCCGGAGCAACTTGAGTTCTATTCAATTTAAGTAAATAAGTATGCATAGGAACAAAAAGTCGATGAACATAAAAAGCTAACGAGAAAATTTGTACGCTTCTATTATGTAGTAAACATAAATTTTAAGTTTACCTTAAAGTACCTACATAAGATCGTTCGCTCGGCCGAGGCGCGAGGAAATTTACGTCATTTATGTAGGTAAAATGCATAGGAATCTTGTTTAGCTTGAACCGGAACAGTGACAGCCATTCGCGGGCAGCAAGAAAATTCTGATGGAGGGGTCAGGATGAGTAAAACTGCCAAAAATGTTTCTAAAAATAGAATTCTAGGGTTCTACATACAGTAATCTAGGGGTTTCAACTTCTGGGGGTACAACACCCCACGCTATGCGTGGGATAGCTGGTTACACACTATATTTTCTACTGTGTGATTATAGTCTCTTCCACATAAGTTTTGGCATGAATTTTAAGAAGTTTTTCAAAAGTAAGCCGACGCATTACGATAATTATATATCAAATCAGTGCTATAATCGCAATTGGTCAGCTTATTGTCAGACAATTTTTAAAATTTATGCTGAAACTTGTGTGAAACAGACTATAGTTGTACAATCGGAATTCACCTTCATGCAACCGAATTCAGATCAAATCTGCCATTTGTGCAACTACGAGAGCTACACGGTTTGGCGAACTTGTATTAGCAGCTCAAGTGTAGCCACCTACATAGCCAATACTAGTAGCTATCTACGATAGTGCACTGTGGGCTATGCCTTTGGTCTTCCCATCATTTCCCAAATTTTCAATATTAAAAAACATTAAGATACTTGTCCGGTAACAGAATTAAGTAGTATATGATAATAGTAATTGTTTTATGCACTACCGCTTATAGTAGTCTAGAACATTCGTTGTGAATTAAAAGTAATTACGTATTATGTTATTTTAACGTAAACTCCGTTTACTGTAATGGTCCTATGTGGCCATCTTAGTTAGTTGGTTGGCTGACGTACAATTGTATAGTCGAGTACGTTTCTTTCTGTTTTTTATGCGTTATTTTGCTGTCCGGCAGGAAGCCGTGTATATAGAATAGAATAAAATATAAAATCCACCTCCAGGGGTTTTGCTATACCGCGGGGGTGAGGCCAGAGTTTCCTGGCCTGTTGAGGATTTTTGAATTTTGGTGGAGGACTAGGTAAATTTTTGTATTACTATTTATTTCGTTCAAAAGTTTTAATTTTTTCTCTATCCTAAAACTGGTCAAAATTATTATTTAATCTTTAATGATGATTGAGCAGTCTAGAGCTTGTTGGTGTTGTTTTCAAATTTCATCGTGCTACGTACACAGGGAACCAAAAACATTTCTGATCAAGCCTAACCTAGAAAAGAAGTTAATTCATCAACTTGAGCATTGAGATAGGTCAACTGACCTCCGCGGCAATACCAAGATTTAGGTAGGTATTCTTAGGGCTTAGTGCGTAGCTGCTGAGATCACCCAATGAGAAGCGGTCAGCAATATTAGGACCAAGGGGATCAAAGCCGTGAGGTGTGTAAGGGTCCAAAGACCGAAGTCAGCCCAGACCTGCTGATTGGGCCAGCGATGAGAGCAGATCTGGGCAATCTAAGTAAGTCTCAAAGATGGATACACCCTGTTCCTTGTCGTTTCTGTAGACTTGGACGAGCCCTGTATTTACACTGGATCGGCCTCTCTTGCTGGGGTTGCCAGCTACAGCCGAACTGATCAATCATCTTAAATTCTATTTTTCTGGATCCTAAAAATCATTATTTTGGCCATCTAAATATGTGTAACATTTCGTTCACCTTTTGTTGTTGTATTGACCTCAAGGATCTGGCAGTGCGCATTTTAAGTAAGCGTTTGTGGTAAAGATTTGTGTATTGTGGTAAAGTCATTGTTATTTTTCTATTTCCATCGGATCTCTATCGACGAAGGCAGCTTTCACGCTCGCATTTTTCTATAAACACGACCTCAGGTGACGGTTCATCATTTTTTCTCTTTGACCACAAAATTTTGCCACCTAGGTATTTACCACTCCTTTACAACCACATACGCTTCTTGCGCCTTTAGGCTTAGTCCTACCTACTTTTGCTCATTTCACGTCAGGTATATCTTGCTTCACATAAGTAAATACTATTCACGTAAAAACCAGTTTTTCGAAACAACAAAAGGCTAAATTCGAAACATTTATTTTGGGCAAAATTTCGACGTACTGAAATTTGTTTTACCCAAGGTCATATTTTTTGACGTTTTTGATACTCCAAAAATGGCAGGAAAGGTTTTGCGGACACCGCCCAAGCAAATTGAAAACCTTCTACGCCATCTACTTCATCTCGCCAATTACCCACCGCGCCTGCTGACTTAATAGCGCGAGTAATACGGTGAGTACTGACAAGTGAATAAGAAAAATGCAAATAGTAAGGCGAATAATGATTGATTACCCGCATCACTAAATGCCGCGAGTACACAGTCTGATGATGAACTGTTATTGACTACCGTGCAGTCACGCATTAATCAAACTTGCTAACCAGACTGACCCTAACATCGATGACCATCAAATAATACGATGATCAATAATACGACTACACTTAACACGGCAAATCATCCTGAAACCAGTTCGAGCGCGATAATGCCAATTCTGACGTAGAAAGTAATAATAGTCAAAGCAGAAATGCCAACAAAGTTTGTGCTAGTACTAATGTGACTAATGATTCATCTTTAAAAGCGCTACAAGCTATTCATTTGCAATTTTTGGACCTTTCCACGCGCGTAGACCAAGATAAAAAGGAAAATGCTGATGAAATGCATAAACTGCGCCTGAGCTAAGCACAATGCTTAAACTTCTTAAGCAGTTTCGAATTGCATTGAAAGTAATATGTCTGAGCGCGTTAACCACTCTATTCATAGCTTTTACAAATTTTTCTGAATTTAATGCGCAAAATATGAATCGTGCAGAAAGTACGTACGTGCATCTTCGTTGTTGTCCACTGCCATAAACTCGCGCATCTAATTCACGCTCACCTTCGGAAACTGTTCCGGAAAATATCGCTCAAAGTTGTACAAATCGCGCACCTGAGACATCTAATTTATCACAAAATCCCTTCAACACGGGTTTGCAACCAGTGCAAAACTCAGGTTTTTCGGAAAATATACCTACGATTTCGCAGCCGTCGGTACCGATTTCGCAGACGTTGCGATCTCGGCCGTTGCTGTCTTTAAATCGTAATGCGCCTTCTTCGTACCTAATTCTTCGAATGCGAACTCGCAGCAGCAGTTAAATCCACCACCGCTGCAATATTTTCCTGCCTCAAGGTGAAATATAATATTTCAAAATAGCTATGTACCTAATCCTGCAAATATGGAAGGCTCACCTATTATCCTATTTTGCATTCCTCTAATATCGAAATGCAACCTGTAGAGATAAATTTATCTGGCATAAATAACGAACCTGCTACTTGCAAAATGAATCCGTGCCTCTCCCTGAGTCATCTAGTAGGAGATGTCATGTAAAATTTTCTGACGAAAGTTCGTCGAATAGCTATGATCGTCCACGCAGTCGTTGCTCGCGTTGCAAAAGTAGATCGCGCTCAACGACGTCATCGTTATGATCCCAATTCTTCATCCAAAGATTTGCGTGGTAAATCGCACCTCGCTGATTCCTTGAATCTGCGGACCATTTTTAACGCAAATGCAAATTGCAATCGCGAATAAAAAATTTTGATGGCAATAAAACTGATATATGAGCATATTTTGCAGAATTTGAGTCACTTGCCGATGCCTATGATATTGACAAAGCTGATCACTTGAAATTTATGACTGGATTTCTTTGACTATGCTTCACGCTTATACCGTTTTGTTACCTGCTGAAATGAAACAATCTTATTCAAAAGCAAAACAAGCGCTAATAGCGGGAATTTTGTGCAATGGACACTCGGAGCGCTCTTTAATCGTTTTTGGACACATAAACAGCAGCCTAACAAATTGGTTAAAGCTTATTATCTCACTTCACAAAGAATTAATAAAAGCCGACCCTTATGTTGAAGTTGACTCGCATCATTTCAATCATTTGTTATGATATCAATTAAAACAAGGTTTATTACTGCACATTTTGAGAGAATCTTATCACAAAAACCTAGAGCATCATTGGCTGAATTTTTGGACAACGCGCTAAATGCTGAATTCGCTAATAAGGAATTTGAGGAGAAAAAAGCAGTAACACCATATGTATCGGTAACAGCTGCTCGTGTAGGAAGCGCAATACCTAAAGATAATTCTCAAGTGCGTCTTAACCAAAAACGAGTCAGATCATTTGCGTCATAAAACGTTTCATTGCTCGTCGCGTGCTGAAAAGCCAGAAAGCTCCTCTCGTAAATATTGTACCTTTTGCAAGCGCATAGGTCATATCTATGAGGAATGTTTTACATGTCAGAGACAAGAAGCGACTAATAATAATAATTATAATACCCAATCTGATCGAAATAACAATTCTTTGGCTCGCAATCGCAGCCAGTTGCGTTCTTTTCACGTCAAAATCATTTGCCATCGCATTCGAATTCACAAAATTGACATCAATCTCAATCACGATATCGTAACTCTAGTCAACATCATTCATCTAATTATGCGAATAATGATAATCGCTTTGATTCTAAGCAGGCACAATCGAATTATAGGCAAAATCGTAATGATTATCACCAAAATTCATGTGCTAATTATCAAAATTCGCGTTACGATAATCGCTATAATAATCAACCACGACAAAACGCACCTTTTGTTCAGTTCTCAACGAAAAACGTGGAACATACTATAATTCCAACTATCGCAACGACAACGGTTTTAATCGCCCATACGTCACATATACCACAGGTAACCAACCCACCATAGCGCCCCCACCGCAGCCAACCCTTACATCTCCTCATGATGTAAACACGGTTACTGCAAAAGGGCCAAAGACTAGCGCGCGCTCTAACTTATTCCTGCGTCGTAAGAATTTCTGAAAGAGTACAAACGCTTACAGCGTCGTCTCGCGATTTATGAAAAATAAATTTGCCTCCAGTTAAAACCATCGATCCTAATATTCCTATCGTTAGCCATGCTGGGACAAATTTGCCCACTATTCTTGTTAAAGTTCATGGTGTAGACGTACCTGCTCTCATAGATACGGGTTCACAGGTCACCATGATGATTATGTCTGCATTTTTACGTCTTGGTTTTTAACTTACCACCTAAACAAGTCTCACAAGTTGTGCATGGCGTAGGAGAAATAACCGCAGTCGTCCGATATAAAGTAAATATGACTCTCACTATTGCAGAACAATCTATCTCTACTGCAGTATCTATAATTGATCACTTGCCGGAAGACACACTCTTAGGATACAATTTTTGTGAATCCGCACTCATGGGCTAATCCTATTGAGCGCTGTGCTTTCATAAATGGCATAAAGATTAATCTTACTATCATCTCACGAAAAATTGCAATTTTCACAAGGAAATCCAACACGACTACCTCTGGTGTTGTGTGCATGTTTTGCTGCCTGAGCCTGTAATAATACAACCTCAACATGAATTAATTACACCTGGCTATATAAGTCATGGTTCTTGCGATTTTGATTTTACATTATTTGAACCAAATCCTGATTTTATGGAAAAAACTTCACTTTTTTGTTGCTCCATCTATAGTCAATGCGTCACAACCTTAATACCTGTTCGCGTTTGTAACATCTCTTA
The DNA here is from genome assembly GCA_036768485.1 of Mermis nigrescens. Classification (NCBI taxonomy): domain Eukaryota; kingdom Metazoa; phylum Nematoda; class Enoplea; order Mermithida; family Mermithidae; genus Mermis; species Mermis nigrescens. The sequence continues at coordinate 1,397,591 of JAVLUZ010000143.1, read as the reverse complement.
AAGCGCCAATTTGCATTGACTCTGGTGAAATAATAGGTTCTTTAACCTCTGATGCCAAAGTCGTGTCACATGTCTCAAATTTTGATGATAGGACACCTGAGCTTTTTTGCGTCAATAAATGAGTTTTAAACGGCTCCGCCGTTGATTCTGGCAACAGAAACAAATTCGTGAACTTTGCTTAAAATATGACTCTATTTTTGGATTAAAAAATGAGTCTTCGGACGTACCCCCTTGATGAAACATCAAATTGATACAGGGATAAATCCGCCCATTGTGGGAAAAACGTATCATGTTGAGCATTCTAGAAGGGAATCTATGCAAAAAATCATAAATGAAATGCTTGCAGATAAAATTATCTGACCTACAACTAGCCCATGGGCAAGTCCATTATTTCATAGGAAAAAAAGGACAGTTCCCTAAGGCTGGTCAGTCGATTATCGTCGTTTAAATGACGTAACTAAAACGCAAGTTTATCCTCTTCCTCAACTAGATGATTATTTTGATACCTTAGGCTCTGCCGCATATTTTAGCACGTTAGATCTAAAATCCGGTTACTGGCAAATTCCTCTTGACAATAAATCCTGCGAAAAAACTGCATTTATATGCCCTGTTGGCCATTATGAATTTGAAGTTTTACTTTTCGGCTTAAAAAATGCGCCCGCAGATTTCCAAAGGCTAATGGAGCTTGTGCTTGCTGTTCTAAATTGGAAATCTTGTCTTGTTTATATTGATGACATAATTATTTTTTCAAGGCACTCTTTAAAGAACATTTAAAAGATCTTGAAAATGTTTTCATTGCACTTAAGAATGCAAACTTATGAGTAAAGCCAGATAAATGCCATCTTGCTCATGCGGAAGTAAAATTTCTTGGCCATAGCATAAGTTCATTGGGCATCGCTCCTGACATGTCTAAAGTTGCAGACTTAATCATGCTTTCCGTACCAAAACCGTTAAATCTTTGCAGAAATTCCTTGGCTTAGTCCAATGGTTTAAGAAATTTGTTAAAGATCTCGCTAAAATCACAAAACCGTTATTCCATCTTCTTTGCAAAAAATGTCAAATTTTTCTGGAAGGCCGAACACCAAACCGCTTTTGAGCTTCTGAAAAAAAGCATTTTACGTCCCCACCTATTTTGCAATTACCAAAATTTGACAATGAGCACCAATTTATTTTAACAACTGACGCAAGCAATTATGCGTTAGGTTCTATTTTGACTCGAAAGCACTTACCATCCAAAAATCGTTTTATTCTTAGCTACGCTAGTCGCGTGCTAAATTCTGCCAAATGTAATTGGTGCTACATTGGAGAAAGAAGCGCTAGCGGTAGTGTGGGCCATCAAGCATTATCGACACTATCTATACGGTAAAAAATTCATTGTCAAAACTGATCATCAAGCGCTAACTTGGCTAGTAAATGTTAAAGACCCATCGAGTCGTTTATGCCATTGGGGTCTCAAATTACAAGAGTATTAATATGATATCATTTACGTTCCTGGTGCATATAACTCAGCTGATCTTCTTTCACGACACCCAGAATACGATCATGCAAAGCGTAAATATAAACTCGAGCGCAAAAATGTTGTTAATATCGCAAATTTAGACTCGGAAGATTCTGAACTTCAAGACAAATCGGTTCCACCTGACCGATCGCGGATAATGCGCCTAATGCATCAATTAATAATCCTAATGTGCAAAACAACATTCTACTGCGCCAATTGACCCTACCAATTCTAAACGCCTATGTTTCGCGAATGTATCTAACTTATTGATGCTGAAAATGCTGAAATGCTAACACCTGCGCCGCTTACTCGCAGAGCGTTCTGCTGTTGACGAACTGCACAAAATTCGCATCGCGTTGAATGATCTAACAACGAAAAAAGTATTGTGACGAATTTTTTCTCGTTAACGATGTTCTTTATTGTCGTTTTCAACCTAAACCTTCGCCAACTATCGTTCATCAAATCGTTATACCAAAATCTTTGCGTCGCTTTATATTAACCGAATTTCATGACTCTATATTCGGAGCTCATTTTTCATCGCTAAAATTTTGCCCACCATACAAATGCGTTATTGGTGGTCACATGGAAAATGATGCATTGTGTGGTGTAGGAATTGTGATGCGCTACAAATATATGGTCGCATTAAATTCCACATCTATTCCCTTGCAACCAATCGAAGTTTCCGCGCCTTTTGAACTTATTGCGTGTGATTGCTTGCATATGCCGCAGAATCCCCTCCGGAAATGACCAAATCGTACTTTTTATGGACTATTTTACCAAATGCATGGAATCTTTTGCTGTTTATGATATAAGTAAAGGCAACAACAATTGCAAATCTGTTACTGGAAGAGAAATTATCCTACGTTATGGAGTTCCCAAAAGGTTTTTGACAGATCAGGTTCAAATTTTACATCTACCCTAATTTCGAAGTCTGTAAACTCTTAAACATTCAAAATATATTACAACCCCATATCACCTCACTGTGATGGATTGGTGGAACGCTATAATCGCACCTTAATTGATGGTTTGTCTAAGTTGAGCGTGTGATCCCAGTATGATTGTGAACAATTCTTGCCATTCGCGTTATTCACATATCGCTATGACTCCTCAATCATCAACTAATATATCTCCTTGAAATGCTATATGGTCGCAAACCAGCGTTTCCCCTGATACTTTACTTATAAATGACTTTGCGATAAATCCGAACTTACCACCCGTTGTGGAAAAATATGTCATTGATTTAAAGCTGACTTTACAATGTGAGACGTCACGTAGGCGCGTTTGTTTACATCCAACAGTGATGTAAAGTAGTTTACATTCATTGTTTATATGTCCTCAGACCATTGTAGAGACGTAATTTTTCATGAATGTTGATCATAATATCCGAGTAATTTACACTGCATGTTAGCCTTTGTTCTAGAGCATTGCAAAAAATCGAAATTTTTCCTGAGATATAAAAATTTACAGGAATGAAATATATAATAATTACGCTTGCTTACACTCAGCAGTATTGCAAAGTGGTTTAAACCTAATGTTTATTGTCTTTAAAACATTATGGAGACTCATTTTTCCATAAATGTTGAAAGAAATATTGGAGCAATATCAAAATTACGAATCCGACTTAAATATTCTTTACGCTATGTGTTTGTGTAAAGTTTACGTTACGTGTTAACCCTAATTCGATAGACTTGCAGTGACTTTGTAACTGAAGTCAAGAAATTTTCAAGGATTCATATGTGAGACATCAATTAAGTGAGTTTGTTTACCCTCAAAAGTAATCTAAAGTGATTTAAAAATTATGTTCAAGTGTCCTTAGATCATTGAAGAGATGTAATTTTGTCTTAAATGGGTTGCATTAATGTTAAATCTTTCTTAGCCGTGTTTATAATATGTTTCACAAAAGCTTGCACATGGAGAGCTATCGTTTAATTGATGTAAATTGCCTGTAAAAGTGGTTTAAAATGAACCAGCAATCACACTACTGTGCACAGAAGTCGACAAAGATATACAGCTTTATTGTAATCATGTACATTAATAAGCCGTAAACTGTTAGTATTCTCTACACCTAGTAGTTGTGTAAAGTTTGCACTATTCATTTGTTGTTAATATGTAGTCTATACTACAAATTTATTTTACTACCAAATCAAAGCGTTAGTGTTCCTTCCATTTGATATTTGCGTGAAGTTTTTGAATTTTTGCCAAAAATCTTTGCCTTCTAATTTACCAACATCCTGCCTTTTCCATTTTCTTGAAGTTTAAAATCTTTTATAATTCTCTCATAATTTAATGGTAGGTTTTAACTTTAAGTTTCTCTTGGTTTACAACTCTCGCTTAGCAAGCTCATTTTTCAAAACTTTTTCATAGTGATCAGATTAGTTGCGTTTAGTTTGGAATTGGTGGACGGTCGTTATTTTATTACTCGGCTTAAATAAACCAAGTGACTATCTTTTGATTATTTTCTTCATCGCAAATTCAAACACCCAATTTTCAATTTGAAAATTGACCCAATTTTCATGAAAATTGATCCAATTTTAAATTTGAAAATTGAAAATTGGGTGTTTTCAATTTCAAAAGTCACAACACATTGTGCTTGTGTATTGATTGAGTGAGAATTTGCAATGTGAATTCGTTGGTTAAATTTTTGTGCTTGATTATAAGTGAACTGCACATTAAGAAGAAATAACTTAATGCAGTTTTAATTTGAAAATGGATGGTGTCAATAAGGTTGTCTTGTTTAAAAAGGATAATGCTGATGTTAAGAACAATATTGTTTTCCGCGTTCTTGGACTGTTGTCATTATTGTGGCATGTTACTGATTGTGTTTACTGACTGATGTACTGAAATCACGCTAATTAAAAGTGGTGTACTAGCAAAGAAAAATGCTCCGATGGAACAAAAAAGATGAATATACTTGGAATTGTGGATTATTATGGATGTAAAAGGAGGGGACTAGGAAAAATCTACCTAAAGTCGGAAAATCTGCTAAAAATCACACTTTCTCTAAGCAACGCAAAAAATCGATGTATATTCTGCGGCCTCTAAAAAAGTGTCTTTTTTAAATAATGTTCGAAGTTTCAGATAAGAGTGTATAAACAAAATCTATCAAGGTTACTTTTTTAAATTGCTGGCACCTGATCGATAGAAAAGTAAGTGGTATTGTATTTAAAGTTGTTTTGTTTTATGAGCATTATAGCAAGCAAAGCAGGAGCCGATTGATTAGTGCACACAATTGTTTTGGGCATGCTAGTGTATCTACATTAAGTCTGTTTCAAGTCAACTACGTGTTTCCTACTGTTTTTAACCAACCATGTCTTCAATTGTCTTCGATGTTTGCTATTTCATTCAATTGGCTTGGAAGACTGTTAGTTTACTTAATATCATTTCCCATAGCTACTGCATAGCTAACGTGCTGCTGTTTCAATCATTGTTATGGTTGAATATTTATTTTAATCTGTTGGCCGCAGAATATACATTGATTTTTTGCGTTGCTTAGAGAAAGTGTGATTTTTAGCAGATTTTCCGACTTTAGGTAGATTTTTCCTAGTCCCCTCCTTTTACATCCATAATAATCCACAATTCCAAGTATATTCATCTTTTTTGTTCCAACGGAGCATTTTTCTTTGCTAGTATATATATATATATATATATATATATATTTATATATATATATATATATATATATATATATATATATATATATATATATATATATATATACTAGCAAGAGAAAATGCTCTGATGGAACAAAAAAAGGTAGAATATACTTGGAACAAAGAATTATCAAGGATGTAAAAGGAGGGGACTAGAAAAGCTCCTATCTACAAATGTCACAAAATTTGCTAAAATTCAGAAATTTCCTAAACAAAGAAAAAATGAAAGTAAGTAAATCAAAGAAAAAACGTACCTGTGCCTAAAACTGCAAGATCTGCTAAAAATCAGACTTTTTCTAAGCAACGCAAAAATCGATGTATATTCTGTGGCCTTTGAAAAAAATAGGTGAACCTTCTCATATTGTCCAGTTCCGAAATTCTGAGGCAATTCCAAAATTCTGAGGGGGGTTTTCAAATTGGAATATTCACCTTAAAAATAGTGCTATGCTGAAGAAAACACCATTTTTGAACGTATCTTGTCAAGCTCTATCTATCAGTACATACCAAAAAAAAAACCAAAAAGAGCAGAAAGATTTAAAAAATTGAATTTTGGAGGTGTTGTTGGGTATTTGCGTTTTCTTGTTGGGTATTTTGCCTTGGGGTGCATACTCCCCGAACCCCCCTACCTTTATGTTTCGTTTCCAATGCTTATTATGAAGCTTATAAAATAAATCTCAAATCTGCATTTTTGCTAATGACTTGCAACATTAATTTATTTGATATTGTGGTAGATAAATATTAAAAAAAGTTATATCCTATGATTATTTGCGATACCGCAACAAAAGACTGTGATTTCTATATAATGCATGCGTCCATTCAGTACTCTTCTGGCGTTTAATCCCACCAGTCCACCCGTCTTTTATTCCTGCCCATGTAAACTGATAACCATTAGGCATAAGAGGTTAGGGGTATGCACCAGTGTTCAATCAGAACGTTGCAAATTGCCGTTTTCCCAACATACCATCATTACTATTTTTTGATCCAGAAAAATATTGCAACATTGCGCTGCTCAGCTATGGCAATATCTGCTTTTGCAGAGTGAGTGGTTCCGTTATCTAGCCCAATGTTTTATCTTTGTTCGACAGGATGCTGCTTTCTTCTGCAGGCCGCAGAATATACTTTGATTTTTGCGTCGCTTAGAAAAAGTCCGATTTTTAGCAGATCTTGCAGTTTTAGGCACACGTAGGTTTTTTCTTTGATTTACTTACTTTCATTTTTTTCTTTGTTTAGGAAATTTCTAAGTTTTAGCAAATTTTGTGACATTTGTAGATAGGAGCTTTTTCTAGTCCCCTCCTTTTACGTCCTTGATAATCCTTTGTTCCAAGTATATTTTACCTTTTTTTGTTCCATCGGAGCATTTTTTCTTGCTAGTACCCAACTTTTTTTTAACAAAAAATAGTAGTTATTCCTATCTTTGTCAGTGTTGTAGCGAATGTCATTAGGTACTTAGCAATTTATACTTGCATTGTGTATGTATTATACTAAGAAAAATCTACCTAAAGTCGCAAAATCTGCTAAAAATCAGACTTTCTCTAAGTAATGCTAAAAATCAAAGTATATTCTGTGATCTCTAAAAAAGTGTCTTTTTTAATAATGTTCGAAGTTTCAGATAAGAGTGTACAAAATCTATCAAGGTTACTTTTTTAAATTGCTGGCACCTGACTGATAGAAAACTAAGAGGTATTGTATTTAAAGTTGTTTTATTTTGTTATGAGCATTATAGCAAGCAAAGCAGGGGCCGATTGATTAGTGCACACAATTGTTTTGGGCATGCTAGTGTATCTACATTTAGTCTGTATCAAGTCAACTTACGCGTTTCTTACTCCTTTAAACCAACCATGTCTCCAACTGTCTTTGATGTTTGCTATTTCATTCAATTGGCTCAGAAGACTGTTAGTTTATTCCATATCATTTCCCATAGCTACTGCATAGCTAATGTGCTTCTTTTTCAATCCTTTTTATGGTTAAATATTTATTTTAATCTGTTGGCCGCAAAATATACATTGATTTTTAGCGTTGCTTAGAGAAAGTCCGATTTCTAGCAGATTTAGCGGCTTTAGGTAGATTTTTCCTAGTCCCCTCCTTTTACATCCTTAATAATCCACAATTCCAAGTATATTCATCTTTTTTGTTCCGTCAGAGCATCTTTCTTTGCTAGTACCCCACTTTTAATTAGTATGATTTGAATACTTCAGACAGTAAACACATACAGTAACATGCCACAATAATGATAGCAGTCCAAGAACACGGAAAACAATACTGCTCTTAACATCAGCATAATCCTTTTCAAACAAGAAAACCTTACATTATTTCAACAGATCCAAGTTTTTCAGCATTAACTTTATGCAAATATCAAGTGTAAGGAACACTAATGCTCAGATTTGGAAGTAGAATAAATTTTTAGTATAAACTACATTTTAACAACAAATGATTAGTGCAAACTTCACACGACTACTAGGTGTAGAGAAAACTAACAGTCAGATTCTCAATTCTGATTTTATGTAGAACATTTTTTATGTAGAACCATCAGCACGCAAAATACCTAGAATCTCGCAAAAAGGGCCTTTTTGGTCGATTTTAAGCTTAGAATCAGTCCCTTGGTCCTCCTCGCCCATTTTAGGCACAGCATCTGATGATTCGATTGGTTGATCTTCACAGTTAATAGCATCGTGGTTAGGTTGCCTTTTAATGAAGTACTCTGAACAATATACACCAAGAATTCCCGGATTAAGTGGGTCAGCTCAAAGTCTACTGCACGCCAGCTCAGTTGGTACATCCGCTTCAGGCATGTAGTAAATGCGTGCATCAATGGGATTTTGATGCAACTTTAACCACCACTGCTCAGACAGTTTGTTTCGAATTGGACCAGAAGTAGTTGGCTTTCGTTTCCAGTTTTCATCACTGTGGTCGCTTAGCATTGATTTTGTGTCATCGCATGAGTTAGGCATCTGAATATTTGCTTTTAATTTACATAATTGTTACTGCAGTAAAATGATTAATGATAAGAGCTTAGCTGTAGTTCGAAGTTTAGAGTTTTAGAGTTCCACCTTAATTCGAGGTCTGAGATTATAAGTATGTGACTTATTTTTACGTTGATCATTAGTCAATTGATCTTTAGATTGCTTATTGATCATTGAAGCATTTTTCGACTCTACTAAATTTTTATCAGCTTGTGGAATCTTTTTTAATCGGTTCACATGAATTATATGAGGTTTTACAGCATTTTCACATTTTATAAAAACGTTCGGATAACAACTAGTGTCTGTGACTGTGTACGGCCCTTCCCATGGGTGAGTTAATTTTGTAGTTTGTCCTGGTTTCACAGTAAAATTGTGTTTGTAAACTAAATCGCCTACATCAAATTCAATATTTTTAACTTTTTTATCATATTGTCTTTTTTGCATGATTTGTGAAGTTTCAACATTTTCCTGGGCTATGTTCCAAGATTTTTGCATGAAACATTTAAAATGATAGTAAAAGTCATCTATGTCAATTGTGTACTTGCTCACATGTTTATTTAACACTGCATCAATGGGAAAATTTGGGATGCGCCCATATAATAGAGAAAATGGACTGTATTTAGTGGACTCATGCTTTGCAGAATTATAGGCGAAGTTGACATACGGCAAAAATAAATCCCAATCATCATGCTTTGTTGCAACATACATAGATAACATGCTTGCTAGTGTTCTATTGAAATGCTCAACTAAACCGTCAGTCTGAGGGTGATATGGTGTAGTGTTTATTTTACAAATATCACAAAATTTGCAAATTTCGGCGATAAGAGATGACATAAAATTAGAACTTTGATCAGAAAGAAGTGCTTTTGGAGCTCCATGTCTCAAAATAACCTCATTTAGAAAAGCTTTTGCAGTTTGCTCAGCAGTAACATGTGAAAGTGCAGCCGTCATACAGTATTTTGTCAAATAATCAGCAAAGACAATTATATATTTATCCCTCTTTCAGTTAATGGTAAAGGACCTAAAACATCAGTGGCTACTCGGTCAAAAGGTCCTCCAACTGGAATACTTAATAACGGAGCCAGTGTTAGTGCATGTGGACCTTTTCTACTTAAACATTTGGTACAATTAGTACAATGCTGTTTAATGTCATTATAAAGTCCAGGCCAGTAAAATCTTTCACGTATACGATTATATGTTCGCTGAAAGCCAAGGTGTCCAGCAAAAATGTCATCATGAAAAGCGTGAAGTATTTCTTCTCGCATAGATTCAGGAATAACAATTAAGTCTAACAAACGTTTTGCATGTGGTGGACCATGAAAATGTAAAATGTCATTTGAATAAGAAAACTGATTATACATTAAAACAATCATTCGGGCGAGTACAGAGTCATCTGTTAACTCACAATTTTTAAGAAATCGAATAAGTCCATTGCAGAAAGGATCTTCAAGCTGTTTTTCAGTAATAGTGTCCTCCTCAGAATTTTCCACACCTGACACTATCAAGCAAGAAATCCTTGAAAGTGCATCAGCGTTTAAATGATTCTTTCCTGCTCTATGTCTTATTTCAATATCATATTCTTGAAGGGCAAGCCCCCAGCGTGCAATGCATGGTGAAGGGTTGGGCTTTTTAAGGATATACTGTAAAGCAGCATGGTCTGTAACAATGATCACTTTATGTTCATACAAATAAGTACGGAACTGTTTGACAGCCCATATTACCGCAAGAGCCTCCTGTTTGAACACTGGATAGTTTTTCTCAGCTATTTTTAAGCTTCTGCTTATATAAGCTATCGGATGTTCTCGGCCATTTTGCTCTTGCGCTAATATGGCTCCTATGCCAGAACCTGATGCATCAGTTTGAATGATAAAAGGTTTAGTGAAATCGGGGTACACAAGCACAGGTGCTGAGATGAGAGACAATTTTAAATTTTGAAAAGCTTGTTGACACTTTTCGCACCAATTAAATTTAACATTTTTCATAAGTAAATTATACAAAGGTTCGGCAATGAATGAGAAGTCCTTAATGAAACGTCTATAGTAACCAGCAAGACCAAGAAAACTTTTTAATTTTTCAACGTTTTGAGGTACCGGAAATTCCTCAACCGCCTTAACTTTCATTGTGTCAGCATGTATTCCATCAGCAGAAACAATAAAACCTAAGTAAGTAGTGCTCCGTTGTGCAAACTTACATTTTTCTAGTCGTAATTTTAGTCCTGCCAAGCCAAGTTTTTGCAAGATGAGTTCAATGCGACGTAGGTGTTCTTCGAACGTTCGACTGAAAATCAGAATATCATCTAAATAAACTAAGCAAATGTCCAATTGTAAACCATGCAAAAGAAGATCCATGAGTCTTTGAAATGTAGCAGGGGCGTTGCACAACCCAAAAGGTAAAACATTAAATTTGTATAATCCGTTAAAAGTCGTAAAAGCAGTTTTTTCCTTGTCTTTTTCTGCTACGGGTATTTACCAGTACCCCCAAGCTTGATCAAGTATAGTGAAATAAGTGCTATTGTTTAATGTTTCAAGAATATCATCAATCCGCGGGAGAGGATAGATATCTTTTTTAGTAGCATTGTTAAGTTTCCGGTAATCAACACAAAATCTGTACCCTCCTGTCTTTTTAGGCACCAAAACAATTGGGCTGGCCCACGGACTAAATGAGGGTCGTATGACATTTTTACTTAACATTTTTTCTACTTCTTTTTTAATCACTTCTTGTTGACTGTATGGAACTCGATAGGGTTGTTGTTTTATCGGCGAATTATCACCAGTGTTAATTAAATGATAAACAGCAGACGTTTGACCTAAGTCATTATCATCTTTTACGAAAAGCTTGGAAAATTTATTCAAAAGTTGCAGCAAAGCTTCTTTTTCGCTCTGTTTAAGATCAGAATTGCCTTGAATTTCTTTAATTACAAAATTAGAGTTAATTGAAACATTATCATTTTTTAAATGCTCCAAAAATACACGAACTTGGCCTAATTTTGTATCTTTGTAAAGAGTTAAAGGCTCTCCACTGACATTAAGAACACTAACAGGAATAAACCCGTTCATTGGTGATGCGAGTGAGGCGCTGACAAAAGCAGAACACTTAATCGCTTTATCGTCATATGATTCAAAAATTAAATTTTGTTGACTGTCATATGGTTTACCAATCTTCAAATCAACAAATTTCAGACTTTTCGGTGCTATGATTGTTGTTGACTCTAAAACAGCTACTCCTTGGTGTTTGAGAGGTAATAATAAGTGTCTAGTTAATGGAATCTGATAGCTACCTAAATGTAAAGTGCTATTTTTCCAAGAAAATGTTATACTGTTAAAGCGACAAAGAAAGTCAGTGCCGAGCAGAAAATTAACGGGGCAACATTGAACGACATGAGCTAACAAAATCTCAGGAGATGATGAAGCCTCATAGTCCTTAAATCTCAAAGCTTTCCACACAGATCCCAAAATATTCGCTTCTTCATCATTAGCGAGTGAAACTGATTTTACTAGCAAAGCCATAAGTGATAGCAAAAGTTGATTTTGAAATTCTTGAGAAATTAGCGTGATCTCAGAGCCAGTATCGATTAAAGCTGTGCTGTATAATGAGTTATTTGGTTGCTGAGGATTATAAATGAGAATATTAATTTTTGGAGCTCGCTCTAATTGTTCAGCTTTTAAAGTGATAGGCAGCGATGAAGTTGTCAAAATATTTGCTCTATTTGCATTATTTATTTCCTCGGAATCTGACGGAACCGTGATAAAAGGTCGAAAAGCATTAGCTAAGAAATTTGTGAACTGATTATCTGAATTTGAATGCGGCGTGTTAATTTGTTCATTGACAGCTAGATTTTCAGAAAAAATCTCTTTTTTATTACTTTCCTGTAAAATTGATTTAGTACGCTTCTCCTTGTAAAATAATTTCGAAAATTTACAAAATCGCAAAAAAGGACGACACCAGTTTAATCCAAAAAGTGCTAAAGCAATGAATGCGATGATGAGTAAAACATTCAAAAATAATTGCACTGGTCCGGAAAGTATTTTATCTGCAGCACCAATCACACTATGCGTACCATTAATAAGTATATTCTCAAATGGTTTACTTATGCTATTAGACACTTCAGTGTAAAGTGATCCTGCACCTTTAAGAAAATTGCTCACGATGCTTGGGCTAAGTGATAAACTAGCTGTGTAATTGATAATGCGATTAACTTGCATTTCAACGGCAGAAGCTCGCATCATAAAATTTCTTAATAAAGTGAGTGAGTGAAATTGTTCATTCTCGTGTATATTATGAAAAAGAGGCGTAGCGTTAAATGTATACATTGACCAATTAGCATGCCATGCTACTTCGAGCGGTAAATTAGTTACATGAGTGATCCCAGATAAAGTTCTCCAATTTTTACTTGTTCGAAAAAACCCATGAGTAATTTTAATGCAATCTTGGGTAGGCGAAGAAGTAGTAATGTCTTGTGTACCAGGCAAAACAAATAGCAATTTTCCTTTATGCAAAATAGGTAAAAATTGATAGCAAGTAGTATTATATTTATAGTCCCAAAAAATATGTTCACTGACCACAGGTTAACAGTCCCAAATGATCAAAGCTTGGCCAGCAAAAGCTGCGTGAACATCACGACAATTTAATAAAGCGCGTTGCGCCTATCGTAGCATCAAGTTGCAATAATTGCCAGATGATTTGCAAATAACGATCAGCAGACCTACATAATTCGAGCCAAACATACCGAAAATTTTGCATTTCTAAATTTCTGATTTTTGTAAAAAGAAATTGCAGTTTCGAGTTGACTGGATCGCTGTCAAAAGTAAAATGCTCCGGTGAATTATTATGTGCAGCAAGATGTTCCGAAAATTGCAGCAAAACGCCTTGTGCAGTCTCATATGTATTTTGTAGATAACATTTATTAGTTTCACGAACAAGTGTAAAAGCCCCTTGAACACTTTCAACAGTTACATAGTCGTCTGAAATTTGCGCATAGTAAGTGCCTATTTTTGTAAATTGACAAACACTTTTAAAATAAACATCGTGCCAAAATAAAGTAACAAACTCAGTCATACAGAATCCGTGCAATGCTTTACAACCACCTGTGTCTCCCAAGTCACTGAGTATCGAAACCCCATCATAAGACGACACAATACCTATTTCTACAAAGAAGTTAGTCTGTGAAAAGCAATAATCTTTGCAGCAATATTTGAAAGAGACGGACAAAGTCTGGTTTGTAGACCATAAGCTATGATGCAAATCAAAAAGTTTTTGTCCTTTGTATTCTTTTATTTTCCAAGCAAGCTTGCAGTCTAACAGTGAAACGGCTTGCTGATTCGAAAAGTCAGAGATGATACCCTTAGAACCAAAAAAACTTTGATAAGTGCAAATGGTACGTGTTCGCTGATAACATTTCACTGCAGTGGCTTCAATAGGTTTGCTACGCGGTGCCCAAATATTTATTTTAGCTTTTTTAGCTAATGAGTCAAAAGTATCTGGCAAAACACAGTGAACTTTTTGAGGTACAGAAAGTGCATGCCCATTTCTATGTGTTCCACATGCGTAAAAAGTATCAATGTTCGGATTCTCTAACAAATTTACACACGTAATTATTGATAAATAAAACAGCAACATGTACAAAAAATAGAATGTTTTGATAAACGGGTACCCGAGTATTTTATTTGCGCGCTTTATGTGGTGCCATGAAATAAAATTAGAAAACTCTGTCGATAGTGAATGAGGAAGAGAGGCATCCCAGCTAGAATCACCTAGTAATGAGGAAAAATATTTATTTTCATCATAAGTCAAAACGAATAGGCTACCACCTTCCCTCTCTGCTCCTTCCAGACTAGGGCTGGGTACAATATCATTTGGGTTCATAAAAAAAATATTGTCGACAGAGCCGAACGAAATTAAATTCGTCCTCATGGAAGGAAATAATTCAGCAGGGTAAGAATTGAGTAATTGTGGATCATTACAGTTAAATGGATCAAAATCATGTTGATAAGTCTCAGTGGTTCCCTGCTCAGGGTTGGCTCCCTCATCTTCCGCATGACCTACCGTTGTGACACTTGCTTGCTGCCTAGGAACACAGGACCTATGTGTAGACAGTTGCAAGTTGCTCTGACGATCATTGCGCGACTGATATCGATTATTATTGTTAAATGATTGAAAATTCGAGGAATTATTGCGCCGAGTTGAATCATTAAAAGGCGATGAATTATTAGTAAACTGAAAACGAGGCGAGTAATTAGTTGATTGTAAAGAACGAAATTTTTGCCTACAATTTTCAACAGAATGTCCTGTTCGACCGCAAAAATTACAAAACGGTAAATAATGTGCACTGTCTCTAAAAGGTCGATTTGAATTTTGAAAATTATTCGGGTGAAATGACTCACCGAAATTCATGCGATATTGCAAACCAGGGTTAAATTTATTCTGAAATGAATTCGTGCTATATTTTTGAACAGCATTTTGATTGTCAAATGAGTCTTTTTTGCATTTTTGACAAATAAAGTTATTATTTTGACGTTCAGAATTGTGAAAAGTCGGATTGCCAGCAAAAAGGCTAGATGAACTTGCTTGTTGCTCCTCATACGCCTGATTCACTTCCTGCTTATAAGCCTCAGTGACTGCTTCCTCAAATGTTTTAGGCGACGCATTACAAACCCATATTCTTAATTTAGGCGATAGTTTAGAGATGAAATGGCTCTTAACGAAATCATTTTCATCATGACCGGTCCAGCCAGGTTGCGCGCGTTTAGCAAGACGTCTGATATCAGCAGCGTACTGTATAACTGATTCATTAGTTAACTGATGCCTCGCTACGAGCTGATCGCGCTTAATGTCGATATGTTGATTATCGGGAAAGCGATTATGAAAATATTGAACCCATTCAGCCCAAGAGTTAAGTGCAGGCTGTCTTTGCGCTAGATCATGATAAAACGTCAGTGCAGCTCCTTTAAGATAAGTTGAAAGTAAAGCGATTTTTCTTTCGTACACAGAAGCTCCTGCCAAAATTGCTAAATTAGTAAATTGTTTCTCCCACTCTCCCCAGTTTATATCACTGTCACCAGAAAATTGAGCAAGAGGCGGAGATGAAACAAATGTGACTGGTCTCTGATCATATAATTCTTCAATTTTAGAAACAGTTTGTTGTAAAAGTGCTATTGCAGCTGCATCCATTTCTTTTTTAATAATATCAGTATTTTTAATTTTTTTAGCCTTTTTACTAGTTATGTTAATTGTGTTAGCAACTGAAGAACGATCACCAAACGAAAAACTAGCTCTAGATCTCAATTTATCAGTAATTATACCTGATTTCGCTTGCTCAGTCGCTTCTGCAATCAATTCTTCGTATTCGTCAGACAGCGAAATTCTTGAAGCCGTCGCTAGCTACGTATATTAAATTAAATGCGACCGACAGGCTTGAATAAGCAAAGTTGCAATATGAATTTGTTAAAAGTTAAAGAAGCATCCGGCGTACATGGCACCACTTGTAGAAAATACGTTGATGGCAGTTTGGTAGAATGCGGGTTCTTATAGTGTATTACAAAGTTAACTGATATCTTTATTATGGCTTTAGTCAACTGAATATAAATATAAGGGTAGGTTGTTTATTAAGCAGAGTACACGAACGGCGGTCGGAAAAACGTGAATACTGAACCAAAATACTAAAGCAAATATAATTTTATAATAATTATTAGCGCTGCGTGGTCATACGCAGGCCAAAGTTCAGAAGATCACGAGCTAGCTGACGCACGAGCGTAGGATGCTAAAAGATGAACTACAAAATATGCAATGACGCACATTCAAAGTTCCGAGCGAGAAATCTTATTACATAATCTTATTTTCGAATCTTTATAAAAACTTACGTTAAATATTCTCTAAAATGCTTTTCGTAAAATGTTCTATGAAGAATTCATAATGTATAACGCATACATTGCAAATCAAGATGTAAAATGATTTCACTTTCGTTACAGTACTTTTTAATTTCTGTGGTAAAACTCGAACTGGACATGCATTAGCTATACCAGATCACACAGAATGTATTCCACCGGTAGTGAATTTGAGCTCGCATAAAATGAAAATCGATGTTTGGGTACCTAAGGATACACCTTATATAACTGAGGCTGTAAAATGTTACATTCGTAATCGCACAGTTTGCACAAACACAGGTTTCTTTAATAGTAAAGGCATAGTATACGACCAAATAAGCACACAACATGTTTCAGCTCTAGGATGCGAGGAAGCATGGCAGACTAAATGGTGGGAATCCGAGGCACTTCTTTCCTCTGAGCATGGATTTTGGTCAACAAATAACAGTCTCAATATCGAATTCACATGGTGTTGTCGTGATTTTTGTAAAAGTGCAATTAACTTTTTCATGGAACTAGGAACTGTAGGGACTACAGATGGAGTCACACTAAGCTCTGACTTAGGAGATGTAGGTGGATGCCACCCACAGATAGGTAAATGCTTAATCAGAGATGCCGTTATATTTTGGAATTCATATCCGTTGCGCACTACATGTAAATATGAGAAATTAGGAACACACATTGCTGAAGTGAATTTTCCTTTTCTTATAATTAGAAAACTACAAATAGGTCTCACTCTCACTCAAGAAACACACAAATGCGGACTTATCAGTACCTTTAAAACTGCACAAGGCTTACTCGTAAAAATTATAATGAGTAGAGATAGTTTTATGATTAGACAACTTTTTAGTAGACTACCTTTTCAAAACAGCACAAAAACATCACTCAAAAATGAAACATATCGTTTCAAGTCTGATCCTATGAATGCTAAACTTCAGTACCTTAAAGGAAAAATACTAGAAATTGAACAAGCAAATTTTTGAGAAGTTTGGTTTGAACTTTGTAGGTCATCTCAACGCCAGTTAGACATAATAAAGCAGATCATGAGAATTGACCCAACTGCAGGAGCTAGAATTTTGTTAGGATGCACAGACATACATGCATTATTTACTGGGGATGTTCTTATGATTTGGGAATGTAAAAAATTAAATAGCTCAAAAATCTTTGGGACTATCAAGTAAATGACACATGTTATGAAGAACTACCCGTCAAAATTAATTCAGACTTATATTTTGTTGCACCCGGGAGTTCAGACATTATAAAATATTCTAATAAAATTCCTTGTAAAGACAGAATTAAAGGAATTTTTGGTAAAGGAGACTTTTTTCGAACACAACAAGGCTCTACGCACGTCATGCACATCCCACTTCAAGTAGCTTGGTCTAAAAATTGGACCATGTTCACATTTGATTCACCACCACTCTCTCTGGATAAGGTTAGTACGATAGCAAGTCAGGAAAAAACACATACACAATTTAGCAGGAAAAATTGAATGTATCATGTCTTATACGGCTCAACTTTCTGGAAAATCCTGATACCGTTTATCAAATTCTAGCAGGCACAGGCACCGCATTAAGTAATGTAATGGATAGAAATGAACGGAGAGTAGAATGTATTTTAAGTGCTAGCGTAAATGATGCATCAGGGGCAGTGACTAATTTACTTAAGGGAGCCCACCAAATTTTAATTAACATTTCAGTTTTTGTTTTCATTATTCTCCTTCTCAGTGCCACAATATATTTTGTTTATCGTAAAATTCGTAAACAGTGTCAAACAAGGACTTACCGATGAGCATTTAAGCAAGCATTAAGAGAAGACATTGAGCTTAAGCCGATGCAAACTATCCCAAAAGCGCCAGAAATCACAAATTTACTGACTGAACCTAAAACACATGAGCAGAAAATTAGCGCTAAAAAGTCAGCACCCGTAGGCTCACGTTTCAAAGACTCGTTACAGAATTTTGTTGGTCTATTGCTACGCTCAAAACTTTCTCCAATTAATGATGATTGTATTATTAGGATACCAGCTATTAAAATTAAATTAGGCCAAACTGAAGTAATAGCATACATTGATAGTGGCAGCAGCAGTTTCCATATTAAGTAAGCAGGCTTTTGATTATCTAAACAAACAAGGAAATTATAAATACGCAGTTAAGGAAGCAAATCTAAGTTTATTTTGTATGACTGGCCATGAATTAGTGATAAGACAACAAGTAACAATACCATTCTCTGTAGGATCACATTTAGTCAGTACCAGTTTTGGTATTTATGATATCAAAACTTCAAACAAGCCTAACATTGATTGTCTACTAGGATGTGACACACTGAACCAGTTTGAGACGTTTTCATTAAATCTAACCAAAAACACCCTAAAGGTGAAAGATAAAATATTGTTCTTATTAAAAAATGAAGACATGTTACATGTTGGTACGCCCTGGCGAATAGAAAAACCGGATCCATTAAATAAGGACCTATCCGCAGGAATTTCTGACCTAACTCTCATAGATAAAGTTGATTTAAGAAAATCAAAATTCTGTAAGAACCGTACCAAGCACATACGTCTTTTAGCGTTAAGCGGTAATAGTTTTGCAGTTCCACCTTGTATTCACATTAAAGTTAATGAACACACTGTGGAAGGCATCATAGACACAGGTGCAAGCCTTTCAGTCTTATCTCTAAAACTTGCAAAACATCTAAACATAGTTAAAAATATAAAACCACTAGAATCCGTAATTAAGAGTGCAAGTAATAGTCCATTACCCGTATTAGGCTCTGTTTGGGTTCAATATTTGCTTAGGTACTCGCATAGAATTGCTAGAGATTTATATATTAGAGAATAGTTCATTTGACTTGATAATTGGAACCGACTTTCTGACACACTTTCAAAATGTTAATTTTAATTTTAAAAATAATTGGATAACATTTGATAATCACATGACTAAATTCACACGTGAGATAAATTCTGGCAAATTAGAGCACAGTAAGGTCACTCTCAGTACTAATATTGTAATACCCGCAAGGTCAGTTCTAAACATTAATGCGCTTATACCTCAAAAATTTGAAAATAACCTAACACTTTCTTTTGAACCGAATTACAAAATGATTGAGAAAACAGGAGTCACGCCTTTTGCATCTCTCACAAAAACAATGGATAATGAAATTTTTGTTCAGATAATCAATCCTTTAGCGATTGAAACTGAAATTGTATAAAGATTCTGTAATAGGTTATGTGAATAAAGTTTTCCTAGAAAATACTGGAAATATGGAAGACACAAAGCACTTAAAGACAACTGAGCGTCGCTCTATATCTAAAGTAGGTCACATAAATTGGGATGCTGTCATCTGTAAAAATTCTCTGACTCAATTTCAAATAGATAACCTTAAAGATTTTCTTTTGCAGCACCTTGACATGTTTGTAAAAGATGATCATGACATTGGTAAAACTGGCCTTGTTTCTCATAAGATTGACATGGAAAACAACGCACCAGTCCGCAGCTATCCATATAGAGTACCATTTAGCGATCGGGCAAAAATTGTATCACACATAAACAAAATGTTAGAGGCTGGGATAATAAGCCCCTCAACTAGCCCTTGGGCCAGTCCCATTGTCCTTGTTAAGAAAAAGGATGGTAGTGATCGATTTTGCGTAGACTATGGTAAACTTAATAAAATCACAAAAAAGGACACCTACCCATTACCACGTATTGATGACATTCTTGACACGATTGGTAAAGCAAAATGGTTTTCAACGTTAGATCAAGCATGGGGTTATTGGCAAATCCCGGTGGAACCCGCTGATAAAGAGAAAACCGCCTTTACCACTTTCAATGGATTATATGAATTTAATGTATTACCTTTTGGATTATGTAATGCTCCAAGCACCTATCAACGACTTATGGATGTAATCTTACATAATTTACAGTGGAAAATCTGTTTAGTCTATTTAGATGACATACTCGTGTTTTCTAGCACTTTTGATGAGCACATAGCCAATCTCAAGCAAGTTTTTAGCCGTCTTAAATCTGCAGGACTAAAACTTTGTCTAGAAAAATGTGCATTTTGTAAAACAACAGTCAAATTCTTAGGACATGAAGTAACAACCAAAGGATTAAGACCAGATGAACTTAAGGTTAAGGCCATAAAAGATACAAAAGTACCTAGTAATGTTGATGAGATCCGCACTTTTCTTGGCTTGGTATCTTATTATCATAGATTTATACCTAACTGCAGCAAAATAGCGTCACCATTAAGTAATCTTCTAAGAAAGAATAAAGAATTTATCTGGGATAACGTATGTACTAAAGCATTTGAGACACTGAAAACAGCATTAGTCACAGCACCTGTTCTAAAGCTACCAGATTTTTCAAAAGATTTTTATTTACAAACCGATGCATCTTCTTATGGCTTAGGCGCCGTACTTAGCCAAACACATGATGAAAAAGAACACCCTATCGCATACATCAGTAGAACTTTAACTAAAGCTGAAAAGAATTATTCTACAACTGAATGAGAAGCATTAGCTATAGTATGGGCAGTAAAAACTTTTCATCCTTACATCACTGGACATACCATACACATACAGACTGATCATGCCCCTCTGTTAGGACTTTTTAAGAAATATAATCTCACTGGACGCTTAGCTCGCTGGCAAGCCACTATGCAACAGTTTCAGTATGAACTTACATATAGACCTGAATCTAAGCATAAGAATGCAGACACATTATCTCAAATATGCACTATACAAGCTGACTCTGAGAATAAGACTATAATGGAAAAACAGAGAGCTGATCCCATTCTAAAATTCTTAATTGAATATCTTGAAAATGGAACAGTACCTGAGCACAAAATCTCTAAGGATCATATTATTCATAAATCGAGATATTATAAATTAATTGATAATTGCCTCTATCGCCAAAATGATAGATTAAAAAACGTCTTTACCTTAGTTGTTCCAAGTTTGTTAAAACAAGAAATTCTTGAAGCATATCATGATGACGTACTTTCTGGGCATTTTGGTTTTGATAAAACCTATGAAAAAATCAAACAAAAATATGTTTTGGGAAGGAATGATTTATGATATCAAAAAGCACTGCCAGGAATGCTTAGGCTGTGCAACAAAAAAGTCACCACACCAAAAAGCACCAGCATCTTTATGTCCGCTGCCTGTAGAAGGACCATTTGATAGAGTAGCGACCACACATGGGCATGGGAGGGTTTGAGGGGTATGCACCCCCAGAAAATGAAATACCCCCCCCCCAGAAATCAAAATACTGCACCCAGAAAATTTTTTTTGCTTTTTTAGCAATTTTTTGATGCCATTGGATAGAGCTTGATAAGAAATGTCAAAAAATGGTGTTTTTTTGCCATATGACCATTTTTTGACCTTTAAAAATTTTTTAACCCCCTCAGAAATTTTTTCAACCCCCCCCCTAGAATTTTGGTGCTGCCCACCTATGGTAGCGACTGATATCCGATGACTTACTTAGGTAATAAATATGTAATAGTTTTTACAGATTATCTGACAAAATGGGTTGAATGTTGTCCAATACCTGACTGCACTGCAAAATCCACTGCACAAAAATTTATAGAAGGCATCTTATGTAAACATTCAGCACCTAAGCAATTACTTTCTGATAGAGGTACAAATTATATGTCAAAACCACCTAATGAAATTTGTGAACTTTGTAATACAAAAAAATCAATACTAAGGCCTATCATCCTCAAACAGATGGGCTTGTAGAGAAATTTAATCACACACTCGCTAATATGCTTTCAATGTATGTTAGTCAAAATCAAAAAGACTGGGATGAGTTTTTGCCTAACGTCACTTTTGCCTATAATTCAACTTTTCAAACTAGTACCAAGTTCAGCCCTTTTGAATTGCTCTATGGGCGTACACCTCAATTACTGGTAGATATAGCTCTTAATTTCAAGCCCTCACGTTACATCATAGACTTAGATGATTATGCAATAAGTTTTAAGCAGTATCTTTCTAACGCATGGACTATAGCTAGAGCAAACATTCAGCATGCACAACATTTGCAAAAGTTGCAGAACAACAAAAAGGTTAAAAATGATAATTATAAAATTGGTGATCTAATAATGGTGTATAATCCATCTACTCAAGTAGATAAAACACATAAGCTTATGCATTTGTGGCACGAACCATATAAAATTAAGAGCATAAGATACCCAATCCTCTCTCTCAAAAATGGAAATGGAAAATTGTTACCCAACTTTGTACACATAAATCGTACTAAGTTATATAAGCAAGACGCAGGCACTGATATACTAACTTTATCCTCGGACACCAATAAGTTTAACTCCAAAATATCTAAGTTATCCAACTCAAAGCTAAACCAACATGCTTATAATCTAAGAAGAAGGGTAGTCGCCCCACCAAATGCACTTAATTTGTAGAATTTGAAGATAAAAATCACATTCTCAATTCCAATCACAATCTCCTTACAGAGTATGTAATGTTTAACGTTATAGTGATTTCCTGACACTTCTTAGGTAAAAGCACAATGTCTGCATCACAAACCAATTCCACATCAACTTCTGATTCCTTTGCTTCCACCACTGAGAACTGGAAGCAACACACAACACCAACACCAGAGGAAATGCAGCTTCCCGCCAATCTCCTGGAGCAGTGGGCAATGCGCTTTTGTCGGCAAGCCGGCACACTTTGACTTTTCCTGGTCCCTGATTAATTGCTGGCCGACATTGCATGTCAGGTGCTGACAAGGATCATGCCCTTCCTGGCATATTGGCTGTTGCGACTGATGCAAAAGAGGCAAATGTCGAAGAACATAGGCATCTCACGATTTTTTGCCCAGATGGATTGACTCCTCAGGTGGTTCACATCACTACCTGATTGAGTTACTGACCAACCCCAACATATTCTTCATTAGGTTTAACTTCCCCAGAAGCCTTGGCTGCCTCAACCACCGATTCTAACATGGTACCATCAACCTCAACATCAGGCAGAAGTTGGAGGAATTGGAGAAACTCGATCGCCTCCCAGTTCCACTTTAATAGCGCCACCAACATCTGTGCCTTAGCTCAAGATGTCTTTTGTCTGGACCCAGAGGTAATTAAAGATCTACTCAGCAACAACGGGGCTATCTCAACACTACTTTGGGCTGGGCTGTGCTTCAATATATTTGCGCTAGCTGATCAGTCAAACAAGGAGATCCATGGCACCGGAGTCAAATGGCCGACCCGTAAGGTTTGGCAGGCCACACACCCATCATTTCTAAAGTCACCACCACCGAGCACTGCTACATCCGCCCAAAGACCAGATCCAACTCCTACGGCCCACAGTTGACCAACAACACCAAACACCCCTCCGCAACACCTTAAAGTACCAACAACACCACTTCAATGCCGCAGCCTCTTAGCCACTTCTGTTTGGCCGCCACTACTACCACCTCAAGCAACTGTCGATAGCCGAACCATCAATGTTAAGCCTCACTTTGGGCGTCTCATCCAAGAAATGGTGACCAAATTCAGTGCCCGTTTCTACAACTGTCTGGATGCCCATTGGACGGCAAATCATGAGAACTTCATTGAGCAGTGGAAGCATAAGCTACATTGCAAATTTGCCATGCCACCCGCGGAACTCCAGGCTAAAGAAGCTCAAATGAAGAAGGTGATCGAATACTGCATCAACGCCAAAGCCGCAGGAGCCAGAAGCAGGCAAAATTAAACAGAGTATACATGATTCGGTAATTACACCACCCTCTCCTTTCACCCCAAAGTCCATTTAAAGGGGGAGGTATGTAATAGAATTTATTTAAGATAAAATAACCTACAATAAACACATAATATTATCAAATTATTTTTGTACCCTAAGGCTATTATTTTAACTCAAATATTATCAGACTACTTTAATCTTTGTAATTTTGGAAGACATACATCAAATTCAAACAGTCTGTTGTAACGCAGCTTCAGCATCCATTTACAGTCTACTAATTGCATGTGAACTCCCTAAAATCTAGTCAGTACAAAGGCAAGCCACCTCCAAACGCACGTGGAGTCATTAATTTACCATTTCCGTTTAGCACACAAACATACAAACTCAACCTCCTAAAGTATCCAAAAAGGCACGACTAGTTTTGGGCCCCAAGGCCTTTTGTCTCGTATAAAAGTTCTCCCCAACAACCCTCGGTAGGACTCTCTCTCTCGCCAGCATCGATTTTATACGTATTGTCGCACTATTGTTATCTGCCGCCTCTTATTATTATTCCAATTCCTACTGTTTTTTATCATTCTAAATAAAATTCCTAATGACACAGGCCAATCCTATTCCAGGTTAATCCAGCTTAATTGGCACTTTTGCTGCTGTAGATATCACTGTCAATGTCTTTTTGGCCCCCAGCTGTCATACTCAATCCCTTTGTTGTTGGTTCTATTTATTTTTTGGCCACCAACTCAATTAGCTTATCAATCTTGCTTGCAATTTCTCTGGCTTCTCAAGGAAATAATTGGCTAAGCAACATGGTTAGGGCATCATCTTGCTTTTCCCCAATAAAATATGCTTGATCTTTTTGTACAAATGAAAATATTGATTCATCGTAGACATCCATACTAAGCAAGGCATCCAAGGCTGTGTAATTGAGTTGTTTTTTGGTTACTCTTAGAGACCTTTGCATCAAATAAGTGCTTTCAAATTGACTGCATTCCAGGACAAATAATATCTAGGTCATATGAAATTTTAGGTACCCAGCAGCCCTGGCAGATGCTCAAGTTTGAAAGCCATACACAAAGATTTTAAAGTTGATTTATGATGCAATAGGAATTGGCCTGAACATAAACTGACTCCAACTGGCCATCAGTATTTGTTAGCTCCAATAAGTCATTGTAAACATTGAAGCAACTCCGCTGAATATTTGGGCTCTGCAACATTTCATGCAAACACAATTGTAGATGACTCATTTTTAATAAGTCAAACACAATTATACTGCCATCCGGATGTGCAGCCTGCACCAATCAAACAGATGCACCATGCTCACACATGGGCGTAAACCAAAAGACCCCCTTCCAGAAATCAAAAGACCCCCCAGAAATCAATTTTTGAAATTTTTTTTGTTTTTTTCGCAATTTTTTGATGCCAATGGATAGTGCTTGATGAGAAACGTCGAAAAATGATGTTTTTATCGCCATATCACTGTTTTTAAGGCCATTTTTTGACCTTCAAAAAATCGTGGACCCCCCAGAATTTTCTTGCTGCCCACGTATGACCATGCTGCTCAGGCCTGCAATACACAACAATAAGAAATGATTAAATTTTGTCAGGCCATGTGATCCATGGACTCAAACATGACATCTATCCATCAGGATGATCATCCATCATTTATAATTTGAAGTTGATTGCTAGTACTCCTTGTCAAATTAAGTCATTCAGCAAAAATTGACAGGCCTTGGCACATGATAGGTTGGACGGAGCAACAAGATATTCCCATTAAATGGCTCTGGTTCAAAATTGTTATCATAAAATTCCTGCATTTCAGTGCTGATATTTGTTGACTGCATGACACTTCTCCAGTTCCTCATTTTTAAAAAAAATAATTACACATCACAACCATAATGATAATAAATATGCATATACAGAGTATATGATTTTCCCAGCATAATCTCTTTTAAATTCTAATTTGCTGTGCACACTAGTATTTTTTCTTTTGTAGCAGAATTTGAATTTTCAGTAATTTTGTGAGAAAATGTGTTTACAATAATCCTAGAATCAAATTAAACACAACTTATATACACATTATATCATATAATCATTTTTTAACGTGATTTTTAATTTGACTAGCACACATGCATGCATACAATTAAGATAAACGACTTTTATATAACTATTTACATAAATTTGATTTAATTTATTGATTTAAATTATGAAAATTATTTTATTTCAATATGAACTTCTATGATTAATTTTTTGATTGGATTGATAGTTCAAAACCCTTTATTATGGGCCGTCCGGAAAACCGGATGCAACTTTGATGGCTCACCGCAGCCAAAATATAGTAGTAAGGAGTGTGATCCTGCAAACTAAGATACTTCATAGGTACTTAAACTTAATTGCTTATGCACTTTTACCACGAGCAATTGCCCTGGGTGCCCGCCTAGCTCAAAGCACAAGGGTCTCTATGTCGCGGGGGTACCCCGTAGCATTGCCTGGGATTATTTTGAAACCTTGATAACTTTGTACCTATTTAGATTGCACGAAAACAAAAAATCATCAAATATATGCGTTGCAGATAAAAAATTACTGTGGCATTTTCAACCCTGGAACAGGTGATACCTTGTGGCCCTTAATTAAGGGTTAATGATTAATTCTAAAATTTGTTTATCTCTATATATTTTTATGCAAATTGAGTTGTCTATTAGCTGATGTTTTCTGTATTCATTCCATTATAGTGGTTTTTTACAGGTTCAATGGAATTTAAATGCACCCACTCTTCTATTGCTTAATTCTTTTTCAATTTTATTAGTAGTATACCATGCGTCCCTAGGGTATCAATGTTATAACACACACAGTGTTATAAGATAGGCAGATCTGCGCCCTGGCCCAAAATCAAGGTTGCCCCAGGGCGCAAATGGCTGGGTAGGGCCTTCCCAAGCCAACCCAGTGGAAGGTAGTTGAAGTTGAGGGTGGGAGACATACCTGACCTGCCCGCCCAGGGCCAGGGGAGGGGATACAATAACCCAGAGGGTTATTACCATACATGGGCAGCAAGAAATTTCTGGGGGTGCAAGATTTTTTTGAAGGTCAAAAAATGGCCTTAAAAACGATGGTATGGTGATAAAAACACCATTTTTCGACGTTTCTCATCAAGCACTATCCATTGGCATCAAAAATTGCGAAAAAAGCGAAAAAAAATTTTCAAAAATAGAATTCTGGGGGGGGGTATTTTGATTTCTGGGGGTATTTTGGTTTCTG
Organism: Mermis nigrescens; assembly: GCA_036768485.1. Classification (NCBI taxonomy): domain Eukaryota; kingdom Metazoa; phylum Nematoda; class Enoplea; order Mermithida; family Mermithidae; genus Mermis; species Mermis nigrescens. The sequence continues at coordinate 1,370,677 of JAVLUZ010000143.1, read as the reverse complement.
GGGTGCATACCCCCCCCCCCCAAACCCCCCCCCCCCCGCACGCCCAGGTGTGGTTATTACCCAGGGGGTTATTTTTGAAGAGGCGCAGGTCAAAAACTAGCAATTGGATCGGGCTCAAAATTTCAGAGTATGTTAAGTATATGTTAGGTATAGTATGTACAGAATTGTAGCCGCAAGCTACAGTATACCAGCATTAGTTTACACTTTTGCATATAGGAACGTAAATCAAGAACCAATAGCCGGATTTTGTTCAACTTTTCACGAAATGATTTATATAGACGAGGCATGCTATGTACAGAATTTCAGCGTGCAGTCTACAGTATTCCAGTTTACTTTACACTTCCTTGTATAGCACTATATTCCAAGAATCACTAGCCAGATCCTGATCAAATTTTCAGGATATGATGTATATAGGTAAAATATGCTATGTACAGAATTTCAGCACGCAGTCTACAGTATACCAATTTACTTTACACTCTCTTGAATAGCACTATATTTCAAGAACTATAGGGCGGATTTTGCTCAAATTTTAAGAGTAGGGTGGGTTTGTGTGGCATGTGTCATCTTATTGTTATCAGCATATAATCTACAGTATACCAATTTACTTCACACTTTCTCAAATAGCACTATATTTCAAGAATCACTAGCCAAATCTTAATCAAAGTTTCAGGATATTATGCATATAGGGAAGGCATGCTATGCACAGAATTTCAGCGCACAGTCTTCAGTATACCAGTTTACTTCACACTTTCTCATATAGCACTATATTCCAAGAATAAGTAGCTGGATTTTGTTCAAATTTTCAGGATATGATATATAAACCTTAGCTGTGCCATGTACTAAATTTTAGCGCACAACCTACTGTATGCTGATTTTTTATTTACACTGTCTTTAAAATGCTTGATTTTTCAGCAGTACTTGTCTAATGATGCCATTAGGGGTTATTTTTGCCCAAAAATAAGCAACCAGTATAGGCAAACATTGCTCAAATTTAATTATCAAGCTACTTTGAGCTTCTCAAAGTTTATCAGAAAACACCTGAAAAAGGGCAATCTTTGCCTGCTGTTCAACTAGTGGGAATTTTTGAACCCTGAGCTAGGCTTTACTTTACAAACCTCCACACAAAATGCATTAATGAATACGTAACTTCATCCATGTCATCAGTATTGATCTGAAAATTAGCAAAGTTTGGAATATTTTTTGTAAAGTTTGGAAAATTTTTTGCAGAGTTTGGAAAGTTTTTTGTTGAGTTTGGAAATTTTTTGTAAAGTTTTAAAAAATTTGTTGCAAAATTCAGAACTTTTGCTATTTAAAATGGCATTTCTCATGTATTGCTGAAACTATTTTATATGCAATGTGCAACTTGTGTTCTAGTTTTGCACCAGTAAGAATCATTTTTCCACTTGTAAACAGCAAAAAATGCTACATTTCGAAATTTGTATTCTAAACTAGAAAACAATTCTACTTTGTACATGCATTTCCCATTTACCATCTCATAAAATTTACATAGATTAATATGATACCCCAAATAAGCAGAACCCACAAAGAGGTGGCATTTGCTGATTTCTGAGGTTATTAAAATCATTCTTAAAGTGATTGAGAAAAATTTTTTTTAGTGATTTCAGTGATTCGAATTGAAGAAATACGGTATAATAAGCACAAAGTTGGCATAAAACTTAAGACTAATTTCAGCAAAATTTGATATGAGTCTTGTGACTTAAGTAAACAATGCATAAAGATTCCGAGATTTCTTTGAGCATACAATTAAAAACCGCTAAAGCTGTTCAAGTTGCGTACCTATGGAGGTGAAGTTATTGCACATAACGGTGACAAGCTAAAGTATAGCTTGAAGGCTGCGTATCTGCAAGAATAAACATGAAAAAGATGAAATAATCCAAAGTAACTGAATTTTGCACATATAACTTCCTAAAATTCAACAGTATTCATGCAGAGTTTAGAAACTGTCTGATTAGAAGATTTTGGGTATGCTTGATTCTTTACAATTTCCTATGTAAACACATGATTTTATTGATTAAAATTAAAGAACAAGTGCTCGTGATTTTTGTCTTATTGGTTTAATTGGAAATTGCTTTTAAAATAATATTTGTTAAATACAATAGAAGAATATGTGCTACACGAGTTTTAATTGTTTTTGTATAAGGCTCTTGAGAGTTATATTCTCTCAATATGCTAACAATATTTTTGATCTAGGTGAACAAATTTTTGTATTTTTTCGAAAAATTTTTTTAAAGTTTGGAAAAGTTTTTGTAAAGTTTGGAAACTTTTTTGTAAAGTTTGAAAATTTTTTGTAAAGTTTGGAATATTTTTTGCAGTTTGGAATTAATTTTGTGTGCTTAAGCATAGGACTTTTGTAGAGTTTAGAAATTTTTTTGTAAAGTTTGGAATTTTTTTGTAAAGTTTAGAAATTTCTGTCTAAAGTTTGGAAATTTCTTTGTAAAGTTTGGAAAATTTTTGTAAAGCTTGGAACATTGTTTTAAGATTTGGAATATTTTTGTGGAAGTCGGAACAAAACTTGTAAAATTCAAAACAAAGCTTGTAAAAGTCATACGAAAGTGTTATAAATGTTCAGATATCCAAATTCAGCCACAATTAAAGGGGTATATCTGCCCAAATTGCATCCAAAAGTCCTTGTTTTTATTGCCTAAGTTAATAAGGCAAGTTGTAGAGATAAGTATACTGTTAGGCATCTGAACAGAAATTTGTATTTGTGAGGCTGCATCATCTGGCTTATTGGGAAGGTGTACCATGATATCAAGCTAGTATTGCACTGTGCACTTAAAATTTTGCTTCTTAATTGATAACGATCATGATAAAGCTAGCCTAAGCACACACCAAATGTGCCAGAAATACTCATATTGTATACACAAAACTATTCAAATTCCACACTTTATTGTGATAGCTTGTGCTGCACGAGTTAGCTTACTTGTATTAAAACCTGCAGCATTAAGTGAGCAATTTAGCAAAATAACCAGCATCAGGCTGTAAGTGTTTTGTCTGTATCATAAAAAACATTATATTAGTACAAGTTTGTTATGGCATAGTTTCCCAAGGTCAAAACTATAAGGAAAGGGGTACAGTCCTGAAATTTGAGAACACTAATTTAGAGTTTTACCCATTTTTTGCGATTGAAATCTGAAAAATGATCAAAACATCCTATACAAAAGCTTATAATGCAGAAAGCTGCAATTCTTTTATCCAGTTCTGACTAGTTTTGTCATCTTTGTAAGTTGATAATATAATAATTCATTGCAAATTTTGACTTTTAAGCTCATTTGAACTTCATTCTAGTCATTTTATAGGTTAAAACAGAAATGTACTACTTGGCGTGACGGTTCGCTAAAATTGTCTAACAGTGTTTAACCCTGAGGAAGGGGGATTCCCCCGATAGAAGGCAGTGCTTCTCCTGCTGCTATGATGCACCCAAAAATAATGTGATGCTTAAAAAGAAGAGAAGCATTTATCTGCAGAATATATGTGAAAATGGACTATTTTCTATTATATCATTCAAGAGTCAATAGCAGGCATCATATAGTTGAGTCAGCCAGTAAAACAAACTGGGCAGTGCATACTGCACAATACTGACAACATATGCTTGACGTCAACAAGGTGGAAGTTTTAGTTAGTAGGGTGTTTGAAGGATGTCAAAGGATTTTTTAGTGAAGCTACATGGTCCTTGTCCTGTAAGATTGACTGACGTTTATACAGAAAATGTATCTTGTCTGCACAATCCAACTAATACTTTAAAGCTGCACCCTAGAACTCAGGGCATTTAGGAACTATAACATGATGAGAATCGAAATTTTCAGTAGTCAGTGTTGCAATTAATCAAATTTACTGAGGTATTGTTGATCTATTTGTGTAGCATAGCCTGCTGTACAGACTGTTTTAGATAAAATTGCTCTAAATATCAGAAAAAGCAGTGTGCATTAACTGTTCTGGTCAATTTTTGCAAAAAATGATTCTCTTGTTATTTTTCTCACAAGAAGGTACAATGCACACTGCTCACATGAGCAGTCCTGCATGCCTGAAATGGAATCACATTGCACTGCTGATCAAAAGCTTAACAACTACTTATCCTGCATGAGCCAAATATGCGCTGATCAGGGTGCTGATAGTGTTACAGCATACAGTATTATTATACACATAACTTAGCATCATTGCTGTTTGTTCTATGGTTGGTAGCAAGAAACAATTAATTTTACCTAATGGTAGGTGGTAGGCTGTGCTTCTCCTGCTGCTATGAGGCACAGCCTACCACCTACCATTAAGCAAAATTAATCGTTTCTTGATACCAACCATAGGGCAAACAGCAGATGATGCTAAGAATTTGTGTTGTATTCAATAATACTGTTAAAAATAGATTGTAACACTATCAGCCAGCACCCCTGATAAGCGCATATTTGGCTCACGCAGGATAAGTAGTTGTAAGCTATAGCTTTTTTGATCGGCGGGTGTAAGCTAATGTGATTCCATTTCAGGCATGCAGGGCTGCTCATGTGAGCAGGCATGCGCATTGTAGCCTTCTTGTGAGAAAAATAACAAAGAGAATCCTTTTTTTGCAAAAATTGACCAGAACAATTAATGCACACTGCTTTTTTGATATTTAGAGCAATTTTATCTAAAACGGTTCACACAGCAGGCTATGCTACACAAATAGATCAACAATACCTCAGTAAATTTGATTAATTGCAACACTGACTACTGAAAATTTCGATTCTCATCATGTTATAGTTCCTAGCAGGCATGCGCATTGTAGCCTTCTTGTGAGAAAAATAACAAAGAGAATCCTTTTTTTGCAAAAATTGACCAGAACAATTAATGCACACTGCTTTTTTGATATTTAGAGCAATTTTATCTAAAACGGTTCACACAGCAGGCTATGCTACACAAATAGATCAACAATACCTCAGTAAATTTGATTAATTGCAACACTGACTACTGAAAATTTCGATTCTCATCATGTTATAGTTCCTAAATGCCCTGAGATCTAAGGTGCAGCTTTAAAGTATTAGTTGGATTGTGCAGACAAGATACATTTTTTGTATAAACGTCAGTCAATCTTACAGGACAAGGAACATGTAGCTTCACTAAAAAATCCTTTGACATCCTTCAAACACCCTACTAACTAAAACTTCCACCTTGTTGACATTGAGCATATGTTGTCAGTATTGTGCAGTATGCACTGCCCAGTTTGTTTCACTGGCTGACTCAACTATATGATGCCTGCTATTGACTCTTGAATGATACAATAGAAAATAGTCCATTTTCACATTTATTCTGCAGATAAATGCTTGTCTCTTCTTTTTAAGCATCACATTATTTTTGGGTGCATCATAGCAGCAGGAGAAGCACAGCCTTCTTTGGGGGAATCCCCCTTCTTCAGGGTTAAACACTGTTAGACGATTTTAGCGAACTGTCACGCCAAGTAGTTACTTTCTGTTTTAACCTATAAAATGACTAGAATGAAGTTCAAATGAGCTTAAAAGTCAAAATTTGCAATGAATTATTATATTATTAACTTACAAAGATGACAAAACTAGTCAGAACTGGATAAAAAGAATTGCAGCTTTCTGCATTATAAGCTTTTGTATAGGATGTTTTGATCATTTTTCAGATTTCAATCGCAAAAAATGGGTAAAACTCTAAATTAGTGTTCTCAAATTTCAGGACTGTACCCCTTTCCTTATAGTTTTGACCTTGGGAAACTATGCCATAACAAACTTGTACTAATATAATGTTTTTTATGATACAGACAAAACACTTACAGCCTGATGCTGGTTATTTTGCTAAATTGCTCACTTAATGCTGCAGGTTTTAATACAAGTAAGCTAACTCGTGCAGCACAAGCTATCACAATAAAGTGTGGAATTTGAATAGTTTTGTGTATACAATATGAGTATTTCTGGCACATTTGGTGTGTGCTTAGGCTGGCTTTATCATGATCATTATCAATTAAGAAGCAAAATTTTAAGCGCACAGTGCAATACTAGCTTTATATCATGGTACACCTTCCCAATAAGCCAGATAATGCAGCCTCACAAATACAAATTTCTGTTCAGATGCCTAACAGTATACTTATCTCTACAACTTGCCTTATTAACTTAGGCAATAAAAACAAGGACTTTTGGATGCAATTTGGGCAGATATACCCCTTTAATTGTGGCTGAATTCGGATATCTGAACATTTATAACACTTTCTTATGACTTTTACAAGCTTTGTTTTGAATTTTACAAGTTTTGTACCGACTTCCACAAAAATTATTCCAAATCTTACAAACAATGTTCCAAGCTTTACAAAAATTTTCCAAACTTTACAAAAAAGATTTCCAAACTTTACATAGAAATTTCCAAACTTTACAAAAAAATTCCAAACTTTAGAAAAAAATTTCTAAACTCTACAAAAGTCCTATGCTTTAGCACACAAAATTAATTCCAAACTCTGCAAAAAATATTCCAAACTTTACAAAAAATTTTCCAAAATTTACAAAAAAGTTTCCAAACTTTACAAAAATTTTTCCAAACTTTAAAAAAAATTTTCGAAAAAAATACAAAAATTTGTTCCCCTAGATCAAAAATATTGTTAGCATATTGAGAAAATATAACTCTCGAGAGCCTTATACAAAAATGATTAAAACTCGTGCAGAACATATTCTTCTATTGTATTTAACTAATATTATTTTAAAAGCAATTTCCAATTATACCAATAAGACAAAAATCACGAGCACTTGTTCTTTAATTTCAATCAATAAAATCATGTGTTTACGTAGGAAACTGTAAAGAATCAAGCATACCCAAAATCTTCTAATCAGACGATTTCTAAACTCTGCATGAAATCTGTTGAATTTTAGGAAGTTATATGTGCAAAATTCAGTACTTTTGGATTATTTCATCTTTTTCATGTTTATTCTTGCAGATACGCAGCCTTCAAGCTATACTTTTGCTTGTCACCGTTATGTGCAATAACTTCACCTCCATAGGTACGCAACTTGAACAGCTTTAGTGGTTTTTAATCATATGCTCAAAGAAATCTTGGAATCTTTATGCATCGTTTACTTAAGTCACGAGACTCATATCAAATTTTGCTGAAATGAGTCATAAGTTTTATGCCAACTTTGTGCTTATTATACCATATTTCTTCAATTCGAATCACTGAAATCACTAAAAAAATTTTTCTCAATCACATTAAAAATGATTTTAATAATCTCTAAAATCAGCAAATGCCACCTCTTTGTGGTTTCTGCTTATTTAGGTTATCATATTAATCTATGTAAATTTTATGAGATAGTAAATGGGAAATGCATGTACAAAGTAGAATTGTTTCCTAGTTTAGATTACAAATTTTGAAATGTAAGATTTTTTGCTGTTTACAAGTGGAAAAATGATTCTTACTGGTGCAAAACTAGAACACAAGTTGCACATTGCATATAAAATAGTTTCAGCAATACATGAGAAATGCCATTTTAAATAGCAAAAGTTCTGAATTTCGCAACAAATTTTTAAAACTTTACAAAAAATTTCCTAAATCAACCAAAAACTTTCCAAACTCTGCAAAAAATTTTCCAAACTTTACAAAAAATATTCCAAACTTTGCTGATTTTTAGATCAATACTCATGACCATACGTGGGCAGCAAGAAAATTCTGGGGGGTGCAAGATTTTTTTGAAGGTCGAAAAAATGGCCTTAAAAATGGTGGTATGGCGATAAAAACACCATTTTTCGACGTTTCTCATCAAGCACTATCCATTGGCATCAAAAAATTGCAAAAAAACGAAAAAAAATTTCAAAAATTGAATTCTGGGGGGTATTTTGATTTCTGGGGGGGGGTATTTGGTTTCTGGGGGTGCATACCCCCCAAACCCCCCACGCCCAGGTGTGCTCATGACATGGATGAAGTTACGTGTTCATTAATGAATTTTGTGTGGAGGTTTGTAAAGTGAAGCCTAGCTCAGGGTTCTAAAATTCCCACAAGTCGAACAGCAGGCAAAGATCGCCCTTTTTCAGGTGTTTTCTGATAAACTTTGAGAAGCTCAAAGTAGCATGATAATTAAATTTGTACAATGTTTGCCTATACTGGTTGTTTATTTATGGGCAAAAATAACCCCTAATGGCATCATTACACAAGTACTGCTGAAAAAATCAAGCATTGTAAAGACTGTGTAAATAAAAAATCAGCATACAGTAGGTTGTGCGCTAAAATTTAGTACATGGCACAGCTAAGGTTTATATATCATATCCTGAAAATTTGAACAAAATCCGGCTACTGGTTCTTGGAATATAGTGCTATACAAGAAAGTGTGAAGTAAACTGGTAAACTAGAGACTGTGCGCTGAAATTCCGTGCATAGCATGCCTTGCCTATATGCATAATATCCTGAAACTTTGATTAAGATCCGGCTAGTGATTCTTGAAATATAGTGCTATATGTGAAAGTGTGAAGTAAATTGGTATACTGTAGATATCATGCCAATAACAATAACATAACACACCCCACACAAACCCACCCTACTCTGAAAATTCGAGCTAAATCCGCTCTATAGTTCTTGAAATATAGTGCTATTTGAGAAAGTGTAAAGTAAATTGGTATACTGTAGACTGCGCGCTAAAATTCTGTACATAGCATATTTTACCTATATACATCATATCCTGAAAATTTGAACAGGATATGGCTAGTGATTCTTGGAATATAGTGCTATACAAGAAAGTGTAAAGTAAACTGGTATACTGTAGACTGCGCGCTGAAATTCTGTACATAGCATGCTTCGTCTATATACATCATTTCCTGAAAATTTGAACAAAATCCGGCTATTGGTTCTTGATTTACGTTCCTATATGCAAAAGTGTAAACTAATGCTGGTATACTGTAGCTTGCGCGATACAATTTGTACATACTATACCTAACATATACTTAACATACTCTGAAAATTTGAGCCCGATCCGATTGCAGGTTTTTGACCTGCGCCTCTTCAAAAATAACCCCAACCCCCTGGGTTATTGCATCCCTCCCCTAGCCCTGGGCGGGCAGGTCAGGGTATGTCTCCCACCCTCAACCCCAACTACCTTCCACTGGGTTGGATCGGGCAGGCCCTACCCAGCCATTTGCGCCCTGGCGCGACCTCGATTTTGGGTCAGAGCGCAGATCTGCCCATCTTATAACACTGTGTGTGTTATAACATTGTAACCACACCTGGGCATGGGGTTTGGGGGGTGGTATGCACCCCCTCAGAAACCCAAAATACCCCCCCCCCAGAAATCAAAATACCCCCTACCAAGAATTCAATTTTTGAAAATTATTTTCGTTTTTTTTTGCAATTTTTTTGATGCCAATGGATAGTGCTTGATGAGAAACGTCGAAAAATGGTGTTTTTATTGCCATACCACCATTTTTAAGACCATTTTTCGACCTTCAAAAAAATCTTGCACCCCCCCCAGAATTTTCTTGCTGCCCATGTATGGTTGTAACCCTAGGGACGCACGGTATACTACTTTTATTGTTAACTTTACGTTCAGATATTCAACATCGACAACAGTAAATGGGCCAGATCTAGGATGCAAAAATTTAGGTGTAGTTTACATTTTATTGAAGGCCCAAAATTAAAAACTTGGTCTCCCTGTTTTAGGTAAAAATTGCCTATTTTTTCATTATAATGGTGAATTTACTTTTGCTGTGCATCAGAAATATTTTCTCGAGCTAACTGCCAAGATTTAGTCGATTAGCGTACCTTTTTCTGTCATAGGCAATGGTCCCAGCATGTCTATGACTATCCTTTGAGAGGGCAAGAGACAGGAATTGGGATTAAACCTGCCCTAGCCTTTTGTTTTGGTGATTTTCTCACGGCACAATTGATGCAATTTTTGCAATGATTATTAGTATATTCATTTAAAGTTCTCCAAAAACAATGTGATTTTATGTGTGAATAATATCGACTGAATCAAAAATGTCATCATGACAAGCCCTAAGGATCTCTTCCCTCATATGCTCTGGCACAACCAATTTAGGATTTCCTTCCGTATTTGTGTTGGGGTATTTGGGCTTATGGGGGATGCATACTCCCCAAACCCCACCTTCACGCCCATATATGGTGCTAAGCCAGCAAAAATTGAGCAGGGTGCATAGTGAGGAGGCTTAAATCCCCAGTCACTATACCTAGAAATTTTTTTGGAAAATGTCATCATCAATGAAAAATCTAAATTTTTCTGCAAAAGTGCCTGAAATTTATGATGTGTGTTTTAATGTAGTTTTGATAGTATTTTGCCATTTATATTAGTTTTTGGCTGAAAAAAGCTATCTAGCTGACCAACCCTGACTGGCCATGCTGTGCAACTATGTACAATTTGCGCAAGCAGATGGGGATTGTGCAAGAAGTTGGAGTCTAAAAATCACTTTCAACAAAGGGTAATGAGCATAGATGGCTCTGTAACAGCTGCTTATAAGCCAAACACAGAGAATGGCTGGTACATCTGAAATATCTCTTCTTGCAGACATCATTGAATTTTTCAAATTATTCCTGACATAATGAACATAAAGAGCCATGCTGTTGCAAAAATCTGGAAGATGTCTTGCATAAACGTTTATATAAGGCATAATTGTTTTTGTGATACATCTCACAGAATTGCTGCAGTCATTGATTTGCTTGTTGTTCTAACTGAACGATTTCATCTTCTGACCAGATATAGTCATGCTGAAAATATGTATAGTGTTCTATTATTTGCTGCCACAGTTGCATTTTCTCCTCAGGTAGCTATTAACCACGGAATTTGTATAAGTCTAAATGCTTGAATATAAGCATGTTTTGGGTTCAAACAGGGTGGGCCAATCAACCCTATCCAATCATTTTGAAGCTTAAAAATGTAAATTAATATGCTTATGATTTTCTAGACCAATTCTTTTGACCGTAGATTCTAATTGCTTGAGTAGTATGCATTTCTTCACATTAATGTGTGAGGCTAGCAAGTTGTTAGCTTCGTCCAAGCCAACAAGTTCCTGTACTAACAGCTTAGAAAGGGTGTCAGTACACTGCAGGAACCAATGCAGGATATCAATTATGTGATTGCTTGCAGAAACTGTGTAAAAAATATGTACTCGACCACAATTGAACTTTTTAATCAGTTTTTGGCAGTGACAATTTTCGGGCAATGCTTTCAGAAATTTGATATTGGAAAGTTTCAGTGACTGTTGAAAGCTTGGTCTTATGGATTTCATAGTAAAGGCAGGGTTGACTGCCTGCCACCCCATCAAGACCCAGTACCATTAGTAGGAATTTCATATTGCCTGTTATGGAGAAAATGACAGAAAAAGTTTGTATATCAAACAAAAATCTATTTTGTAATAGGTCTGCAATTTCATATTTTATGCACTCAACAGCTAGCGATATTACATCATAATTCTCTTCAACTTTAACAATTATCAAGGGATATGTTTGAGCTATGCTGTTTGTATTTTCAAGTATTAATGATGCAGCAAAGTTTACATGACTATGCTCTTGACCAATAATGGTTTCATCACCACCCAAACACGCAAAATATTGTTCTGCAATGCTTCTAGCTTGCATCTGAATTGCATGTCATATTTAAGCTTTAATGTCAGGATATCTTTCAGATTTATGTACGCGCCTTTATATCAGAGAGACAAGCAACACCATGAATGAATTTCTGGTGATCTCGGAAACACTTTATTGCTCAAAATTCAGGCAATTGGGATATTTTTGACAGCTTTTTGTAGGCACAATCAGCAATTTTCAAAATATTTCTCACTGCTACTGCTTTAGAAATTTTTTTGTCCACAATTATTGGTTAGAGTCGTCATTTAAATTGATGTCATGTTCCTTGCCAGTCGTAGATTCTTTAATCTTGACAAATTGGACTGTGAATGATCCTTTTTCCAGATAGTGCAGCAGCTTCTTTTGCATTATTTCTTATTTTAGCAATCATTTCATCATGCTGCTGTCTACTCTTTTAACTGCTGGGGTACCTCCATGGTACCTTTATTGGATATGATATATGAATCACACAGTCATCTATCTTTTCTAAGCCCAAGGAAGGTAATGCTGCATGATTTTCGATTTCTGTACAATAAAGTGAAAATGTTATCGGGTTGCTTTCAACATATTTTTCGAAATTCTTTACTGTTTTCCTCCATTGTTGCTCTTAGCTTGCCTCCTTTTCGGATCATGTAGAAAACATTGCAATAGTTTGCATATTTGGTAATGGCATTTTATTTGCCAGCCGTAAATTTTGCAAAATTCCCTGTCACTATGCATAACCTCCATACCAATTGCAGCATAAAAACAATTAATTTTTGAAGGTATTTCCATGCTAAAGCTTGTCAAATTGTCCATTATGTAGCAAAATTCAGTTAACAATGATCAACAAATTTGGAGTGTGTGGGCGGCCATCAATATTCCCACAATTTTTCTTTAAAAATCGTTTTGGTAAAGCTTTACAACCAAATGCGATCTTAAGTAATGAGGTTCCTACAGAGCAGATCTTGATTTGTTTGGTGCCGGTGTTGTTGTAATATGTAATTCTTTGTTTAGCAAAGCAAAAAATTATGCTGCCAAGCTTTACAAAAGAGAAAATGCCCATGGTATTGTTAATCCAAGGCCCACAAAAAATCAACAATAAGATCAGCTATTTGCTGGTATTTTAGCAAAAACCTTCCAAACTTTTCTTTCTTTGCTAAAGTCAGCTTAATGAGCTTGTGAAAGCAATCTTCTCCAATAGAAACCATGATAGTTGATTTTTCCCTCATGCTCCTTCCAAGTGACAACAATTTTTTAATGGCAAAATGAATTTGTTGCACAGTTTTCTCAAAACGCAGCACCAATTCTTCTTTGCTCGACTGTTAAAATTTTTGGACTAGCAAATCTTGTTTGCTAATCCACTGATTGGCAGATTTCTGGTAGCCTACCCAGTGTCACTGTCATTAAGCTCTTCAAGGACCTTAACATACTCAATTTTAAGTATGAATACAATGTATTTTGTGTCATATTTATGTTAAACATTGACTTGAAGCTAAACCCCATACCTGAACTTGGGGGAGGTTTGACTCCTCAGAATAGCAACTAACCCCCACAGAAATAGCTGCAACCCCCAAAATAGTCAATTTTTTAATAAGAAAAAAAATCAAAAATTTCCAAAATTTGTAGAGAATGTACTTTTTAAAACGTTTTTTGTTCGATTTTACTCAAAAATGCAATCAATTGGAAAATCAATGGATTGCACTAGACTAATATTGAAACATAATCTTTGCTGGAGTTCATTCTCCCCCTGTTAAATAATTTTAACCACCAGCAAAAAATTTGTTACCACTTCCAAATTTTTAATTTTCCGAAAAATTGTATGAAAAATGTTGTGTACGCGGACCTATTGTTGTTTTATACAAATAAAAGTTATCACATAAAAATAAACATGCTACATTTTGTTTGAACATTCACGTAATCATAGTCAAAATTATTACTGCTAGTCTGCAAGAGTGCTGAATCCAGGAATTTCTGCCGGGGAGGCAAAATCCCACATTTTTCAAATATTAATAAAAAATAGACCTTAAAATTTTTTTATTATGCATAAAGTATTGTTTTTTGCGGTCTTTGATAAATAAAATCATTTCTGATGCAAAAAAATCAATAAACTAAAATTTTGAAAGTATTTTATAAAAATGCGCAAAATTAGTGCTAAAATCGGAACAAAGGCCAAAAACGTTCACATAATCATAGTCAAAATTATTACTGCTAGTCCGCAAGAGTGCTGAATCCTGGAATTTCTGCCGGGGGGAGGCAAAATCCCACATTTTTCAAATATTTATAAAAAATAGACTGTAAAATTTTTTTATTATGCATAAAGTATTGTTTTTTTGCAGTCTTTTGATAGATAAAATCATTTCTGATGCAAAAAATTAATAAACCAAATTTTTGAAAGTATTTTATAAAAACACGCAAAATTAGTGCTAAAATCAGAACAAAGGCCAAAAATAAATCGCAAAACGTTGCTAAGACACTCAGCTCCTTTCTGTTATTTGCTTAAAGCTTGGAATTGAAAATGCGCTTGAAGAATTTGATGTGTATAAAAAATTAGGTTTTCAGATTGCCAAATTAGCCAACATGAGTCATTAATGAGTACGCTGGCCTTAAATGCTAGGAAATTTGACAAATCATGATAAAAATATCTAAAATTAAATAATACACATGCATTCCACACCTGGGCGTGGGGGTGGGTTTGGGGGGGTATGCACCATACATCAGCAGCAAGAAATTTCTGGGGTGGTGCAAGATTTTTCAAAGGTAAAAAAATGGCTTTAAAAATGGTGGTATGGCGTAAAGAGCACCATTTTTCGACGTTTCTCATCAAGCACTATCCATTTGCATCTAAAAATTGCGGGAAAAAAAGAAAAGATTTTCAAAAAATGAATTCTGGGGGGTATTTTGATTTCTAAGGGAGTATTTTGGTTTCTTGGGGGTGCAAACCCCAAACCCCCCCTCCTCACACGCCCAGGTGTGGTATGCACTACCCTGAGAAACCATAATACCCCCCCTTCCCCCCAAGAAATTAAAATACCCCCAGAATTAAAATTTTCTTCGTTTTTTCGCATTTTTTTGATGTCAATGGATTGTGCTCGACATAGGTGGGCAGCACCAAAATTCTGGTGAGGGGGGTGAAAAAATTTTAAAGGTCAAAAAATGGTCTTAAAAGTGGTCGTATAGCAAAAAACACCTTTTTTGACGTTTCTCATCGAGCACTATCCAATGGCATCAAAAAATTGCTGAAAAAGAAAAAAAAATTTCTGGGGGGAGTATTTTGATTTCTGAGGGATATTTCAACTTCTGGGGAGTGCATACCCCCCAAACCCCCTCAACGCCCAGGTGTGATGCTCGATGAGAAACATCAAAAAATGGTCTTTTTTCGCCATACCACCATTTTTAGGGTTATTTTTTAACTTTTGAAAAATCTTGCTTCCCTTCTTCCAGAATTTTCTTGCTGCCCGCGTCTGATGTATTTTCTATTGCACTCAATGACTGCAAGAGGGCGGCCGCCCACCTGCCCCTGGAAATCTACCCTTGGTCTGCACCACACCTGGGCGTAGGAAGGAAGAGGGGGTTGAGGGGTATACACCCCCCAAAAAAAACTAAAATACCCCTCCCCCCAGAAATCAAAATAACCCCCAGAATTCAATTTTTATAATTTTGTTTTGTTTTTTCCGCAATTTTTTGATGCAAATGGATAGTGCTCAATGAGAAACGCTAAAAAATGGTGTTTTTCGCCATACCACCATTTTTAGGGCAATTTTTTGACTTTACGAAAAATCTCGCACCTCCCCCTCCAGAATTTTCTTGCTGCCCATTTATGGTCTGCACCATTAATGCTCAAGAAAAGTATTCCGTAAAACCGTTCCAGATTTATCCGAAAATTTGAAATAAAAATCAGTGAGTTAAGTGCAAAAATATCTAAGCATTAATTTAAATAAGCATTATTCAATTAGGTTTTTAAATGACATTTGTACAGAAAATTGAAAGCACTGATATGTAGCGCAAAATGAATATTTTATTTAAAAAATATTTTAGAAAGAATTTAGGTTGGCTGCCAAAAGCACAAAAATGTTGGTCATTAATGTTTTAAAAATATTTAAATCGCGTACAACCAAATTCTAGAATGAATTTTTTAGGTCAGCCAAAAAATTTATAACAGTTCAAATCTCAGATGTTTCTCATATCGAAAAATCGCAAAAAAAACAGGATATTTTTTGAGAATATAATGCTAGGATCTGTCACCAGACTTTTGGTGAGGGGTTTAATTCAGGTGGATCTGATGAAACAACTGGGTGCCCGGTCCTACTCACAGTCTGGCTAAGTGGATCCCTGGCCTAAAAGGCACTGGGCCCATGCCTTTTATTGGCAGAGTAAATAAACACTGCATGTTGCGCTGCTACAATTAGGAATAAACCACCAGCAGACTAACACCTTTTTTACTGCTCAAGTAATTACAAGCAGAATTTTGAATTGGATGATTTATCGTGAAATGCATGCTAGAAACACCTAATAAAGTGGTAAATTATTTTTTCTTTCATGATGCTATGTATGTCTCTTACAATGCAAAAAAAAATTGTCAAGATAATTGAATATGGATTATTCAGATTTTTTGTTGAGACTAAGAATACATGGCTCCAAGAGTAGAAATGTCTATCTTTATCTTTGTTATATTTTCAAAGACATTGTGACAAAGAACAAAAACTCAGGTTTTTCTACATGATTTTAGTAAAAAATGCTCAAAATTTTTGGTGCTCAGTGCCAGATTTAGTAGAATACTGATTAAGATTATTTTCTATTAAATTTCTTGGAAAATAAAAGTATTTAAAAAGTTTTAAGAATGCAATCTGAACTATTCAGCACTTGTGATCTAGTTGTCAAAAAATGAGCTGGTAGCATGTATGCACACTCATTAACTCGGTAATCCTACGCCGCCCATATATTTGTAATACCTTTATTCAATAATAACCCTCTGGAATCAAATTTTGCGATTTTGTTGGAGTAGATCTGGATGTCAACATTGGTTGACACAAAATGTCTATTGTACACCGCCAGGTGACAAAATTGGATAACTGTGGATGAAGGAAAGAAAAATTAATATTAAAATGAATTGAATGATTATTTACATTAATTCGGAAGCCATGTGTATGTATGTGTGAAAATAAAATTCTTAATATCAGCAAATTTTTTACTCATTTTGTTTTATTGGAATTCCGAGCCTCCAATCCTAGAATTTTTCTCAAGATTGTCCATATTTAGTGGTTGATCTAGGATTTTTTTATTGGACGGTATCAAAAAGTGTCCAAAACAGTCAAAAATAGGTAGTAATTTTGCCCTTCACATGCAAAACAGCGTTTTTGGCCTTTTACATTGTCCACATTCATTTAAAATCACGTTTGATGCAACATTTATTCAGAGAGATTCCTTTGACTTTTGCAGAAGTCTGGCACAGAGCGCCGGAAAAGTTGAGAAAATTAGGCATGAGAAGCTTAATTTACTGCTAATTTCGTTGAAAAATTATATAGTTCTTTGAAAAATCTGAATATCACTAATATCACAAATGTCTATATACATTATTAAAAACAGCATTTAATAAAAAGGAACAACTGAGAAAGCAAATGAAGTGTGATTTTGCAGATATGTGGAGAATAATGAGCCATGAGTCAACAACTTATCAAGCAAGCAACGAATGAATCATTGCCTAGGAAGCCATTTAAGTGGGTTTGTTTTCAGACATGCACTTTGGGCAAGCAAAATTATAGTAAAAACAGATAAAGGCTTAATCTTCTCACAAAATACTTCATCTTGACCAAAAGTACGTTCATGGCAATAAGCCGGCCCATCTTATCAAAAGAAAAGCTCACACTGACCCAACAGACCAGTCCGACCTTGCAAAAAGGTTAATTAAGTGTTTCTGGGTAGGCATCACACATGGGCAGGGGGTTTGGGGGTATGCACCCTCCCAGAAGTTGAAATATCCCCTCCCAGAAATCAAAATACTCCACCCAGAATTTAAATTTTGAATTTTTATTTGCTTTTTAGCAATTTTTTGATGCAATTGGATAGTGCTCAATGAGAAACGTCAAAAAATGGTGTTTTTTTGCCATACCTCTTTTAAGACCATTTTTTGACCTTTGAAAATTTTTTCAGCCCCCCTCCCTTCAGAATTTTGGTGCTGCCCACCTATGGCAAGCACAGTTTGAATTAAAAAGTAAATTTAAATAAACATGATCAAAGTTTTGTCTAACTAGACCATCACAGATGCAGTACAGTTTATGCAATACGATATTCAGATATCAGATCAATACCATAATTGCAATCTGTCAGCTTACTGCCGCAGATAATTTTATAATTTATGACCAAGGTTGTGAGAAACAGACTATAGAACTTGCCGCTGCTGGTGATCACATATGGACTTGCTATGGCTCAAGGGGAGTAGTTCTCCAAGAATCCAAAATATCTGCACAAATTACTCAAAAATACACAATTCTCAAAAAATACTGCAATGTAAAACTCAGTGATTTCAAATTCTCAGTCCTTCACGCAGATAGATACATATGTAAGTTCATTGAAATGAAACGCCAATCTGGTTTCAAGTCATTGTTTAGTTTAGTTTTTTTATTGTTTAGTTCTCCTAACTTCACTAAAATGGACATATCATGCGAAAGAATGACAGTCGCACAAGATGATTGAAGACATTGATTCAATACCAAATATTATGTAATAAAAGTAATTATATTGGTTGTTTTCAAAGAATTTGCTATTACACACATAATTACTATTTGTTACTGTCATATCCGAACAATGTGGATTAATACACCTTTAGCCTCATTAGTCCTCCTCAAATTCGGGCTTGCCTGATCATTCCTCAGTATGGTAGCAACATGTTTTTTTTGTTAATTAAAGCAAATCGTGTATGCTGCCGTGCACTTACCTTTTTTACCTTCATACATTAACTGGAATCCTGTGGGAGCAAAGCCAATTTTTTCCTTTTTGCTCACTTCTCATTCAGAAAAAAAATTCTGGCAGTGAACAGTGCGCCTGCTACATTAGAGAATATCTGTACTGTGCTTTGAATATATGCCAGCACAAAAACCTTATAAAGTGTTTCCAGGGTTCCCACAGACTTCCACAAAAAAATTCCTGACTTTTCCCGGTTTTCCAGGTCATTTCCAAAAAAATTCCAGGTTATCATATATCATGCAGACTATACCAAAATAGAAAAATATCATCGCAAAACAATTATTACCAAATGCATTAATGTTTATTCACAAAAATTTCAGATTACAAGCAGCGTTTCAAATCGGCAATTTTTGATTGTAATGAATCCTTTTCAGAGTTCAGAGCCGATTCAACTTTTTCTTTTTCTGTTCTAGGTCTTTAATTTCGAGCAATATCTGTTTCCTTTTCTTCCTTCAATATCTTCAGCTAACTTTGCTCTTTTTGCTCTTGCAGGTACTGTTCGTAACGAGATCTACTTTGCTTCATGCTTTTTATCAATTCTGTAGAGATTCAAATTTCAGACATACCACCTGATGTCAATCTGAAGTCGTAAACAAGTCTCTGGTTTACAATTGATGCCCTTCGCAAGTTTTCAACCAGTAAATCGTCATTGACGCTAAAGCCACTTTCCACTGTAACATTACCGTGGGATAAAATTAGCAGCTTTTTCACAACAATGAACAGTTCACCAAACGAATTCTTTTCAGTCGTCCACTCTGACCAAAATTTGTCTAGCCGAGCATCCTTTTTATTGTAGGTTGATGCTGACCCCAAAAACGCTTCTGAGACTAGCAAAGCCTCGTACTGATAACGGGCTGCGTCCGCTACAGTTGAAGAAATTCTGTTGGATTCGTGATGTGCAGTGCTCCTATTTCTCAGACTGTTCTCTATCTTATCTTAGAGGCCAAGATATGGGGTGATCCCCGCTATGAGTAAAACAAATAGATAGCTGTTCAACCTTTACTTACAAATAATAAAGTATAGTCCGAGTTTGCTGAGAATAATTAGAAATGGCGATTTAACAAATGATTTGTTTAAATACAGAAATATAGTATCAAAATACGAATAGATGATGCTGACGCTAAGGTAAGTTAGCATTGGAAAATACGCCTTAGGAGCGCTACGCCGGAAAAAATCTACAAGATTTGAGCACAAAATCAGGAACTGGAGCAATTTTGGTAACCTAAGCTGTTTTTTATAATTTTTTTGACAATAGGTAGTTTAATTCCTTTCTTGTTCTACCAGATTTTGCATTTTTAATTTGAAGTTGAATTAGCACCAGCCATGGTCTTTTGCATTCCTGTTTCTGTGTTGTATCTATTACACGTTAATACTTAGTGTGTAAATTATGGTTGTTGTATCCTTTACATGTTGTATTTCTTGACGCGCGGGCATATACGACCTAATGAACTTATGCCCTTTTTACCTTATGGAATGCACGTGATTTCACACCTTGTGGTGGTGTCCCCTTTTATTTGCATTGTTTAAACCTGATACTGATACTGCCCCTGGCTATACCAGAAAAATCATTTCCAACAAGCCAAGCTTCATAATGGCGATTTAAATTCGCCGCTTCCAGAGCAGCGTAGTCTGTGTCGGAATGGTAATCATCATTGTCATCTGACTACGACCCCAATAGCTTGCCTAATGGCTCCGAGTCATTGAACAAAAATCGGATGTCGTCTGACACCACCTTGGAGTAAAACTCGGGCGAGAGCTCAAATCCGTTCCATCCAAAGGCATTGTCTGCATTTGAAACGAAATTCAAATTAATTTGCCCAAAACTGAAGGTTTGGGGAATCAAACCTTCATCTTCTATGTCTAGCAATTAGAAATTAGCAGGCCCTTGTGAATCCGAATTTTTGCCAAAAATATTGTTATTTGTTGATCTTTTTGAATTATCCCAAAATTGGACCCTTCTTTCATTATTTCTGGGTGCTTTGGGGGTTTGGGGGCGAGGTCCAGGGCTCCTGACTTCCGGTCCCTGTCCCAAAAACCCTGACTATTTTGGCGGTCCATTGACCCGCGCCTGTTTGTATTTTTCCAAAAATTACCATACACATAATATCTGTCATTCATAGGGCAATCTTCTTGCCTCTCATTATTTCTAAAATTCCAACATTGATTTAAATCGCGTCTGTTATAATTATTGCCTCCAAAATTTGCAGTTTGATTAAAATTTCATCTATTATACTCATAATTCCTATAATTGTAGTTTAAATTACCATTATTTAAAGGTTGATTACAATAATTACGGGAATTATAATTATTACCATTCACGGCCACATGATAATTTTCAAGCGGACAGCGGCTCACTTTGTTAGAATGACATTGTGTGGCCCAGTGGCCAATTCGACCACAATAGTTGCAAATCGCCCAAGGCTGCATTTGTTGCCTGGCCTCTTCAACCAGTGTATGTAATTCCTCAATTGATTTTTCTATTTCAGCTGAAGGTAATACGGATAAATTAGAATTACTTTTGAATATTGAGTTAGTAGAAAAATCCTGTATTTGCTCATGAAAAACTTCTTGTTCTGTATAAACAGCCTTTTTGATAGCATCTTTTAGAGTTTCAGTTTCTTGATATTTTAACCCCTGGTAAATTTTTGGTAGAAGCCCTTGAATAAATATCAGCTTTATGATGGATTCCCGGTCTCCTTCCAAAAGTTGGGGGTAAGCTGATTTGGCAAGCTATTTAACCTCTCAGAGAATTTGAGGACGGGTTCAGTCCTTTTTTGTGTTGAATTGTAGATGATACCCTGATAGATATCAGAATCCCGTCCCTCTGGGAACGCCTGCTTAAGCTCATAAATAACATCATCAAAATGTGGTTCTTAGAGTGTTTTTAAGTTTTTAAGATATCCGTTAAGATGGCTAGAGCAGTTCCCATGAAATTCGATTCCAAAAATGTTATTTTATAAGACCATACATTTTTGAAACTGTTTGAACCATTCTCCAAAATTTTCTCCAAAGGCGCCGGAAAATGGCTTAAGTGGTTTTGCATTCATTAAAGCACCTAGCCAGAGGACAGAGTCCCCTGCTGTGGCTGGAGCAGCAAAATTACCTTGTCCTACAGCGTCCCTCAGCTCTCTCATTTGTTGGTTGAATGGGGCGCCTTAAACTTCAAAAGCGCGTTTAAAAGCATTTTCTAATTGCTGATCATCATTTGCCATTTTTGTTGTAAAAGGTCTTTCAGATCTTTTGACCAAAAATCTTTTAATTAAGGGAATATCTGCCTGGGAAAACGCTGGTTCCCTTTCTTGCACCAGTTCCAAAATATTACTTTTTGACCTAGAATATTGTCTTATTAGAATATCGTCTTAAGGGGGTGCTCTGGACTACAGGGTGTTCTAGATCACTCTCAAAAAACGAATCAATAAAAGTTTGATTAGCTCAAGAATATTTTCAGGAGTCTTGGTAGAAGCAAGTGATTCTAAAAATCTCTGATGAGCCTGAAGAGTAGTTTGAAATTTGTGATCAGAAACTTCTGAATTTTCAACATTTTTTGCCCACTTTCTATTTCTTCTAAATTTTCTGAACTAGAATCTGTATTTTAAGCTTTTTCCGTTGGATTTTCTTTCCTTCTTTCCCATCCCTTTGAAAACTCGATAATCCAAAAGCTTGAAAATTGGTTTGCTGAAAATGCCAGCCAGACAAATATCAGCAGAAAAAAGTTATAGCGCCACCTTCTGGCCAAAATCACAAAAAAGGATCAGGAAAATAATTAAAAATATTCAAATAAATTAGCTTTTTTCATGCCTTCTTTTAACTTTAAGAAAACTATCAATTTCTGATCAATTTCAGATCAATTTCAGTTCAGCTTCAGTGATTCAGAGGCTACGCTTTACTCCCGAGTGTTAACGCAGCTTAATCGCCATAAAAAACCATTGCTTTAGCAAACCCTTCTTCTGATCCTTCACTGGACTACCAGAACAATATTTCAGCTCCTAAGAGTATCTCGGGTGGCAGAAAAAATATTAGCTAAAAGGTTCTTCTGTTTTTCCACTGGACTACCAGGACAATATTCCAGCCCCTAAGAGTGCCTCAAAAACAGAAAAAGACAATTATTTTTGTGATTTAAAATTAATTCAAAAATTCAAAATAATTTCAAATTCTTCACAACTTTGGGACGTTTTTTTTTTAAATTGGACGAAGGAAAAAAACATTTCAGTGGATTCAAAATCAGTTTTAAAAAAAGGCGATTTCCGAGAGAAAGGTGGGATCCTACTTTCTGCACCAAATGTTAGGTTCAGTGATGCGCAGTGCTCCTATTCCTCAGACTGTTGTCTATCTTATCTTAAGGGCCAAGATATGGGGTGATCCCTGCTATGAGTAAAACAAATACATAGCTTGTTCAAACTTTACTTACAAATAATTAAGTATTGTCCGAGTTTGCTGAGAATAATTAGAAATGGCGACTTAACAAATGATTTGTATAAATACATAAATATAATATCGAAATACAAATAGATGGTGCTGATTTTAAGGTAAGTTAGCATTGGAAAATACGCCTTAGGAGCACTACGCCGGAAAAATCTACAAGATTTGAGCACAAAATCAGGAACTGAAGCTTTGGTAACCTAAGCCGTTTTTTATAATTTTTTTCCACAATAGGTACTTTAATTCCTTTCTTGTTCTACCAGATTTTGCATTTTTGGTTTGAAGTGGAATTAGCACCAGCTGTGGTCTTTTGCATTCCTGTTTCTGTGTTGTATCTATTACACGTTAATACTTAGTGCATAAATTATGGTTGCTGTATCATTTACATGCTGTATTTCTTGACGTGCGGGCATAAACGACCTTATAAAGTTATGCCCTTTTTACATTATGGAATGCATAGATTTCACACCTTGCAGCGGTGTGCCTTTTTATTTGCATTAATTTAACCTCATACTGCAGCGGCGCCTTTGATTAGCGGCTCGCTTGCTCTTTTTACAGCTGGTCGCAATGCGTGTCATTATGCCTACTGTATCACTTTACAGTAAGGTAACAAACGTATAAGTATTTCTGGCTTGTGGCATCCTTGAGAGAAACTGGGTCACATTTCTAGGCTAATCTGTCATGAGTTAATCTGCACTTGAAAATATAGTTTACATTTTGCTATATTTTCTGTCTTAGACTCAATTTTATTTGTTCCCAGTGCACATTCCAGCTTTTTGCTCTTCCTCTTTGATCTTTGCTTAACCGACAATTCTTTACCACTAAACAAAATGCTACATCTAATACGTGAAATAATACATTCATTTAGATTCGATTTATACGTTTACACAGAAAAAGATAATACGTTGTCGTTTACCATGACTAACCATTACAGAAAATGTACTTTTGAATGTTTTGATAATGCGCACAATATTTTCCAATTTTAGATTACAGAAACGAGAATACTTTTCATAACTTTTGCATAATTAAGGCTTTATAAACAGAAAGTAAAACAAGTATGATCCGACGCGACATTTGGCAAAGTTTGCTAATTTGTTGATGTTGCAGATAATTAACAACCCAGCCTTGCAACCATAGGTGGGCAGCACCAAAGTTCTGGGGGGTTGCAAGATTTTTTTGTAGGTCAAAAAGGCCTTAAAAGTGATGGTATGGCAAAAACACTATGTTTTAAACGTTTCTCATTGAGCACTCTCCATTGGCAACAAAAAATTGCAAAAAAAACCAAAAAAATTTCAAAAATTAATATCAGGGTTTGGGGGTATTTTGATTTCTGGGGGGTATTTTGGATCCTTGGGAGGTGCATACCCCTCAAACCCCCTCCCCTACATGCCCAGATATGCTTGCAATGTTTTATTTATTGACGAGAAAAGTTCTGGTGACCTATTGTCTGATGTGGCAACATGAGACACCACTTCTATGTAGGGTGTGAGTAAACCAATAACTTTTCCAGTATTGATACAAATTGGCGCCTTTTAACTGTTACAAACATGCAAAGGAAAGACCGGGAGAGACGGATGATTGATCAAAGGGGCAACAAACAACAAAGTGTTCAGCATAAATTCGAGATTTGGTTCAAAAAGAGCAAGATTAGCATCAAAACAACCATGGCTGATGTATCCGGGAGTGACAACTTTGTTTCTAAATTCAATAACAATTGGTTCTGGCAGCAGCCCTTTATGAATGCACACTACAGTCCTTGATAGGATTAACCCAGAGTAGACCAGAACAACAGAAATCAGAACCTAAAAGCAAATATTTTGGCAAATGATGGATAATTGATATTACTGCATGAATCGGTTGATCGGTGATGGTTATATGCATATTGAACTTGAATCAAATAACAGCTGCCATTTCTTTTCTCCAACACCATGAACTACTTTGGCCATTTGTTTTGGTGGCATTTTAAATCCAAGACGTGAAAATGCAGCTGTAGTCATCATTGTGACTTGGGAACCTGTATCAATTAATGCAGGAATCTTTATGACATGAAGTTTTGCTACAATTGTGGGTAAATTGGTTCCAGCATGACTAACAACCAGAATTTTTTTGTCATTCATTTTTGTAAGTGAATTTGCCAAATCTTTTGTGAATTGCTAAATGTCATTGCAAACATCCATATTCTTTATGAAATTCTTGAGACGCAAATAATTTTTTGGATTCATTTGTTTTTGACATTTGCACTGTCACTGTATTTATGCCGTGTACAGACATAGGGGTAGGTTGCGGTGGGGGCTCTGGAATTGCAATGTATGTTACATAAAGACAATTAGGGGGAAACATTGGAAATATGATTAGTATTGTAGTTGGTTGTATGTTGTTCCAACAGAAAATTAACATACGGATTATTTTGGTCAAAAATTGTGAGAGGGATATTGATTGTCAAACGCTGATTTTGATAATTATTGCATTTATTATGCTGATAATTGTTATGATTTTGTCAAAATGATGGATGCAATTGCCTTGAGTCAAGACGTAAGCACACCTGGATGTGGGGTTTGGGGTATGCACCCCCAGAAATCAAAATACGCCTCCCCCAGAATTCAATTTTTGAAAATTTTTTTGTTTTTGCAATTTTTGATGCCAATGGATAGTGCTTGATGAGAAACGTCGAAAAATTGTGTTTTTATCGCCATACCACAATTTTTAAGGCCATTTTTTGACCTTCAAAATCTTGCACCCCAGAATTTTCTTGCTGCCCACATATGGACGCGAGTTATTATTTTGATAATTTGACAAATGATTTTGACTTTGATTACAATATTGCAATTGTAAAGGTTGGCAATTACAAAAGTTTGAACATGAAAGCAAACAATTTTGCTAATTAAATTAATGCGATTGACTGCAATTTTGCGCCACAGATTTGTTTCATTGTCAATCAGCGTAATTGTTTGATGAGCATTGCTTTTGACATTGACAATATTTGTCATAGATGTGTCCTGTTTGTTTGCAGAATGTGCAAAATTTTCGAGCAAAATTTTCATTGTTGTCCATGCAAGTCACGCAATACAATGTTCTGGAATGCGATCAATCAAAATTGTTATCATTTGTGAAGCAAGATATGTCTTTTGATAATGCACCTCCTATTGGAGCGGCTGTTACTGACACATAAGGGGTTACCACGTTTTTAGGTGTGAGTTGATTATTTGCATACTTTGCATATATTGCATTATGCAAGAATTTGTGAAGGGGCCTCGGGGCATGATGGTAAGCTTTGCTCAAAATTTCAGGAAGAAGACCACATCTTAACTGATGTCACAGCATTTGGTCAAATTGTGGCAAATCAAGTTCAATGTGAGGCTGTGCTAAAGTTAATTCTTTATGATTCATGAGGGACAGATTTGTTAGATTGCTGCTAAGAGTCTATGTAGCAATCACACAATGTATCATTGTTAATCAGACAAAATTCAGCAAATCACTGCATATTTTGTTTTCCTGTATGACTTTTGGATGTCTCATGGCAACAAGTGATATAAACGTGAAGCATATGGATCCAAAAATGGTGATAAAAATTCAATACACATAGCTTTATTGATATTATAGCCATTAGCAAGTTGTTCAAATTCTGCAAAGAATGCTTAATGTCCGTTTTTTGCCTTGAAAATAGCTTTTACTTGCAATAGGAATTGCATTTGTTGCAAAAATGGACCGCAATTTAGCACATTGGTAACTTGCATCATATTGTTTGAAGATAACAATGAATTTGAATTATGGCAATGACAGAGGCAAATTATGACTATGATGCAAGCGGCAAGGTAACATGCTATCAGAACTATTAGAGCCTTTGTCAGAAAATGTAATGCAATGCCAATTTGCTGAAGTTAAGGGTGATTGCAAACAAAAATTTTTGTCATTAGGTGGAGGATTATTTGCAAAAGACAGACTACTGTCCTGCAAAGATATGTCAACATTTAAAGGCTGTAAAATACAATCATTTGGCACACATTCTGTGTTTCAAGGAAAATATTGCAGCGGTAGGGGATTCAGCAATGGCAACAAAATCATATTCAAAAGACTAGATTTAAACTCAGGAGCACTTTGATTTAACAACCCCTGCAAAATCAATAACAATGGCTGCAAAATCCTTGGTAAATGTTCAGGCAAAATAGGTTTTGGCAAATGCTGCAAAAAAATGTTCAATGGATTATTTGCAAAATTGGCGGGCAGAGGCATGCGCTGGATCATTTATTTTCATTAAATGTGGGTGTGTTATTTAGGACTGTATCATCAGAAAAATTTTTGCCTAAGGCATCAGCAACAATTTTCATTACCCACGGTATACTATAAAATGTTGATTCATCATTGAATGGCAATACATTAGACAGTTTGCCGAAGCGGATAAATTGTCAGTCGTAATCAAACCGGAACTGATTTGCTTGTTCTGAGTCTGTTGAGTCACATGTGGCAGTGGCAAAGATTTTTTTGCAGGAGGCGTGTGCTGAGTTTTCTTACCTTTCATTTTCAAAAATGAAAATGTACAAATACAGTATTAGATATGCAAAATGTGACTATTTTTAAATTTTGAGGAAGATTTTTCAGAATCTAACCCCATAGAAAAAAGGTTTTGAAGTTTCAATGTCTGTTGTGCTCGCTTACACAACGTAAGATGTAACAAAAGTGAGATATGTATCTATTATGACTAAGCCTATGCAATGTAGTACTTGAAAACTAAGAGCAAAGAAAGGTGACAAACCTAAGTGGCAAAATGATTTGTCAAAGAAGAATTATGCGGAATTGTCACTGTAGGGTTGACGTATGAGAAAAATATGAGCATCCATGCCGTTGTTGTAGGCTCACCGGATTTAAAAATAAAGGTGAAAGTGCCAAAAATACAATAAATTTTTGCCACAAATGCTTACTTAATTTGCGCACTGCCGCGGCGCAGACAATTCAATGGCAGAGGTGAACAAAATGTTACACATATCCACATAACCAAAAATAATCATTTTTGGATAGGAAAATAAATTTTTGATGACTGACCAGTTTGATTGCAGCTAACAACCTCAAAGAGACTTTCCAGTATAAATACTGAGCTGCCCTATGTCTACACAATCAGCACAGGGACGGCTAATATTTACTTTTGGGACTTACTTAAGTATTTACACTACTCCCAGTGCTGGTCAGGTTGCTAGAGACACAAAGCTTGACTCAACCCAACACCCTCATTTCCTATGACTTCAATCTCTTTGGTCCTAAATATTGCTGACCGTGCTTTTGTGGAGAATCTTGGCAGCTTATACAGAACCTAACTCTGGGTACTTACCTAACTACAGTATGCTTGCAAGGACAGTTTGACCTATCTCAATCCCCGACCATTCAGAAGTTGATAATTTAACTTGTTTTCTACTTAAAAGCTCTTTCAGGAAGGTTTTGGTTCCTAAAAGCACTATGAAAAATAATTTCAACAACAGCAAGAGAAAAATACAATATCAAAAATATTCACCTTTTCTATACAAGTGGGATAATAATCATTGCTGGGGCCCAACCTTGGTTTACCCTCAATATATGCTATCACAATGCTAAGTTCATTTAACAAGTGGTGACCACACCTGGGCGTGGGGGTTTGGGGGGTATGCACCCCCCAGAAACCAAAATACCCCCCAGAAATCAAAATACCCCCCCCAGAATTCAATTTTTGAAAATTTTTTTGTTTTTCACCAATTTTTTGATGCCAATGGATAGTGCTTGATGAGAAATGTCGAAAAATGGTGTTTTTATCGCCATACCACCATTTTTAAGGCCATTTTTCGACCTCAAAAAAATCTTGCACTCCCCCAGAATTTTCTGCTGCCCACTAGTGCTGCACACTTCTAAATTTTACTACCCGGGTACCCGGCTATTTCATTACCCGGCACTGGTATCTGGGTACCCGGGTACTGGGTATACCCGGTATACCCGGTAGGACCTTAGATGGAAGAGAATGCAGTGAACATCGCTTATTTACGGTTGACAGTGAGATCTAGGCAAAGGTATCTTAGCAGTAATAAATTATTTAAAAATTAATGCAACATTAAATAATCGAGGCTTTAATCTGAAGAACTAAAAGCATTTAATGAAATTTAAGTCATTTTCATAATTCAAAGCGAAAAATTGTGAAGTAATCTATACATATGGTATACTATATGCAGTAAATTCCCTTTTTGTCATTTTTCTGTATTTAATCTAATCAAGAGCCTGAAACATATGAAGTTGCTAAGTACTTCAATTTCAGTGATAGAATCATAGCAATCAGAAAACGATTATTGACTCCAGTGAAGATATATTTGTTTCTAGTATCTTACATGATATGCATATGAAGCAAAAGAAATTTCCATTTCTAATCATCTGAGTCACTGTCAATGGCGGGCTGAGACTGGTTCATCTTCTTGCATTTCAGCCGCTTCTTCCGATTCATCCGATGACGAAGAAAAGTCACATTTCAAGCTACTGTTCATTAATTTTGCTTCTTTGAGATTTTCTCGTGTAATAATATGATTTTTTCCGCAGTTTCGGGATTTAGGGATAAGCGCCGATTGCTTAATACATAGCCTGCAATGCTGAATATTCTTTCAGGCACAGACGTTGCTGTATGCTCAAGTATTTTCTGCTAAGCGTGACAATCGTGGAAATTTTGATTCATTCTCCTGCCAAAATTTCAAGACATCTGAGACTTCCGTAGGTAACTTGGCGGCTTTTATATATGCATCGACTTCATCAGCAGCAGTTGAAAATACGTCTTCTTGAGATGCTTGATACATATCCCCCAAAAGCGTTTGGTATACAAGATCTCTTTTTCTTTAAGACGGGCGCTTCATTTGGGTCAAAAACTATTAAATTTTCTTCACTTGAAATTTTTGATGCTACCATTTCAATATTCATAAACCCATGTCGCGTTACTTCATTTCTTAAGAAAGCTAGGTCTTTAAAATCATGGAT
This sequence comes from Mermis nigrescens, assembly GCA_036768485.1. Taxonomy (NCBI): domain Eukaryota; kingdom Metazoa; phylum Nematoda; class Enoplea; order Mermithida; family Mermithidae; genus Mermis; species Mermis nigrescens. The sequence goes on along the minus strand of JAVLUZ010000143.1, from coordinate 1,340,787 downwards.
TCAAAGCTGTTGCTAGCATAGTTTTTTTCCTGACAATCTGTTCTGAATTATTCAGCTTGAAGCGCTTTTCAATTTCTTGTTGCATTCGGGAAAAGTTTTAAATTTCTGAGCTGCTGGAAAAATCGCTTTTCTGTAATGACTAAGTTGTTGTAAATTCCAAATAAAACGGATACAATCGAGAGAAGCATTGATATATGATTGACTCACCAAGTAACTGTGCAGTTGGTGGCATTCAAAGGTAATAAAAGCCTCTACTAAATTTTTCACAGATGGCCAGTCTTGACTTCCTAGTTGGAAATGGGGCTTTGCTTGACGAACTTTTGATTAGTTTTTTCAATTTTTCCTCAAACTAGTATTTTAGCATAATATTTTTTTAAAACTAGATTTCTTTGTAGCATTGCTACTGTTGATCCCCAGAGAACTTCCAAGTGTCCACTTTTGGTCGTAGTGGTGCTTTGCTTGATTTTGCATTTCCTTTCGTAAAGCATTCCACAATGGATTTGAATTTTTGAACGTCTTGCAATATTTCTTTGTCGCGTGATTAAATTTGGAATGAAGGCATCATTTAAGGCTGGCTTTATGCAGAGCTGAAGCGTGTGTGCAAACAAGTACTGTTGTCGCCAAAATGAGCTTCTATTTCATCTGCTAAAGCAGAGCTGGCATTTACCATATTTCCAGCATTATCGTGTACAACGTCGACGCATTGAACTTGCCATTTATCAATAATGGCTTTTAAAACCGCTTTCTTTATATTTTCTGCCGTGTGCCGTTCAGTAGGAAAATGCTGAACTGCTAATGTCTTTGAAATTAACTTCCAGTTTTTTGTTATTGCATGATATGTAACTCCCATATATGAGGCTTCCATGCTGCCGATGACCAAATCCGTTGTCAAGCTCCCTTCCGCATTTTCTTTCACAATTTCTCTAGTCGACTCCATGTACGTGTTGAATTTTTGATTCAGTAAGCGAGCTATCTTTGTTCTGGAAGGCACGTGATAACTCGGCTCAACAAAGTTCATAAGTTGCTTGAAAGCAACTAAGTCAGACAAAATTCTAAGGGTCAAATCCATCAAGCAAATATTCAGCATCTTCTCATCAATTGATTGGCTTCTGCGTTTTTGAACATTGCCGATCATATCCGAATCCTAAATGATAGCATGCAAATTATATGCTTTTTTACGAGCTTCTAATAGTTTAGGGACGCTGCCTTAGATGCACGTAATTGGGGCGGCCTGGGCATTGGGGGAAAAATCAAAATCTATGGTTAGGAGAGGTAAACTCATAAGATTTTTAGCCATGCTACTAAATTATGCTCATGTATAAGAATGGTCGGAATTCGTATGAAAATACATTATTTTGAGTATAAATCGCTTGGCAATACAAATATCTTTTATACTTAAGCTGATAGCAATACGCCTTTTACCCCTCCTTCGGTGCATCTTTGGAAAACGACAGGAGAAGCTGGTAGGCACCGTACCAGCAACTTGTGCTAATTAAGATTTTTCAAGCTTTAAAACAAAATTAATGAACGACATTTTCAAATAAACTTAAGACTGATGAGCATAAAGATATTTTTAAATAAACTTAAGATTTATGAGCATACTTTCAGCAGATAATTACGTAAGTGAAACAGGTTCAGGAGACATAAATAATAATAATCATTAATAGATATGGCAAACAATCTAATATTATGATGCTGTCTTTTAATATGTTAGCTGAAATCAAGAAAATATCCTATGTTAGATAAGTACAAAACATATTACGTACTCAGTTGTAAAACATAACGTTAGAAAGCTGAAGAAAACGATATCCACAAAACTTCGTCTACTGCATTCTTATTTTAAAAGAATAATCGAGTTAAAGCTTTACCTCAGTTAAACAATGCTGGATTTTATTTATCAATTTCAAAGCATAACTTCAGATAAAGCTTCCTTTTTCTTGGAAATATATCTTTATAAGTAGAATCGATTATTGCGCAAATTCACTATCCATTATTATTATTTGTAGTTTATTAGCCAACCACACGTGGGCGTGGGGAGTTTGGGGGTATGCACTCTAGAAGTTGAAATACCCCTCACAGAATTCAATTTTTGAAAATTTTGCTTTCTTCATGATTTTTTGATGCCATTGATAGTGCGCGATTAAAAACGTGTTGAAAAATGGTATTTTTTCGCTGTACCACCACTTTTAAGACCATTTTTGACCTTTGAAATTTTTTCACCCCCCCAGAATTTCGGTGCTGCCCACCTATGAAGCCAAGCCAACTATATATAATCGTGGGTCAGAATCGGGCGGACTTGAACTTGCCAAAAAATAAAAAGTTTAACCTAGCTGAAAAATACTTTACGACATTGTTCAGTTCTCCTATGGATGTCAATCTGACATTCTGGTGTGGGGGTTTGGAGGGTGCGACTTCCCCCCCCCCGAGAAACCAAATATCCCCTCCAGAAGTCAAATTTTAGAAATTTTTTGTTTTTTTCCATAATTTTTTGATGACAATGGATAGTGCTCGATGAGAAACATTTGAAAATGGTGTTTTTTTCACATAACAATTTTTAAGACAATTTTTTGACCTTTGAAAAATGTTGCACTCCCAGAATTTTGGTGCTCACGTATGATATCAATGCCCCACAAACACACAACATCAAGATAAGAATCAAAAATGTTAACTCAGAAACCTACCTGTTTTTTGCGTTTGGATGGAACTACTTATTCTTCGTGAATTATGTTCATTCGTATCAGTAGTTTTTTTTTGTACAAGGTCCGTTGTATATGTACAAAGATGGTTCCCAAAAGTCTGTACATTTTGCACATGCAAATTTTTGGGTACTTTAATATGGTACAGTTAATTTTAGTATGGTAAAAACAAAGTTGTTCGACCTTTGGTAGTGTATTTTAGCTAATTTCTGGGTCTCTAAGGGCAAAAATCACTAAGAATCGTCTTAAAACAGCTGAAGAGCTCTGAAAATTTGACATTTTCCTTTTGAAATGCAATTTCAGTCATTATAAAGATATGTGAAACACAATTACTCGTTTTGGCGCGAAGCGCCGAAAATTATTGCGAATTTCAGGCCTTTTTGCAATTTTTGTCTTTCCAAAAATCTTTGTACATGTACAAAGACGGTCCCAAATAGTCTCTGTACAATATCGCCGGAAAAATCTCTTTGCCTAGCACAAAAAAACACTGATTTCTATCATCAACAAATGGGTCTTACCAGATAATACAGTCTGCTTAGCTACTGAATTGCGTTTCGCTTCAAATCATCAGATGTGCTCGTACAACAAGTACCACCTTGAATATTGTGCACCATTTTCAGATGTTTTACAAATGACGCATGTTCCTCCACATCAGCTTTTGACCGGAGCTTTGCAAATATTACAAATAAAATAATCCGACTATTTCCTGATGCGTCTAATTCAAAATAATTATATACTAAGCTGTCGAGACACATGCTAAAATATAAAAACGATAAAGTGTTTCCATACAATATAACAGACACGGTATACATAATAGATCGTCAACATTTAATAAATAATTGATTTAACAAACTGACTTTTTCCAGACAGGAGCTTTTGAATTTTTAAAAACCTCGATTAAAATTAGATCGTAGTGACTGATTGATTGAGCAAACGGTTTACAAAAATTTTCTTAAAAAAAAACAAATGTCATAGTAATCATTTATATTATTCAGGTTTTGTATATTCATAGCGTCATTAAAACATTTGAAGTAAGAGCACATTGACGAATAGCAATTCTAAAATCAACAGGAAATGAAAATTTATTCATAAACATATCTGGAGCTGACTGCATTTGGAACATCGATAGGCTTTGAACCAGGTCTAATTTAAACAGTTGGTGCGCATGATGTGAATAAAGTCAGCTAAATTTATGTAATGGTCACAAAAGTAAATGCAAGAAAAAAAGGATAGCAGATAATTTCTTGCTTAAATTTGTTTACAATTGAAGAATTCAAAGCACAGATAAAATAATGTACCTAAGTAAAGAGCTGAAGAATAAATAGGCGAGATTCCATGCGCGATATATTGTGGCAATAGGAAAGATTAACAGACTCGCTCATTTTACGGTTGATTATTTCAAATCACATTTACATTGTGATTCAATCGCACTTTATTTCTAGGTTTCTAATTTAATTTAGCACATACTGTATAAATCTGCAGTGCTAGTTTTCCATTTTATATTAGGATTCGGGTACCCGGGTATACCTGGAAATTGCCGGGTACCCGGGTAGTAAAATTATTTTCACTGGAAAATTCGAAACCTGTTCGGGTACCCATGGCAGCTCTACTGCCCACGTATGGTGGTGACTGCTCAACTACAAGCCAAAATAATGTAAAAGCGACCTAATGTCAAATGCCAAAGACATAGACTAAACTAAAACCATACTCCTTACATTAAGAGGCCTTATGATGGCTTACAGTAAATGCAAAATAAAGGCACATTTGAAATAAAATATCAAATCTTTTAAACAAATGTCATATGACAGCTTATGTACATAATCAAGATGAATATTAATAGAATTGATCTTAACACATTCTTGACCTTGTATCAGGCAAGTACCTCCTAAGTTTTTAAGATGAGAAAGATGGAATCAAATTTGAGTCTACAGGCATGATCCATGCTAACTCGTCTGACAAACAAATACTCAAATAGTTAAGCGGTCCCACTCATACAGTTGGGGCTTTGTGGCTATGATAGTAACTTGAGTCGATATCATTTTGATTTGCCACCATTAAAGTTTGTAGTACTGTACAACTTTAGGGCCATATGACAGAACGTGGAATAGTGCTATTCCAGGATAAAACAGTGGGATAAGAGGGCGAAATAAAATATTTCAGTATTACAAGAAAGTGGAATAAACTGATATTTCAGGAATAAAGCTGGTATGACAGAACACGGAATAGTGCCGTTCCGGGTAATAACCTTGGGATAAAACGGCGGAATAAAAATAAGCAGTATGACAGAAGGCAAAATAAGTTATCTCGAATAAAAACAGCCGCTTTTATTCCGCCATTTTATACCTGGTCAGAGCAGGTATAAGTCAGTGGAACAGTAGTAAAAATTGCTTCTAACACGGGCCTAAAGGGTGTAAATGTGTCAAAAAATTCTAGTAAGATTTTTAATCAATTCCTCTTTATCCAGAAATTCAATATTGTTGTTCTTGCTTGTATTTACAATCAAAAAGATGCAGAAATTTTTCTTGTATGTTTGCTCCACGAGTGCAGCTTGTCTAGTTGAACTCTTGGTAGAGAGATTTTAAAATTTTCGGATCATGCATTACTAAACACGCCAATTGGGGTGATTTAAAAAATTAATGCAGTAAGTAGTAGTATATTCAACAAGTTGACAGAAATATTCACCATGAGTACACAAAAGAGTAGTTTTCCATGCGCAAACTATGATAACTTTTTTGATCTCAATGTTAATGGTTTATTTTTATTTTTGTTTTCCATAGAAGCAAGCAAGCGCCTACATTGCTCCAAATTATAAAAAATTTATTTGGTAACATTCAGAAGTCTTGAGTCAATTCCATGCATCAATGCACAAATTACATGCATGCTTCACACATCATTGTATTTACGTCCTATGATTTTGAACGAATAACATGATGTGATTACAGTATGCAGTATGCATTAGATGGGTAATCTATACACAAAACCAATGGAATGCATAGCTTAACCCTGGGATGGATTCAGTTATCCCAGGAATAGCTATTCCTCGCGTATTTTGCTCTCTGTAATACCAAATTTTCTTATTCTCAGGATAGATTATTCTGTCCCAACCCAGGAATAGCTATCATGAGAATAAGTTTTATTGCTAGAATAGGTACTCCCGGAATAGGGCTTATCCCAGGAATAACTTTTTTCCGCTTACTGTTGGCCCCAGCATTCAATTTTGAAAATGTTTTTCCTATCGCTTTTTGCAATTTTTTGATGCCAATGGATACTGCTAGATGAGAAACATCGAAAAATGGTGTATTTTACGCCATACCACCACACCTGGGCGTGGGGGGTTTGGGGGGTATGCACCCCCCCAGAAACCAAAATACCCCCCAGAAATCAAAATACCCCCCCAGAATTCAATTTTTGAAAATTTTTTTCGTTTTTTTCGCAATTTTTTGATGCCAATGGATAGTGCTTGATGAGAAACGTCGAAAAATGGTGCTTTATCGCCATACCACCATTTTTAAGGCCATTTTTCGACCTTCAAAAAAATCTTGCACCCCCCCCAGAATTTTCTTGCTGCCCACGTATGCATACCACCATTTTTAAGGGCATTTTTTGACATTTGAAAAATCTTGCACCCCCTCACTAGAATTTTCTTGCTTCCAACGTATGATTCACAAGCAAATTTTCCAGGTACAGGGGTAGTTGAAAAGATCACTGCAAAAAAAAACATTCATTCTACTGAATGATAAGTCATTTTTTAAGCATTGTAGCAATCTTCAATGAATATTCATAAGCGTCTTTGAGCTGACCATACTTATTCATCAATAATTAATGACTGTTTGCCCTTCAACTTTTTCCTCATATTTTCAAGCATTCTGCAACAAGGATCAATAAATTCAGGCTCATAGCCATGCTGAACAGGTAAAGGAAATGCGCTATGTATTGACCACCAATATGTTTTGCAGCTAATCTATCAGTGCACAAACAATTAAAGGATTGATTCTAAGGTAGCAAAGCTCCATGAATTCTCAAAAAACTGATTATAATTTTTAGTAAGTATGTTTTTCCAGTTTCAGCATTTTCTGTAACAAATATCTTGATGAGATCCTTAAGTCGTAAAGAAGTCTGTATACCGTCAAACATATTTTTCTGATTAGAACTTAAAATATTTAATTGGGCACATAAATTCTCATCAGTACTATCACATGCAGTTATACAGTGCAATATTTCATCCATATTGGGGATTATCAAAAGATCATTATTTCCACAATTCTGTCCTCAATTTATAAATTGTTTACTACAGAATCATGATTTTCTTTTGTCCTGACTACTTCATGTGAAACTAAAAAATCTCAAATATTGAGCCGCACATGTTATTTCACTTACACCATCCTTATATCTATGATTATAAAGCATAAGTGCTTTTTCATTCAATCAAAAGTGATTCTTGATTACTTAAGATTCACCCATCAAATCAGCTTCATTTCTATGTGGGAGATATGCAGGCTTAAGTCTTTTCACTACATGCAAAGAGAAATCTCAAGGATTGCCTTTTGTGACTTTTTATACCACTGAGCTAAAAAGTACAGTGAGCATGACTCAAGCTTAACTGGTCTTTTTCTATATGTATCAACAAAGTTATCATAAAAAATATCTGTACTGTCTTGCAGTAAATTTTCCAATTCACGAACAGGCCTCAGACATTGATGCCTTTTTTCAGGATGTCTAGTACTTATGTAAACCACTGCTGCATTATTATACACACACGGTAAATTGCATAAATGGAAAGCCGTTCCTGATAACTTAAACGCCAATACTTCAAAATAGTCATGCCTAATTTTTGCATTTAAATCCTCTTATTTTTGCAATTAACATAATCCCTATTTTAATACAAGCATACAAGAGCATCCGTGAATATTTGGTTCTGCTTCAAATATATATTTGCATACATAATACGCTAGACCAGTAACCCCATTTATCAACTGTATGTCCATATTAGCTCTCCAGTGTTTTAAAATGATAGAATTATATATTTATGTATTGGTCAGTATTTTTAATTATTATTCCATAATGAATATGTGGTGTAAGCCTAACTTTCAGTTTCATACACTAACCGATTTTCAGAGGAAAATTTCCTAGGAAATCCTAATTGACACAGTTGATTTCCTTTCCTGCAACACTTTGTATGATGATGGGTTTGCAGTTGCAAAACTAGCTCATAAAAATATGTATCTTTCTCTCCAAAAGGAAGAGTTGTTGAAATTGTTCTATGTAGATATTTTAAAAAGTCTTGCATAGTGCTTTGTTTAGACAAAATAGGAGCATCAGATATCCAGAAAAATGCATGAATATGAGGTGAACCTCAATTTTAAAACACTATTTGTGCTTAATAATTAGTTACTCTACCAAGTGGAGCCATACTTCCACATATAACATATTTAAGAAGTGCTTTCCATCTTTTTGTGAAATGAAGTGCGCATATTACAGGATCTTCAGTAAGATCCATAATTAATTTTAGGATTTTGACTGATCAATTTTAAAACGCTCTTTGAGTTCAGGCCATATGGTATCAGCACACAAAAAGTGTTAGAAAAATATCTGGAGGACCCAACAATTTTACACAAGCTAGAAAGTCATATAATTTATTTTTCCAGTATGTGGTGTTCCTCTTATACCTTTTGTAAACATATGCGAGTTTCTAGAAAACAATTCACTGATCAACATATCCTTAACATCTTTTACCGTTAATTTGATATAATGAGTGGCGCAATGTCATTGATACTTTTTATATATTATCTCATATAGACATTTATTATCTGCTCAAGTTTGTCAGCTTCAAATCAATTGTAAGCACTTAAGATGTATGACACATCAAGTTGAAACATAGGATTTCCATTTGATAGCTTATGTTGTACATATTTTAACAATGTTACCTTAAATTCACGATTTTGTGAGTAAGAGAAACTGACTCCTTATGAAATAACCATGGAAAAGACAAGGGCTCTATCAAGATATCATCAGCTAATATATATATATATATATATATATATATATATATATATATATATATATATATATATATATATATATATATATATATATATATATATATATATATATATATATATATATATATATATATATATATATATATATATATATATATATATATATATATATATATATATATATATATATATATATATATATATATATATATACATATATATATATATATATATATATATATATATATATATATATATATATATATATATATATATATATATATATATATATATATATATATATATATATATATATATATATATATATATATATATATATATATATATATATATATATATATATATATATATATACAGGGTGGTCCACGTATCTATTCCATACTTTGCTTTCATAGAACAACAACAATTTTCATTCAAACAAGATAAAAACTATGCCAGATTTTAAAGCAGACGTTGAAAATTTTATTCTGTAAATTTTAAAATCGACAAACTCTATGTTCCACAACATGGTAGACTTCTACGTGATCACCACCATTTTCTAAAACCTGAACAAACGTTTGTGATATTTGAGCAAAACTTTTGGCATTTTGACTCTAACATCATTGAAAGCTTGAATAATTCAATTTTTCAATTCCTCAATGTCTATCGGGCATGTTGTGTACACTTTTGACTTGATAAAACTCCCATAGGAAGAAATCGCACGGCATTAAATCAGGAGAACGAGGAGGCCAAGGCATGCAAGGTGACCACAAGGAAAGTTTCATTGAGCCAATCGCAAACTATTTCTTCCCCAATGAAGTGGTGCTCCATCTTGCATAAAAATCACATTGTTCTCAATACGATAAGCTTGCAGTTCAGGATAGAATTGGGTTGGCAGCATCTGGAGGTAACTTTGGCTATTGACATTGTCATTGAAAAAATTGGGCCAATTAGGCCATTATTGCCGATTGCAGTCCAAACTGTCATCCATGGAGAATGTAACAATTTTTCAGTGATCCATTGTGGATTTTCACCTGATCAATAAAGATGATTGTGACGATTAAAGCACACCATCAATATGAAAATGTGCTTCATCAGAAAAGAGCAAATTGCGAGATGATTTGGATTTTGATCCATTTGGTTAATTTCATCCTAGTGCGAAATTCTAATCAATTTTCTTTATCTTCCTTCGGTTATTTTCTGTACAATGTGCACATTGTAAGGGTGCCACTTGAGGCCTTTTAAAATTCTTTGAATGGTTGTGCAATTTATCATTAGAGCATTAGCCACACATCGTGTAGAAGAATGAGGATTTTTGGTGAAATGTTCTGTCACTCGTGCCAAATTTTTGTCGGAATGAGCGGAATGACTTTGATTTCTTTTCAAATCCTGTACTGATCCAGTCTCCATTAATAGCTTATGCCATTTAGGAATGCTGTGGTGTGATGATGGGTCACGGCTAAATGTTGTTTAAAATTTTCTACTGGACCATTACCAAGCTGCCTGTCCATTCATACCATGAAGCAAACTTTTGCTCATTCCAAAATAGAGTACGCCATGAACAGTTATCTTTAAAATATAAAATAATAGTTAAGCATCCTAAAATAATAATAAATTAAATTCTAATGTTTACTTTACATTATGTTGAATTTACGTTAAATATCAGCAATTATTAGGCATAGAGCAGCAAAACAAAACATATATATATAAATATATATATATATATATATATATATATATATATATATATATATATATATATATATATATATATATATATATATATATATATATATATATATATATATATATATATATATATATATATATATATATATATATATATATATATATATATTATATATATCATAGGTAATATACTTGGGTACCCCTAACACCTGTGCACCCCCCTACAGCTATAACGGGACACTTCTGGGAAATGCGGTTTTTTTTAAAGAAAGATAATAAAAGATTCGCTGCCTATGTTATTTTTGTTTTTCTTGAAACTCGAAACGTTGGCTGTGGTAAAGAAGGTGTAAAGTTTTTGTGTAATGTTATAACATAGGATCAATTTTGGGAGGTTTTTTAGGCGGCATGTGGACAACTCAGTATTGGACTCCTCAAATGAATTTATGGCACAGATTTGTAGGAGGAAGGGATGTTCCAAATTGGCTTTTTTTTTTGTTTGTTGAAATTCGCATTAGTTCTCGAATGGGAGTGTAAAGAGTAAAATCTGGGGGTGAAAAGCACATTTTGGTCGAGTATTCAACTTGTCCATGTCTCATACTAACTCCAGTTATGAGTTTTTTAAAATGTTTTCTGACAGAAATGTAGAGGGGATGGAAGGGCTACAATCTGCTTACAAGCAGACTTTTCTACGCGCAATAGGGAGTTAGGTCCTGGGGTTTAAAGTTTACACTCTGGTCGATGGTATAAAAAACAGATTTTAACTAAGAATTCTCTGCCAGCTTTTTCGCAGCTTATAAGTTGGACTAAAATGAGTATAACAGTAATCAAGCAGCTTCTAGGGGCTACACGTCGTAGCAAACCGCGTTCAAAAAAACGCAATATTAAGTTATTTATGGGGGTGTAAAGTTCGAAATCAGACGTGAAAGATGGGCAAAAAACATGTTTTTTCCCCAATTTTGACTGGTAAATCATATCAAATAATTTTTGCAACAGAATTTTTGCACATAGAAACGTACTACGACTTTAAAGCTACAAACTGTACTAAACCGAATTTCTTTTACACTCAACAGGGGATACGGTACGGATTTTGTAAAGTTTACAATGTTCTGAATGATGGAAAATATGTCTTTATTTGGGTTTTGTTCGCCTATTTCTCCATTCAGAAGTCAGGATAGGTCCAATAGAAAAATAATAAAGTGCCTTATATGGGGTGTATGTAATAGCAAATCGCGTATGTATAAACCAATATTAAGCGAGTGTAAAGTCAAGAATGAGGTGCTTTGAACAGGTTTTTGTCTTGTTTCTTTCTGCCAGCTTCTTTGGTAATGAGTCAGGGACATGATTCTCAAGTCTGTAAATGAACCTGAAACCAAATTCGATAAGCAATTTTGGCGCGTATGTTTACACTCAACAGTTCAGTAAAGTGGTTTAAACCAATGTTAATTTATCCTTACATTATGGAGACTTACTATTTTCATAAAAGTTGGTCGTAATATTGAAGCAATATTGAAATTGACGATTCTGACTGAAATATTTTTTACACTAGGTGTTAGACATATTGTTTACACTACATACTAATCTTTGTTTTAGAGCCTTGAGGAAACCTAATTTTTTCCTTGTGACTAGAAATTTTTAAGGAATCAAGTGTGAGAAGTCGGTTAGGCACATTTTTTTACACAACAGTATTGTAAACTGTTTTACACCTAATGTTAATTTATCACCAGAATATTGTTGAGACATGATGTCATTATATATAAATGTTGATTGTAATATCCGCGTAATATCAGATTTCACGTATCCGACTAAAATCTTCTGTGCAATCTGTGTATGTATGCAACACTGCATATGAACTTTTGACCTAGAGCCTTGCAAAACATAATATTTTTCTTAAATTCAAAAAAACAATAAATCAAGTGTGAGATGCCAGTTGGGCGCGTTTGTTTACAATGAACTTTATCGGACTAAATAAGAGTCAGCGAGAAGTAAAATGACAAAACGTGAGATTATTTGTTGAAGTTGCATCATGGATCGAAGTAAGCAACAATCAGAAGCCATAAGGGAATTCCAGCTTGAGACAGAAAATAATGCTGCTTCGAACTTCAGCTAAATAATATTGCAAACGCAGCGGAGTCGGAATATAATTCATACACAATGCAAGTATAAATTGCTAAGATGGAAGCAATACCTAATGACATTTGCTACAACACTGACAAAGATAGGAATAACTACTATTTTTGCTAACAAAAAGTTGGGTACTAGCAAGGAAAAATGCTCCGATGGAACAAAAAAGGTAGAATATACTTGAAACAGAGATTTATCGAAGACGTAAAAGGAGGGAATAGAAAAAGCTCCTACTCTACAAATGTCACAAAATTTGCTAAAACTCAAAATTTCCTAAACAAAGAAAAAATGAAAGTAAGTCAATCAAAGAAAAACCTACCTGTGCCTAAAACTGCAAGATCTGCTAAAAATCAGACTTTTTCTAAGCAACGCAAAAATCGAAGTATATTCTGCGGCCTCTGAAAGAAATAGGTGAACCTTCTCATATTGTCCACCATACAGTGGGCGGTTCCAAAATTCTGAGGGGGTTTTCAAATTGAAATATTGGTCTTAAAAATAGTGCTATGGCAAAGAAAACACCATTTTTGAACGTTTCTTCGTCGAGCTCTATCTATTGGTACCTACCAAAAAAACCAAAAAGAGCAGAAAGATTTAAAAAATTGAATTCTGGAGGTATTGTTGGGTATTTGCATTTTCTTGTTGAGTATTTTGCCTTGGGTGCATACTCCCCAAACCCCCTATGTCTTGGTATGGTGTCCAATGCTTAATATAAAGCTTATAAAATAAATCTCAAATCTGTGTTTTTGCTAATCACTTGCAACGTTAATTTATTCAATATTGTATTGAGATAAATATTACAAAGTTATATCCTTTGATTGATTTATGAGTACCACAACAAAGACTGTGATTTCTATATAATGCATGTGTCCATTCAGTACTCTTCTGGCCTTTAATCCCACCAGACCACCCGGATTTCATTCCTGCCCATGTAAACTGATAACCATTAGGCATGGGAGGTTAGGAGTATGCACCAGTGTTCCATCGGAATCGTCTAAAATTGCCGTTTTTCCAACATACCATAACTACTATTTTTTGACCCAGAAAAATATTGCAACATGGCGCTGCTCAGCTATGGCGATATCTGCTTTTGCAGAGTGAGTGGTTCAGTTATCTAGCCCAATGTTTTATCTTCGTTCGATAGGATGCTGCTTTTCTGCAGGCCGCAGAATATACTTTGATTACTGCGCTTCTTAGAAAATCTGATTTTTTAGTAGATCTTGCAGTTTTAGGCACAGGTAGGTTTTTCTTTGACTGACTTGCTTTCACTTTTCTTTGTTTAGGAAATTTTTGAGTTTTAGCAAATTTTGTGACATTAGTAGATAGGAGCTTTTCTAGTCCCCTCCTCTTACGTCTTTGATAATTCTCTGTTTCAAGTATATTCTACCTTTTTTTGTTCCATCGGAGCATTTTTGCCTTGGCTAGTATATATATATATATATATATATATATATATATATATATATATATATATATATATATATATATATATATATATATATATATATATATATATATATATATATATATATA